>CM060879.1:23064286-23662386 GCA_030737845.1 Acorus calamus | reverse complement strand
GCAGCCGAACCGTGATGTATTCAGTTGGTGTCACAACAGCATGTCAGGGATCGACCCTTCGGTAGCCATCCATGAGTTAAATGTCTGCCCCAATGCCGTTCTGGTAAAGCAGATATAACGATGATTCACCCCCTGAACAAGGTGATCTCAGACAAGGTTGACTAGCTCCTAGCGGCAGGGTTCATTCATGAGGTATGATATCCAGATTGGATATCCAACATCGTCCTTGCAAAGAAGAAAGGAGGGAAATGGTGGGTGTGCATTGATTTCATGAACCTTAACAAAGCATGCCCCAAGGATGGTTACCCGCTTCCAAAGATAGACCAGCTCGTAGACGCCACCACTGGCTTCAGGTGCTTGTATTTATTGGACACTTACTCCGGCTACAACCAAAGCCCTCTTCATCACGGGATCAAGAAAATACCTCATTTATTATAGAGCGTGAGCTCTACTGCTACCGAGTCATGCTGTTGGGACTTAAAAATGTCGGGGCCACATTCCAGCAGCTGGTCAACAAGGTGTTCGGTCACCTGATCGGTCGAACTGTTGAAGTCTATATCGATGACATGATAGTGAAAATCTAGAGCTGGGAAGATCATTTAAAACCCCTTGCTGAGGCCTTCAACGCCCTCCGCACCTACCAAATGAAGCTCAACCCTGCCAAGTGCTCCTTTGATGTTTCGTCTGAAACTTCTTGGGGTACATCATCCATTGGCAGGGCATTGAGGCCAATCCAACCAAGATTCAAGAGTTGTGTCACTCGTCTTTTCCCACATCTGTGCGTGATGTCCAAGTGATCACTGGCCGAGTCGCCGCTCTCTCTCACTTTATTTCTCATTTGTCGGATCATTGTCGTCCTTTGTTTCAGTTGATTAAGGCAAGGAAGGGACGGCTCCAGTTTGAGGAGCAATAGGTGGCGTTCTGAGTTTGAAGGAACACCTGAGCCAGCCATCAATCCTATTGGCCTCTGTCTCGGGTGAAACACTCTATCTCTACTTGGCCGTATCGATAGCAACTCTCAGTGTGGCGTTGTTCAAGGGAGATCAAGAGCAGCTCCACACCATCTTTATGTCAGGAAAGCCTTGCTCGACATCGAGACTTGTTACTCCCCAATTGAAAAGCCGATCTTAGCACTGGTAATGGTGAAAAAGAAGTTGTGACACTACATCGAGGCGCATCCCATTGTTGTGCTCACTTTCTATCCGATCCATGTTTTCTTGCATAAGCTGGATCTCTACGGGAGAACTGCTAGTGGACCCTCAAACTGTATCCTTTCAATATCGAGTACCGACCTCGTACAGCCAAAAAGGGGCAGGTGCTTGCCGACTTCCTCCTCGAGTTTGATCCCAAGTAAGACACGCACAGGGTGATGGCGGAGATCAATGATCCACCCGATCTTTCCAAGTGGTGGACCCTGCACGTTGATGGCGCGTCAAACTCTGGAGGCAACAGTGCCGGGATAGTCTTGCAAACCCCAAAAAAATCAACTGGAACATTGGATCCAGCTGGGATTTCCAGCGTTGAACAATGTAGCTGAATATGAGGCACTCGTAGGTAGGTGGGCTATGCCTAGCGAGAGCATTCCAAGTTAGGTATCTTCGTTTCCATTGCGACTCACAATTGGTGGTATTGCAGTAGGATAACATGTGGAATGACTCTAACCGCGCCCTTGTTTTATTCGCGATCTTTTGAGAGCCTCGATCGTCCTCGATCGTCAAATCCATCGGACGGCCTTTGACAAATGATTATGCAATTCATTCATATTAGAGACAATAATACTTTAATTATGCGACTCGTTCATTCATAGTTTAGGATCCGTTGATTGGGCAATAACGTAGCGTAAGCTGTGTTTGCAATCAAACAAATAGTTTTACTGTAACAACTTCCTGCAAATAGATTTAATCGCGTAACCAAACGCACCCTTAGACATGTTATAATAATACACTGGTTGTTTAGCAATCTCATATGCAACGCAAAAGTAATCCCTGAATCATTTATAGTCCATGAATATGTGATGATGATATACATTACATTATCACAAAGGAAAAATTTAAAAGGAAAAAATATATATTAGTATATCTCAATATACTTTAGAGAAAATGATTAAAAAAGTCTTTCAAAAGTTAAAAATACCCAAATTTTACAATTTTGGAAATACAAAAAACTAATTTACCCTTACGTGATTAAATCCTTAATACATTCTATATCTCTTAACTTTGTTAAAATATTTTACCGCTTTAATTTTATTAATATATTTTACACATTTTCATGTAGATCAATTTTTTTATTGTAAATTCTTTGTGATTAGATGGATTTTGTAAAATATGTATCAATATAATTTGAGTTATGATGAACTCCATTAACTGTTGATGTTATTTTAAAAAAAATGGATATGTACTAATGATACATAAAAATATGTAAATAGTCAAAAAATAAAAATGTGAATAAAGGTTTAAAATACTAAAATATCATCTGCTGCATTATGACACAACACAGATTTACATTACATATTATGATTATACACAATGAAAAGTGATAAACAATATCATATAAGATATATATAAAATACACAATATAATATATAATAACAAAACCTGATTGATTTTTATAAAGATATTGTTGTTTTGTAAGAAAAATAGGTTTTTAGTGTGGAATAAAGAGGGATATTATAGATTTAATTATATAATGGCATATTAATCTTTTGTATTTTCAAAACTGTAAAATGAGATTGTTTTAGGTATAATTTTAAAAAATGACTGATTTGGATATTTCAAACTCTTTGAAAAAAAATTTGGTCATTTTCCCTGTACTTTATTTTTATAACAATGTATACTTTAAGTGTATTTTTTTAGAAAAAAATGACAGTGCTTTTAAAAAGGTATAAAAGGAAAGAATAATAAGTACAAGTTTGTTAACTCTCATCCTTAATGAGAATTTTTATTCCCAAAAATCCAATTGTATAGATTCCATAGAATGAAAATTTTAACTTAAAAAGTTCAAGAGTGAAGACAATGATAAAAGATTATAAATATAAATTTTGTTTAGTATCCAACAAAATGAGAACCCCTTAACGAAAATAAACGTCAAATTAATATATTGAGGTTCGAACCCCACCCAAAAGCCAAAAATTGAGTCAAAGTTTGACCCATGAAATAGTCCAAGTTCTACCCCTTACTCTAAATTCCAGGTCGACCGATTTAAAGATTTAGAATAGGCTATTCTTATTCATGACAAAATCCATTTTTGTGACTCCAACCTTAGGTTAAAATTTTTTATGGCTTGCATTCGAATGTCGTTTCCTCACTCAGGTTTATTGTGCGAAATGGCATCCCACAGCCGACCGCTCTTGTGTTCTGCGTTCAATAGACAACAAGTATGTTGACTTCCTTTTCTGTTGATGCATCGCAATGCGCGAATTATGGGCTAAGTTGAGCACTGTTTGGACATACACACAGATTTTACATATATGGAGGAGCTCATGAGGTTGGCGAAGCAGGTGGCATGCAGTGACGATCACAGCATATCAGCTAAGATTGTGTGGAACTTGATCCCGACAAGGTTTTAGGTTACATGGCTCACACGCAATGGAATTATCATTAGGGGACAAAGATTCTATTTCGAAAACCATTAAGAGTTGGGACTTGACTCTTATTCTAGATACACTGCAGGTGCGCATACGACAAATGTCATTTCCTACTCGGGGATTGCGTTATCAAATTTTATTTGTTTGTTATTTTTTATTTATTATTGTAATTCTCTGTTTTGATTTCTCTTTTTTTATATACATTTTAGACTTTTGTCATTTCGATGATATAAAAACGAGATAGCGATAGCGATTGTCTACCGACCTCTAAAAAAAACCTGACCAAGACTTGCATAGAAAAATCAAAACCATCTCCAATATTATTTATATAATTAATTAGAAGTTTAGAACAGCACACCAAACAATAGCATCACTCCAACATTTTCCTCGTACCAGAATGACCAACATAGAAACCTCTCACAGATCAATCACATAACATCATACCTTTCCATTCAAGTTTTTCTAGCCATCCATTCATATAAAAGATACCCTGTTTCAACATATCAAGTGGCATTAGTTCAAAGAAACCTCCTAAATTGGATAACTTCATCAGAGTATACACGGTGCCTTGGATGATAGTCTATATAACTCTACAATCAATACTACCAATTTATGCATCGTATCATCTCTTATAGTATCAATATGGAGAAGAAAAAGATAATCTCACACACACGACCAAACAAACAATTCTTGTAGTAAAGAAAAGAGACATAATTCTATCATATCAACTTGAATAGCATTGGACACGAACCAAAAAAAAATAAAGCTCCTAAAAATATAGAATGGTCCAGTAGCAATACATTTGAAGTCAGAAAAAAATTATTTCAGAACAACACTATATTATTTTACCTCAACTTCTCCAGACACTCGACCTCCATGTCAAATTTTGTAGCACAAACCAAGAAAAAATGCTGGAGTGATATCCCTTGACAACAATTAGAATATTAACATTGATACATTCATGAATTATGAAATAACTCTGGTACATGATGCAGGAAAAAATGCAACAAGAGTGTATGACAGTTAAAATTGAATGACCCAAATAACAAACTAAATGAAACACTACCGGGTAAAATAGTCCATTCTAACAGATATTACCAACATTGAACTCCTATGGAAAGACCCCTGCTGCAAAAACAGACTGACCATCACCATATATCACACAAGTATGGCGTGGCTGGTTAGTGTGATTTGTGAAAAATATAACTTGGCATGTCTAGTGGACCTAATCGCACCCAAAGAACTTCAAAATGAATGAAAATCTTGTCAGTACATACTCAAAATTAAATAAACTATAACAAAATACATTAAAAGATCGCCACTTATTACAAATACGAGTTAGTTACCACAAATATGAGAACCATCCACTGACAAGAATGCAATTATAGAATCAACATGGAACAACAGAAATAAGCCTTGCACCATCAACATACAGTAGGCAACAAGGCATATCACACTAGATCAGAACGCACAAGCAAATAGGATAGAGAAAAATTTACAATGGCCACTAACCTGACGTAAACCCATCCTAAGAAACTCCTCACTAGAGTCAACTTAACAACAGGTGATGGAACTACCATGATTTCATATAATTCAAGATTCCATATGATTCACATGCTAGATATTTAATATCTACTACTTTTATAACACCTGGCTAATGGCCAAACAAAGTATTCAAGTGAGGAGAATGATTAAGAGAAATTCAAACCACAAGGAATATTAGTGCATGCCTTGGAGAGTTGGAGGCTTGGACAATCTCAACTCTGGTCCTGCATCAAGCATCCATTTAAACCTGAAAATTTTATTCCATACTTATATACAAAAAAATTGGACATTTGCGTTTGAATCCTCCCAAGTATGGTATGACACCTATTTACATTTTTTAAATACCTTACTTGAAATTCAATTAAACAGAAATCTTGCACAGATACTAAAGGACAATCTGTGCAACCACCTTTATATTTATCAAGAAAACCAAAATGAGAAAGGAAGCATGCAAAGGGTAAAAAAAGCACATGAATACTTATACCAAAAAAAAAACATGAGAATACAGTCAAGTCAATAAAAAGAAGAATTAGCTTGAAATAAGAGACTATGGTTGCTAAAAGATCTAGAATTGGTGGCTGAATGAAAAAACAATGACTACTTATATAAATGTATATTTCTAATGCATTAGGAATCTGGTCAATAACTTGATTAGCATGGAAATTAATGAGTATTAGATACTTACGAGTCACTCTAATCCTCTGGCAACTTAATTATGTTATTTTCCAAAGATTCGTCTTTCCAGAGTGCAAAAATCTATATAAAAACTGACAGTGAAATGGATAAAATTGCATCACTACACATCTCAAATTAGAGCATAATAGTGCATGCCTTGGACAATCTCAACCCAGGCCCAGCATCAAGCATCCATTTAAACCCAACAACCTAGACAATTCTGACTGACTTTCAGATTATGTAATCATATTACAAATCAGAGGCATAGACAAAATTGCAGATTCACACGTTACAATTACATACTGTAATACAGAGATAACATCCATAACTAACTTAAACAAATGCACACATACTACTAATTTCAGAAAGTGTAAGTAAAAAATCATCATATTATATATATACAAAACACAAAGGGAAATAACTTATATGAGGAAAACATAATTTCTCATGACAATCTACCAAGATATCAATGACAACTAATCATCCGTTGTAGATATAATGCAAGTATCTAAAAAAACTGAGGGTGCTCAACTTATTGCATTCACAAGATAGAGGACCCATATGGGAACACATGCTCTTGACACACAACCATAGTACAACACAAATGGGTAATGCGTATGGGCACACAAGCTCCCATCACACAACCACAAGCACAACACAAAAGAGTTATGCAATCTTGACTTAATTTAAAATGCTCAAAACACAGTACGGATGTTCCAAAATCCAAATATCAAAAATAACATAGCTTATTTAGGTAATGAATTTAGGCCATGATATGCAAAGAATGCAACATACTGCAACAGAAGGACAAGTGCTGGAAAGGGAAGGAAACCAGGACAAGAGATTACAAAGCTAGCCAAATTATAAAGCCACGATCATATCCGTCAAACCAACATAAAATAAAACCTTACACACCAAGAGCCATGAAGCAAATCCTCACCAATCAACAGAGAGAATATAAGACTACTTGAGGCTGCAAAGATGCCCGCAGACATCATCATAACACCTCTGACCATTTATATCATCTCAAAGGACTCCTAAGACGACAAGCAGCCAACATAAAAGGAAGAGAAGCACAGAAAAAATACAAGCAGATGCTAATTAAGAGTTGACTTCTCTTTCTCCTCCTCTCTCCAAGCTTTTTTCCCTAGATCTTGTCCACCTTTTCAGCCTTGACGACAGGGTTGGCCTTCGCGATAGCATCCCTCCCAGCAGTTCGATAATCAAACGGACAGTCATGCTTATCAGAATAACGGTGCATAGAACAGAAAAGATTTCCACATCGGCAACTGAAACCCATCAATCCAACTCTCTTCTTGCAAGCATTGCACCTGTTCGGACCATCTTTTGGTTTTGGTGCTTCCACAGTTTCACTTGGAACAACTAGTGCTTCAGATGGCTGTGCTGAGATTGCCTGTGGTTCAACTGTGCCTCCAGATGTTAAATCAACAGCACCAGATGTCACAATTTCCATTGCGCTGCTGCTGCTGCTCCCAGTGCCATTTACAATGTTTCCAATGGATGTGGCCGCGAGCTTGGCTTGCTCTTGCTTCAAGACATGGTTCTTGTGACACACAGAACACATGTTCATGGTGGCAGCGCTACCAAAAAAACCACAATTGTTGATGCAGAGGATTGGGCCCTCGGGGGCTTGGCATCCCATCTCATCTTTCTCCATTCTTCAAAATTCCTGCATGTTAGACCTTTCAGTATTTGAAGGTACAAAATTCTAGGAATGGATGGAATGTAAATACAACCTGGGTAAAAGTTCACACTTCACAGAGATTGTAAATCATGGGAACTCACCCTCAATAGGCTTCTTTAAAATAACAATATTTACTAACAATTTAAACCCAACATACAAACTCCAACCCACCAGGGTCTTGGTGAGTTGGCAAGCACCATGGGTTTGCTCCCCATTGGCACGTGTTCGATTCCCACCCTCGACTTACCCAAATATCCATGGGGAAACTTCCGAGTGGGTCAGTGCAGACACCCGGAGGATTAGTCCTTGCCTCGAAGGGTTTGGGATACTTCCGATAGCGCACAAAAAGAAAAGAAAAGAAAAGAAAAGGACAAAACATTCAAATTCCAAGATAGTCCTGTAAATAGCAAAATTTTAACTCATCCTCATATATCCACTACCAAAGCTCACAAGGAAGTTGACCAAATGAAAACAATAAAAGTTAAAGAGGGGCAGTTTATGGGTAAAAAGAAATCGCTTATAAAGTTGATGAATGATGACAAACACCACATTCAAGAGAAACTAGCTAGAGTAACAAAAAAAATGTTGTTGCTCTTAAGATACATCCTCCCACTCATATTTGATAAGATTGTATTTCAATGATAAATAATTATAACTCAAACAGACACAAATTTCTAGAATGATGAAATCCGATGATGACGACTAACCTCAAATTCTTCCAAATCCCAAAAAAACAACTTTTATGGCATACAAATGTTCCCCCAAAGTAGATTCAGAATTAGCATTCAATAATTAGGCATCAATCTTAACAACTGATATTATGATATATAGCATCAAAAATATTGATATCATACCATTTTATTTTATGCAATAACCCAATCAATACATAACACATATTATATGAAACAAATAACCCCCATCACAAACCATCTCATCTGGATAAAACTATAAGAGACCAGTTATCAATTAACATAGAAGAAAGTCCACAAATCCTAACCTTAACCACGCCTCGACGTCAAACCCCTTATCAAAACCAGAGCTATAAACCAAAATCCTCTAGAACCCAAATATAAAGGTAGGGGAAATATGTGCAGTACGTAATCAAAACAAAGATATCTTCTTTTCTGATCCTCGGCAACCAAAAATAAAAATTCCCCCCAAATCAATAAATCTAATCAAATAATCTAATCAGATCAAAACAATCCCCAATATTCCAACCCCTTTATCCAATCTGCAACACAAAGCGCTGACACGGTCCCATCAGGACCGAAAACAATTATTCCTCAATAAAGGTCTAATCTTTACATCAAAACAAACCCTAACCACGCAAACCCCACCCCCACAAAAAAAAAAATCACCTGTTTCACGTCAAACCCTGCTCGTCAACGAAAACGAATACCGATCGCCGTCCACACTCACCGGTCCCTGCCATCGTAAAATTAAAAAAAAAATTTAAAAACAACAAAATCGAAACAGAAAGAAATCCAAGACCCATCGGTCCCCGATCAAGATCGGAGATCAGACAGAGAGAAGAGGGAGGATCGAGAAAACCCTAACCCTGGTCGATCGAATCGAAAGATCGCCTCGCAATTCGCTCGAACCGGAGAGAGAGAGAGATGAGACGTAACCCCTCCGAATCCCTCAAATTTATTATGGCCCCTCTCTCTCTCTTTCCTTTTTTATTTTTTTAATTTCTTTAAATTTAGGCCTGCAAAGGAAGGCTTTTGAGTCGGTGAAGCTGCCCGACTTGCCCATGATGGCTACAGCTCCAACGCCTTTTTTTTTCTAATAAAATCGAGTTTCACTTTTAACAATCTACGTTCTAGGAAGATTCACAATACCAAGACCATGGAAAAGGGTAAATCAATTCGAATCTATTTATTTTTTAAAAAAAATAATTAGATTATTTTATCATTCACAAATCAAATCAAGAAGATTCAAATTTTAAATTTTTTTTTATAAATATCTGTTATATTTTATGAACAATTTATTTATAATCAATCAAATAATAAAAATTTTATTTTTATGTTTTTTAATAAAAATAGCTGTAAATATTAACAAATGACTTATTTCAATAGTATAACTATATATTTTATTATAGCTTGTGTCGCTATGCAATTAGGGTTATATTTTTCGTTTGGATTTGTGGTAGAGCGGATTTTGAGATGGAAAATTCTGTGTATCGCCACCGAGGATCCAAACGGAATACTAATGTCTGTGTTCCAATATTAAAGTTAACATTTAAAGGTAAAAATTTCCCGTGTTTGAAACTTTTCAAAAAACAGTTTCTTTACCCCCCCCCCTCCCTGTTTTTCTAAACGTGGAGTTTTTCACCGCACGTACACCCAAACGCACCCTAAACACGAATACACGATTGTAGACACATTCTATGGCGGTGTTCCAAGTTCGCGCATATCCACTTTTTGTGTAAAAATAAGTAATTTAAATTTTTTTAAATGGGACATTTTTGAGAAGTTGATTTTTTAACACAATCTTGTAAGAATCATTGCTTCTCAAATCTTGTTTGGATTCCCATTTCGATAATTTTGTGTTTGTAATGAAAAAATTTTAAAATTGAAATAAGTGCCCTTTAGGAAGTGATATTGGGATGAGTTTGCGTTGTTTAATCCCACCAATCACCGGTCTCACTTCCAAATGGCCCTTCATGTTTTTTAAGCGGAAAAAAACTAGTTTGTATTTAGTTACAATGTTAAAATATCACATTTCAAAACATGTCAAAGAACGCTTGGCAGAAGCGTGAGACAAAACACAACCTAAATGGGCGCATTTTATCATCATGTCCCTCCACATTTTAATGAATGGGGGTATTTTACAATGTCACCAGGGATATATTTGTAATCATCCACTCTCCATAAGCTAAATGCATTTTATCATCTTGTCTCTCCACATTTCAATGAATGGGCGCATTTTATCATCATGTCCCTTCACATTTCAATGAATGAGGGTATTTTACAATGTCACCAGGGATATATTTGTAATCATCCACTCTCCATAAGCTAAATGCATTTTATCATCTTATCCCTCCACATTTCAATGAATGGGCGCATTTTATAATGTCACTAAGGGCGTACTCGTAAACATCCACTCTCCATAAGCCAAATGCAAACCCAAACATCTCTTTACATGTACGTTCAATGGTGAATAAGCGAGACATTCCACATCACTATCAAAAAAGCGGGGGTGTGAAACACACATCCCAATGGACACTTTCCATTTGAGAGTGCATCTAAGCCATGTTTGCGCTAATTGACGCGGTGAAACGCCACCATTTAAACAAACAAAAAAATGTGTGTGTACATTTAAAAACTGATGGTAGCATTCAATGTCTATTTTTCATTGTTTTTGAATTACGTTAAAACAATGTTTTTCTAACTCACCATTACTTCCACCAACACGGCGTCCCTCAATACACTCTCAAAACATTTTCAATATTAACTTTTCAAACCCAACTTTCTACTTTGTCTAAGTAAAAATCATAGAGTTTGAAAAACTATAAAAATATCTTTCGAAAAACCGAGTTCAAATAATCATGAGAATCTAGATATATCATTTTTTTTCTCTTTTAGGTTAAGAAAAAAAAACTAAACATAAAAACTTATTTTTTAAGAACGTCGCTCTCTTTAGACATCGATACACAATATTTTTTTTAAACCTCGTTTATAATTCATAATTTTGTTTTCTTGTACGCTAGATTAGGTAAGCATATGGTTTTTTATTATTATTATTTAAATGTTTGAGACAGGCTCCCATAAAAGTTTGTTGTTTTGTTTTTGTTTTTTAAGTGGGAGTAACTGTCCCCATCCAGACTATAGGTTCACCCATGTTCATTAGAAATAGAGTTTGACAGGGAGAGATTATACCCACCACCTCTAACACTGTGAGTCACATTGAGTCACCCACCCAAAAACAATTGAGTAGTGGGATGGGAAAAAAAAAGAGAGGGGGGGGGGGGGGGTGTTTGGTTTTAAAATCTTGTTTTTAAGAGCATCATTACTCTATTTAGGTGTTTTGCGCTAAAAAAAAATACACTATTTTTTTTCCCCATTTATAATTCATAATTTTCTTAATCAATTTAGTATATATTATTTCTTTTATTTTTTTTAATTTCACCAAGCCCAGGTATACCCATGTTCATCAAAAAATGGAGTTATGATATATTCAATATATTTTTTGTTCCGTGTTTATTTTTTTAGTTGTGTATATATTAAAGGGGTAGTCATAGAATCTCATATAAAAAAAATATATATATATATATATAGTCGCGATTACGTGCGGTATGCGGTCGGTGTGGTTTACGACGTGGACCGTCCGATCGCGGGTCCATCGCATCCAACGGTCGACGTGAATCGCACCCGACCGTCCGATGCGATGAACCCGTGATCGACGACCCGTGATCGCGCACTGCACCGACCGTAAACCGCACCTAATCGGCTCCCATATATGGTCGCGATTACGTGCGGTTTACGATTACGTGCGGTATTTGAGATCCATATATTTGGGTAAGTTAAAATTTAGATTAAAAATAGATTGAATATATAAATTTAATTTTTAGTAACATTGTTCGGTTTTATTTACCCATCCATGGATCTCAAATACCATTCTCACTTTCAAAACCATCTCATATCTTTCTTTGGGCTCCATCACCTATATTATCATCTAAAATTATCTAATCATATCAATACACATTTCATTATCTTTCGGGGGAATCTCAACAATCAACAACAAAACAAAGGCATGATTAAAATTAAAAAATATATATAGTTCTAGTTGTATATATGTTATTGGTCCATTTGGATTGCATGTGAATTAGAAGGTTCTTTGATTATTATTTTAATTGTTTGTTCATATATATATAAAAATTTGTTTCTTTAGGAGTGGTCCAGACAGTATGTTCTCAATACATTAGGATAGCTTATCTGCTTTGTGGGTAAACCTTTTTAAAAAGGAGTATTATCATCGTTGTAAAGAGAAATCCTTTATCTTTATAAGCAAAGATTGTTTTAACTCAATCTTTGTTTGAAAGGATTAATAATCACTGTTTAGTGTTGGTTGGAACAATAGTATCAATTTGATTTTCATTCTCAATCTTCTTATTCTATTGGAACACCGTGAACAATGACCAAAAAAAAAAAAATTGAAATCATATATTTTTGTGTTCATTCCTCGGTATCTCATTCAACAATTCTCCTTCCACGGAACATAGAGGGGACAAAAATCAGTGAATTGGGCCGTCGGATCCGACGCTCCCCCCCTCCTCCGACTGGATGATGGTTGCCGCTGACAATTCACGCTCTCAAATGTCAAAACACAGGGAGAGGTGACATGCAAAAGATCTTCCAATACTCAAGTCAGCAAATGTGGCAGAACTAAGATTTTTGTAGAAAGAGAATTTTTGCATACATCAATAGGGAGAGCTGATTGATTCCCTAATTATAGTGCTGGTTAGGGTTGACTGACGTTTTCGTGGGATTTTGAGATATATGCATAAATAATATCCCAAAAGTCATATATTATGTTGGAATTTAATCCTGAATTTGACTAAAAAATTTTCGGTCATTGAATGTGAGTAGGTCGATAAGCTAGACTCACAAAAAATAGGCTATTTGAGTCATGTGTCATAGTTAATCGGGTCATGGACCGTAAACACGTGGTGCTCTGTTATTGAGCTCAAAAAATAACTACTACAGAATACAAGAGAGAAATTTTCCTTATGGAATCAAGTAACCAAACATGTAAAATTTTCAATCAGATTGAATCAAAGAATGTCACCTACCACCAAATCATGATTTTTTATTTTATTATTGTTTTTTTTTTTTTTTTTGCATATAAAGCTTTCAGACTTTACATTCAGAATCCCGTGGGGGACATTTCAGAGTATGGGTTGTGGGGTATGTTGTGGTGTTTGGTTCTGGAAATTTTGTATTTTTGCAAAGGGGTGACATTAAAGTAGAAGCCTCCTCGTTTTGAAAGTTCAGCTAGGCATCTTCACATATAATCCATGTTCACTAATCTTTGGGATTTTTAGTTTTAGGTATTCTCAAAACTATCTATTTAGGGATCGATTACTCATTTTTTCATATTTATTTTTAAGTCTCAAAATTCAACCGCCTATTTCGTTTTTAATTTCTCTGTTAAATATCCGTCTATACACTGTTAGTTTGTGAAATGTGATTTTATTTTTAAAATCTTATAAATCACGTTATTTGGTGATCAATCCCTCTCTTCTTCATATTTCATTTTAAGTCTCCAACTTCAAACTTTTTTTTATTAGTTTCTGGATAAAATGTTTGTATGATTTTGTAAGTATTTTAATATTTGAAACTTTTATACAAAATGTTTGGCATTTAAATATTTATATAATATAAATATGTTGAATTCCCCTAAAATCACTAATCTTTGAATAAATAAAAATTCTGAACCACACACAAAAAAAATTTCACTTGCTCCATACAATTTTTTTTAACGACATCTAAACTTTTAAATTTAAAATTCTAAACATAATCAAAATATGTAATTTATTCACAATTTTCAAATAGGAAAAAATCATTTAGATCAAAATTTAATAATGAAAAATACTCAAAACTTGCTTATGTAATGATTCTTTTTTGCTTATGTAATCCATCCTAATTAGACAGATAAAACTATAAGATAACGCAAATTTGGATTGGGTGGGCATATGCAGTGTTGAATAACATTGAAATTGTCACTGAACACCTAGCAATGTAAATACAATTTTGGTGTAGATATTTCATCAAACATTTTATATAAAAGTTTTAAATATTAAAATACTTATAAAATCATATAAATATTTTGTCCAAAGACTAATAAGAAAAAAACATTTAAAGTTGATGACTTAAATGAAATACGAAGAAAGGAATGACTGATCATTAAATAATGTAATTTATAGAGACTTAAAAATAAAATTATATTTCACAAAGTAAACGGTGTATAGACAGACATTTGACGGAGAGACTAAAAATAAAATATACATGCAGTTGAATATGGTGACTTAAAAATAAATATGAAAAAGAGAGGAATCGATCCCTCGATAAACATGTTTACAATGATTTAAAACTAAAAAACCCATGATCTTTTGATGCTGCAGGATCTGGTGCTTGTCTTGGTATGGGTTTGTGGCCACTTCAATAACAAGTATTTGGAATGAGATTGATGATTTTTTTCTCTGTGTTAATTTTTGTAATTTAATTCAAAGTTTTTAATATGTGATGTCAAATGGTGGGTTAAGAAATAACAAAAAAGTTAGCTGGTGGGATTAGTATTAGTTGGTGGGATCAGTTTTTAAAGTGGTTGGCCTATGCCTGCCCAATAATTTATCACATAAAATTTGGTTAAACGACCCCTCTCCCTTTAACAAGCTAAGTCATCTCACTTTTAATAATGAAAAATGTTATTAGTATAAAAGTGTATACCTATTTTTATTAAACTAATGTGTGAACGTGTCTGAAACTGTGAAAATGATTTTATTTATAAATATGTGAAAATTTTTCAACAGAAGTATATACTTCGTTACAGTGAGTTGAGGAGCTCATGAGATATATATGACTACATTGAGACCGTAAAAAGATCAAGCGTAACAACATTGTTTAATTTTATATATATCATGTAAAGGGTTAAACAACTTGTTGGTTTTTGGAAAAAAAAAATTTATGACCACGTTTTTTTTTTATAGAACTTCTGGTTCTGCTATTCTTATTTTTATTATCGTTGTTATTGTTATGATTTGGTTGGTTTGGATGTCGTGTTAGCTGGACTGATTTTGGGGGCGGTTATTCCGACCCCACCACTTCATCCACCCACCCCCCCTTTTTTTTTGTGTTTCTAACCCACCCCTCCCCCTCCCACCACCACCACCTCCCCCTCCCACCACCCCATCACCACCTCCCCCTCCTCCCTCCGCCGCCTTCGAGACCCCTCCCACCACCACCCCTACCACCCCTCCCACCACCACCACCTCCGAGACACCGCCGACCTATGAGTGGGGGTCTCGGAGGCGGCAGAGGGCATGGTGGGAGGGGGAGGGGTCTCGGAGGCGGCGGAGGGCGTGGTGGAGTGGTGGGAGGGGGAGGTGGTGGTGGTGGGAGGAGGAGGGGTCTCGGAGGCGGCGGAGGGAGGGGTCTCGAAGGTGGTGGTGGTGGGAGGGGTGGTAGGGGTGGTGGTGGTGGTGGTGGTGGTGGGAGGGGTCTTGGAGGCGGCGGAGGGAGGAGGGGGAGGTGGTGGTGGGGTGGTGGGAGGGGGAGGTGGTGGTGGTGGGAGGGGGAGGGGAAGGGGTGGGTTAGAAACACAAAAAAGAAAGAAAAAAAAAGAAAAAAAAGGGGGGGGTGGGTGGATGAAGTAGAGGGGTTGAAATAACCGTCCCCCTGATTTTACAAATTCAAACATGTACACTGTTCAGTTTTGATGGATTTTTTTATCTATTGCAAGTTTGTGGTTGATGAGAAAAAGGTTTAGCAGCAGAAGTGTAGTTTGTAGATTGAAACATAATAAATAAATAAAAAAACCTGTGTAATAATGAACTGAAAATAAAAAAATGGGAGCAAATGAAGGAGAGAGGGTGAATAACAAATGATATTCAATGGTTTTCTTAGGTTGGAGGGGGGTTTAAAGCCTCAAGTTCTAAACGGCTGAGAAGATGACCTTTGGGGGATGATCATTTGATCATTCAATTTTTTGTGATTAGGGGAATTTTTAGTCATTTTAGGGATCGTTTGGAATTTTATTAAATTTCAATGTTTTTTTTAATATATAATTTCAAAACACTGTTAAGTTATGAAATATTTTAAAATATTCTTTAATAATAAGTAAATATTTGACTCAGAGCAAAATTCCTTAACCAAGATAAAAATCAGGGGTCACATGGATTTTCAAAAAAACGAGGGGTTTATGTGGATATTGGCAAGCTTTCATGGGGGTGATGTGCATATTTCCTAAATAAAGGGAGGATAAAACGCTCCTATTTATAATAATTTATATTATTTTATTTGATGTCATAAATATCCATATGTTGGATTTTTTTTTTTTGTAAAAGTCTATGGGTCTATTTAGAAACACACATATCCAAAAATACCTTTTGGAATAAAGCTGTCTTTTAAAATGATTTTAGACATTGACTTTTTAAAGATGTTTTTTTAATTCAGGAATCAATATTTAAAATGAGTTTAATGTTTGGTAGAGAAAGTTATTTTTCAATTAAAAAATCGTAGTTTTTGAGCTTTTTAAAACATGGATTTCGAGAGAAAAATTAAAAGAAATGCAGTTTTTTATTCCGCCGGAATCCGCCCCGTTTGGCTGCACGATTTTGGGATTTCAGCTTTTCAAAAAGCAGAATCTGACTAAATCGTGCAACCAAACGAACCCTACGTGTACACACACCAAAGCATGTGTTGTCACATGATGCTTTTATTAGTAGGCTTTCGGGAGTGTGGCAGAGAATTCCGCGTTTGGAAGAACAGGGAGACGATAGACGATAAAAAAACATTGTTTATATGACTTTTCAAATACGAATATTTATTTTTTAATATAAAAATATTGTTTTCGGTTTGGAAAAACAAATGTTAATTTTTAATTTAGATACGCGATGGAGTTACACGAAGTTTTTCATAGCAGAATCTATTCCATCTCAGATTCAAACGAGGCCTTAGACTTAATCTGAGCTTTAACAAATGTACACATATATGATAATCACTTATTAATCAAGAGATTCACATGTCCAATCATTTTTCACATTTTATGAATATTTATTCACATATATTCATTTTAGCTATAATTTATATTTTTAATCAAACATTAAAATTTTATTATTATGTTTCACAACAAGAATAATTAAAACACAATCAAATAAAAAATATATGTTTTTAATCAATATTCGAATAAGGAAAATGTTTTCCCCAGTACCAGTGCAACCCCACTCACAGTCTACACGGTTTTTTAAGAGAAAAATCTCAATAACCCCCTGTAAACTGTCTGAAATCCATACAACCTCTTGACTTTTTCCTAGTAACCCCTGTGGGAGTTTGTAGAGCTCTTGTCTACTCTCCCTAATTATTTGTTTTACATTTCTCTTGAATTGTAATCTCCACTTGGGCTTTGATCCCTATCATGAATAGAAGATAAAGGCCTACGGTTAAATTTCAAAAAAAAAAAAACCTCTTGACTTTTTCAAAAGTCCATATAACCATTTGAAAACAATGAAAATTTAACTCAAGGTTTTTTTTATTTATTTACATATGTGTTTTCAATGGATTATATAAACTATCGGAAAAATTAGGGGGTTATATAGATTTTAGGCAATTTATAAGGGGTTATTTGAATTTTTCATTTTTTAAAAATTATATAATATTTTATTAAAATACACATCGATATGTGAAACGAAGAACATATTGAGATACAATTGAATTTTTTTTATATTTAAGTCATTTTTATTTAATACATCATGATGGAATCGATACACCATATCCGATCTGCATCAAGACCTCATAACTCTTTCAATCCACAAGATTGATTGATCAAAACTTGTCCTTTACAAAAGATGGTGACAATCCTTGTACATGCCACAAACATTAAATACATAGACTCTATTAAAAAAATAAAGACACAATTACAATGATAATTATTAAAATATATAAAAAAAAATTAGATCCTATAAATTCGTAATTCTCAAATAAAAGGTGATGTGGAGAGAAAAATCTGCATCATATAAAAAGACGACACATGTCGAGGATTAAGCATGTATGGGCCACCATATTCGACATCTAAGAATCTGAATCTAAATTCGGAATGCCGAACAGCACTCTTGAGCAGGTGAAACATGACCAGGTTGAACTAGGTCTGGTTGGACGATCTTACATCTTGTGGGAGAATGCCATCCTGTATAGGTGAGACACGACCAGATTGTCAAGTCTGATATGACGGTTTTACACCTCGCAGATGAATGACCAGGCACACGACGAACTGGATTCTATGTATTGACCAGATCAAGACCACGAGCAGGACCTCAGAAAACGCTCAAACACCCATAATGCATGTAATAGTCAGGTAGGTTATTAAGACCCATTACTCGTAAAATGTGGATAATCAGTGATACGTTAGGTTACAATAAAATCAAGATAGTTATCACAAAACTCGCCAACTAAAAAACTATTAAGGTAGAGTTGTTACAATTGCTAGGAGGTCAGTAACAACGACTATCTAGCCCATGAACCTTATAAAAGAATGTTAACAATAAATTAAGGTATGGGTTCACTTTAATAACAAGTCACTTTAAGAGTGAGATTACCCCTTTCTAATTCCTACTGATATTATCCCTTTTCAATTATCTTACTAATACATCTCTTCAGAGTCATTTTGACTGACACCACACCGGTGTCCCCCTCATTCTTTTTTGAGTGCAGATCCTTGTTCAATCAGGTTCGGATTCAAGAAAGAGACTCCATTCGATTGTTTTGATAGAAGAGAAAAATTACCTTATCAAATGATCATTATGATTTTAAATAATGAAATTTATCTATAAATTATAAAATTTCATAAAACTTTATTTTTTAGACTGATTTGAAATTAAATATTCTACAATGATTATTTTTAAAATCCATCTTACATCAAAATAGATTTGAAAAAATAATTTTCTATAAATATAAAAACTGTCCAAATCCTAAACAAGCAGAAAAAACTTGCATGAGAGTTAACCCAAACTTGTTCGCCAAGACAATGAGGAACCCCCACCCTCTCTTCCCGTAATTCCATTCGATGAATAAGGTTATTTCAGGAATTACGCAATAAATCGCAAAGCTCCCCCAATATATCGTCCATGTCAGTCGTCCGGTAACAAGATCTCCCAAAAATACCGAAGCTTGTAATCGCGAGGGTTTTTCACGGTTGCGGCCTACCGTCGTCAGGGGCATATCCGGAACAATTTTTTCTCTCTCTCTGTCATCTCCTCCGCTTCCCTACCTTCCCAAAAAGGGGAGGAGAAATCGCGATCGCGAGTCGTTGTCCCCATCGGCGTCACCTTCATATTTGGGGGTTTTCGATGTCTTGATCGTTAGGGGATCTAGGGTTTCTGGGCGCCTCGGATTCGTTTTGGGCGTCGGCGATGGACGATCCGGATCGATTGCGTGATCTAAATTTTAGGGTTAACTTCAGCGAGGATGGCTTGGCGAGGCTGAAAGAGGAGGTGACGGAGAAGCTCAAGGGGTATATGGGAGATTACACTGACGACCATCTCGTTGTACGCTCCCCCCCCTCTCTCTCTGTGGATTGATTGATATGTGCAGTTTAGCTTGGAAGTTCATATTTGGAATGGTTATTGATACCTATTGATTAATGTTGGTTTTTTTGTTTCACATAGTTCATTGAGAGACATTGTAGTCTTTAATGATTTAAAATATGCCATTTTTTGGGTTCAATTTGTTGATTCTTGAAAGTATACCATCAATTAGTTCTTCATTTTGTTTGAATAAATCTTAATATGGAACAAAATTTGGATTTTGATATATCACTATGCAGTCTTCAGAGATAAAAGTCACCTTGTTATCGTACAAGTCTCCCTTTTTTTGTCTTGCTTGAGAGCCACTGTTAGCTTTATTCATTTACCTGTTTGTTTTTGTGGTTATGGGACTAGTATTATATATGCAATATATGATTTTTACGTGAATGGTGGACGGAGGAGGCCTGTTGGATGTATTATATCTTTAGAGGTTAAGTTTTTGATTGGTTCTCTGAGATGGTATGCCTATATCCTTAGAATCTGGGTGTGTCACATAAGAACGGTGAGCCAATTTAGGTCCACCGTATTGGGAAGTGAGAGGAATGGAGCAATCTTATTTTAAGAAACCCTTAACAGTTCCCAAAATTGGGAAGGCACACACACCGGATAGCCCTAGAGCCTTTTTTTTTTGAGAAAATTTGGAGAATCTATTTAGAAAGAACCCTTTGAAAAGAAGGAGACGAGGGATCTCCTTACAAAGTAATATGAAGAAGAGAAGAGATGATACAAGAAAGAGGGAGATTTAGGAAGCCTGTACAAAATTCCCCTTCAAAGTTACACCCCAAATCAAAGATTTCCCATAATGGATGAAGGGGTAGCAACTTCCAAGATTATAGCAACCCAATCTCTAAGAAGAGAGGAAATAGACGCCCATGCATTTTCCAAATAAAATCTCTTGTGTTGGAAAACACATTCGTTGCCTGTAAGCCAAATGCTCCAACATACCACGTATGGAGTAACCACTAGAATTTGACAAGATTGCCATGATCTCCATGTTTGTGCCTTCTCCTGAACCATCGTTACATGCCTTCAAGATTGTTGAATGTACATGTGGACCCAAGAGTCTTACCCACTTTCTCCCAAATTTCGCGCTAAACGCACACTCAAAGAAGAGGTGGTCTCTTGGTTATAGCCCCAAACCCTTACAATAGGAACCATGTGTTTACCTATAATACTTGAAAGACTTTTCTCTCCTAGGATCAAGATAACCCATGATCTTAGAAGAGATGCAATCTTTACTCGAATGTTCTCATACAAGTCCTCTTATGTTGAAAATTGCATTCATCATGAGAGGTCTAAATGCTCCAACATACCGCGTGAGGAATGAGCCATTGGAACTTGGTGAGGTTGCTTCGATCAGTCATTTGCGCTTCTTTCGGAACCATACCCACATGCCCTCAGGATCGGAGAAGGAGCATCTCGACTCTAAACCATCACACCATCTCTCAAATCCAAGCACTAAAACAACACCCAAAGAAAAGATCTTGTGTTTCCTCAGCTTCCTTCATATGACCATCGCTGTTATAGCTCCTTCCCTACCTCAGAACTCACAATTCAATTACCATATTCATATTATGCCCCTTTCGATTGATTAACTTTGATAAGGTCTTTGTTAAGGGTGTGGATCCACATAAAGTAGCGAATCTTCAATGGAGCTGACACTACCCAAAGACATTCAAACGAATGGTAGGATTATCTTGTGGGGGTTATCGAGTTTCCCATCGAAGGCCTTCATGGAGAAACCGGAGCACGTGGCCAATTTCAATTGGAAGGATACAACTGATCGTAACTTAATTTAGTATGTACTCGGCATACTGGAACTTAGCATAAGTCTGAAGGATAGGATATGGCTGAAATGGAGATGTTATGAGTAATGGAAATGGACTTGATTGAGTTTGTCCTTGGCTGCTTGGGATAGCTTCCAATTAGACGAACTGATTGGAAGATCATTTGTGGTGTTACTTTCCATGCAATGAGAAAGGCTGAGAGATGGGGAATCTGTGTTTTTGGTAATTATCAAGGAGCAGTAGCAATATGGTGATTGTGTTTTGTTAAGCCGGGGGGGGGGGGTGGCATTTATGAAGAGAATGGAAGGAAAAAAAGAAAAACACATGGGCTGCAGTGGGGTGTGCATAGAGGAGAGCTCTACCCGGTCAACCCCCTTGCACCCTTTGAGCTTGGTTTTGTTGTAAGCTATATGTTTGCCCAAAGTTAAATTTGTGCCATTGTCCTTATTGCATACCATCTGGAGCCAGCGTCAGGTTTTAATAGAGTCCAAGGTGGATGCCTTCAGAAAAGCAGCTGCTCACAGCAATCCACATCTTTGTTACCCAGAACTACTACTTGTAACTCTTTCTGCCATCTTCGATTGTCTGTTTTAATGCATAACAGGCATATCATTTTTACAAGAATACTTCTGATCTACCATGGTTCTCTCTGGGCTGACATCGTAGATTTCTGAATATTTTTTCGTGTACTGGCATATATTTTCATCAGGATGTGAGAAATTTTACGACTTACTAGTATGTACTTTGATTATATATTTGTAAAAAGTAAAAATCTATTTCATTGATTCTGCAGGAATATGTTATTGTCCTACTAAAAAATGGCAAGAACAAAGAGGAGGCAAAGCAACAATTGGATGTCTTTCTAGGTGATGATAGTGTATCTTTTGTATGTTGGTAAGTGTCATTTGATTATTAGTTTTATTAATTATCATTTTTTAGGTTTGAGATCTGGTGCTGGTCTCTGATTACCAGTAAGATCTGAGAAATGCATTATCTGACTACTACATTGCCTTCCTTCAGGTTATGGGACCATCTTTCTTCAAATTTGCATCTGTATGTGCAGCCTAATGGATCAGATGAAGTATCTGGGACAAAACCTGTAATAAATCTAACTGGAAGAAAGAATTCATCAACTGAACATGCAAGTGGTCTTCTTGATGATTCTGATAATGACACACAAAAAAAATCCAAGGATTTTAGAACTCGGCGCAAAAGGGAGTGGAAAGGATTGGTGCAGCATGAGGTTGAAGCCCCTCCTCTTCAGAGTACCGAGATTGAAAATGTTCATAACGAGGAGACAAACCATCGAGGTATCAGTCATGTGAAGCGATCTCATTCTCCCATACCTCAGGTTCAAGCAAAACGAAATCGTCTTGATGAACGATCATCTATGAAGGTCTGTAGCTTTTCTTATCAGAATTGACAATTGTTTTTATGAATTCATTTGATTTGGTATACCCATTATAGTTGAGGTTGGGCGATTTTTTAATTTTTTGAGTTTTTTTAAATCAAACATGGGTCTGACCTAGCTTATGGTAAGCTGATAGAAAACGTATAATTTTGCAAACTGTGCTTTGATTAGCTGGTTATCATCCGTCTCCAAAAAGGAGGTTAGGGGTCCAAAACCACTCAGGCCAAATGTGTATAGGGGGAGCACCGGTTTTCAAAAAAAAAAGGTCTGCCAACAAGGTAGACCCCCTTTTTCCCAATAATAGGACGCTACCAGGATTCTTGGTGTATGTTTAAGATGAGGTTTGAGTGTCACAGCGGTGTCGTCAGAACCTAATTCCACGGACATGTCAGTGATGTGTTGTTGATGCTGGTGAAAAATTGTTTCCCGTGGCAGTGATATGCTGGAGATATGTCAGTGCATGTCAGTGACATCAGGAACAATGCTTTTTTAATAAAAGTGAGAAGGTTAATTTTTTTGAATGAAACATAATTTGAATAATTAAACATGTATAATTCTCTAACTGGTAACTCGTGGGCCCATTATGAGATTAATTGGTCATATAACAAACATTTGATGAAAAGAGAGATTGGGAACCTCTTATCCGTAGGTTCTACAAGAAGCTTGACGGTTGGAAAGGTCGCCTTCTAAGTTTGGGAGGCTGT
Organism: Acorus calamus; assembly: GCA_030737845.1. Classification (NCBI taxonomy): domain Eukaryota; kingdom Viridiplantae; phylum Streptophyta; class Magnoliopsida; order Acorales; family Acoraceae; genus Acorus; species Acorus calamus. Next base: position 23,638,675 of record CM060879.1, on the reverse strand, counting down.
TTTGTGCTCCTGCGGTGCTTACAAGTCTTCCTCTATATGATTTTTCCATCTTCAAAGTTCCTTGTGAAGTTCTCGAAAAGATGGGAGAAGATTTGGAGGAGATTCCTTTGGAATGGAGCCAATGAAGGTAGCAACAAAGTTCATCTTGCCAATTGGATCTCATTTGTAGATCCAAAAAAGATGGGGGAACAGGTGTTATTGACCTCTGCAATATGAACAAGGCGCTATTGGGCAAATGGTTATGGAGGTTATGATCCGGAGGCTTTGTGGACTAGAGTCGTGGGAGGGAGGCGGAAACAAGAGATCATTTATTCTTTAGTTCTTTTAGCACCTCGGGAGAAAGTGGGAACAACTCTTCACTCGCATTGCACTTTCATTGATCTAGAAGGAATGTGGCGGTGGCTCCATAATCGAATAAAGCGGGGTGATAGAACTCATAGAAGCAATCTAACAAAGTTCCAATGGTTGGTCCCTCATACGGTTTGTTGGAATTCATGGATCTCACAAAATGGAGGAGTGTTTCAACACAAAAGGATGTATTGAGAGAATGCTTGGGTGTCATTTTCTTCGATGCTCAAAGATTGGGTCACTGTCATATTGGAGGAGTCTCCTTTGATTATGGGTAACCATTGGATAGGGTGATGTATTCCGGTTTGTGTTCTTTTTTGGGGGTAATTTTCCCTTTAACTTAGTGTCCCCGGGTGAGAGAATTTGAGGTTAGCATTATAAGAGGTTGTTCCTGAGCTTTGTAATTTCGGTTTATTTTCCTTTTTTATGTAAGGAGATCCCTCATCGCCTTCTATTCAGGATTTCTATTAATATGATACTCCAACTTTTCTCACTAAAAAAAACTTTAGATGAACTAGAGTTGATGGACGCTTTTTAATTTTTATTTTTTATAATTTTATCTTGTGTTTCTTTTTCTCCTTTTATGCGAGGGGCATCATTTTAATATGAAGGCTTCAACATTATTTCCAAATAAAACATTAGATGCACTGTTTGTATGTCTTGGATAGTGCTATCTAACTATATATCCCTGACGAATTTTCATTCATCTCACCTTTGATTGAAGCGTGTGACCGTATTAAAATTGGTGTTTCAATAATCAGATAGGTACTCTAGTTAAAGATGCTTGGAAGTTTTAAAAATTCCCAAAAAATTCCCAAGTTATAAGTCACGCAAATTCCTCTTTGAGACCGACATATCGGATGTTGTGGAAGCCTCAATCCTATTCCCCGCCCCAACCAATTTCATGCTTGTGCGTGTTGGGGCAGGGGGTGGGGGGTGGAGGGAGGGAGGGATCCACCAACATGTCGAGGAACGTAAGACCTTATTTTTTTGGGAAGGTGTCCATGTAGACTACCAGTAATAAAAATCTACTTATTTTTTTGTGCTCTCTGTGTACCTAATTTGCTGATGGACTCTCTGGAAAATTTTAAGAGAACCTTTATGTAAAATTGATGGCACTGATTAGTCATCAGAAGATAAAAGAAACAAGCAGAGATCTTGTTTGAGTTAGTGGCGACAACGAAATGATGTTACCAACAAATAACAGTTCTGACTTCTGAGCTACTGCTCCTGTGAAAAAAAATGAGTTGCACTTTTTTGTTGTCCTTTCTCAAACCCTGTTATCTATGTGTTCTGACCTCACGACTGATATAAGTAAAATGCAGTTTTTGCTGCAGGAAGATATACATCTCTTGTGGATGAATTGAGCTATGCACTTGTACTAAAGTTCAACATATTTTACTTTAATTGTTTTTTGTTGCCAGAGAGATGTAGCTTCCAAACCTGCAATGGGTGCTCCCCGACGTTTGCTACAGTTTGCTGTTCGAGATGCAGTGGGGACTTCAAAACAGCAGAATTCTAGACCAGAACGAGTTTCAAAGCGTCTACGCTCTGTGGTTTCGACATCCACCATGGATGTGGCTCTTGATGATCAATATCAAAAGACAAGGTCAACTGGAAGGGTTCAAAGTGCTGTGGCAACTGCAATCAAGGCAGCAGCAGAAGCTGCCGAAGATGTGATTAAACCTAGATTTTCAGGAAGTGTGTTTGATAGATTGGGTAATAGTAAGCACAGGGCAAAACCTATTGATCAAACTACTGAGCTTGGTGAGCACGTGATGGAAGATGGCGAGTTCGAAGATTTTGATCAGCGTCTGTCACCTGAGAATGTGGATTATTGTCAGAGGAGTGACAATGAAGGGGAATCAGCAGGTGACATAACAATGTTGGAGAAGGACACCAGGGTGGCCTCTGATAGTGCATCAGATAATGATAGATATGAAAATATGCCTTTTGTCAAGCACAGAATTGGCGATGCTTCGCAGACTGCTTCATCAGGAAAGAAGGAAAAGAACTCATTAATGGTGCAATACAGTGTAGCTAAGGACACGGATGAAGTTATTAGGAAAACAAGGTTAAATGATCAGGATTCATCTGTCCCCTCAGTTGCTAATGCTTCCCGTAAAATTGTGAATATCTCTGTGAATGTAAATACATGGAAGCCACCACATTATCAAGAACCCAGGGATAGTGCAGAGGTGGAGGCCCGGATGACTATGGGAAATAGTGAAGCAGTTGCAGCTAAGAGCACTCGGTTAATGAAGGAAAACAATGTGGCAGCGGCCGAGGCTGAAAAGGTAAGCAAAGATTATCTTAATCTTCCATATGTCTTTTATTCATTGATTCCCCATTTGGAGATTTTTCATATCGTTTATTTTATGTCAAGGAATTTTTATGCTGCAAAACTGGCATTTCTGTTTATTTGTTAAAGCTCAGAGTGAGGATTTTTTCTCATTTCAGATTAGAAGCTATGAAATTTCATGAATGCTTGGTTGTCTGTTTCCCGAGTTTCTGTTCCTTATTACGATTTTATATAGTTTTTGTTTCCAATGTGTAAATATTGGTTTGTTTGGCTTTCTTGATCCTTACCCTGCATGGTGCATTGTGTCACAATCACACTTTAAAGAACCGGAGTATTGGTAATTGGATTGAAAATTTGCAATGTCTCATTCGTGTGGTCAGTTTAAGTGTGATTAAAACATTATGGTTGATCTTCCTCTAAAAGTTCTAATGAATAGCACATGCTTAGGTCATTAGAAGTGTTATATTAAAACAGAAGCATATCTCTGCTTGATACTTATCCAGTAAGTGTGATTAACCTATGATTATAAGATTGATTAATTAATTTTCTCCCGAGTATAATTATTCTGACTAAAATAGCACCGAGGAGAAATGAAAAAAAAATCATAGTATATTTATAGATTGATGGTAGATAGAAAGAATTAAATGGCAAACAAGATCAATCATGGTGTATTTACAGATTGTAAATAGCACCGAGGAGAAATGAAAAAAAAATCGTAGTATATTTACAGATTGATGGTAGATAGAAAGAATTAAATGGCAGAATGTAAATAGTGTAGCAAATAACAAGATTAATCCTTGGGCCTATTTACTGAGCATACCAACAAATTTTTCAAATGCCATTTTTTTAATATTTCTGATTGGAATGACTACAGATATTAATGTATGGCTGTTTATTCATTTCAAAAGCATACCAAGGTTTCCTTTTGGATGACATTTTCCTGATCTCTTATTATCTCTTAGGTAAAGTTTTACTGATATGTTATTATTCAGGTAACTCCCCGACTGGACCTGCAAAAGGAGGCTCAGAAGTCTGTGTTGTCCACCCCTGGTATGTTGTAGAATATGGAATTAAAACGCTTTGAACATGCAGCACTTTGGTTTTTATGAGCAAATGGACAAGTAAAGAGGAAAAACTGATTTTACTTGTCTATTATCTTCTTGTTGATTTAATCTTATTTGTTCTGAAAGTAACAAATACATGAAAGGATTGGAAGGAGTAAGAATGTTTAAATTGACTGCAAATGTAACGAGACAAAATGAAATTACATCACATGTGGGCTGCTTTTCGTGAACTCAGAGATCGTGTCTCAGTTTGACGGTGCTTCATGTGCAAGTTCTTACACTGGTTTATAACAATAAACACATTCAATAAAATGTATTATATTTGCTGTGTTTGTGCTCACAGAATTTTTAAAATACAATAAGAGGGTGTCTCCAATTTTTCTGTTGCAATGGTATTCGGTATTCACACATGTATGGTTTTGAATAAGGATTAAATGGTTTAATGTGGCACCTTTAGAGAGCTTAGTAAATAGTATTGTGATGTAATAGGGATGGTGAGGTGGAATGTCTTACTCTGTTGCAAACTGTTTGTAGGCCTGGACATGGTCTTTCTGTGTCGTTCCATTTCTTTTTATCATTGTCATTGTCCTCTCCGTGGTCATACCATATGACATTTTTGAAACCAGGTGTTGGGTGCTATTTGGTAAATTGACTTTGATTTATTTAACAAATGGGATAAACTCTTCCACTCATGAAACTTATATTGATGTTAAGATTTCTGCAACACACTTATCTCAATATAAGTTTGATTTTGCTGTCTGCCAATGAACACATCTTTGTTTTGTTGTGAAACTTGCAGGTTCTTATTCAACTGTTCGACCTTCAGAGGATGCTGATTTGCGAACTCTCTTTGTTAGCAATGTAAAATACCACTTTGTTTATTATGTTGTAGGGAGAGATTAGAGTGATGACTCACATATGGGTCTTTGGTCCACAGGTTCACTTTGCTGCCACTAAAGATACTCTTTCACGACATTTCAATAAATTTGGAGAAGTATTGAAAGTGGTTATTGTGACAGATGCTGCAACTGGGCAACCTAAAGGGTGAAGTGCCTCAAATAGTCATTATATGCTCTTGTCATTACATCTGAAGGTGCGTGAATAAATCTGACACTTGTTTTCTTTCAAACAGGTCAGCCTATGTGGAGTTTATGCGGAAAGAGTCCGCGGAACATGCATTATCTCTGAATGGGACATCATTCATGTCCAGAATTCTGAAGGTATGCAAAAATGCGACTTGGGTGCACGTGTACCCTCACACACTTCGAGACTTGTTGCACATTGCATGTAGAACTATTACATGTTTATTTCATGAATATCATTGCACTTGATATGCACACTGTATGATATGAGATGTAAAATGAATGCCTCATCACCCAAAGTATTTGCACGGTATTACTACTTTGAATATCATGCTATCAGAATTTGGTTGACAAAGAACAGAGGTATGGTTCTACTAGTCAAACAAAGAAATGCGACTCAACGTATGGTTAAGACTCACAAGGTTGCCTTTAATAAAGTGAGAAGAAAGTATATAGATCGAAAACTGATAGTCAAGTGAAATGAAACGTTAATCCGTGAATGAATGATATCTAGAGTGCTTCTTTGGAATTTTTATGCGAAGGTTGAGTTGGTTGCTATGCACCTGTATGGCTGTATGTCTGGTGCTTGATTCACTAACATGAAATTATTTTCTGGAAGTTTTCTTTATAATGAAAAACATTCATGTTGTCATTGTCATCCACTAATTTGTTAATGGCATAAGGTCCACATGAAAACTTGGACTTTTAATGGAGAATTTTTCTTCAGACATCTCTTAGTGTTCTGATATCAGTTCCCCCATTCTGCTTAGAGGACTTTGCATAATGAATTTGCAGAGAAGCGCAATTCATTCCCTCTCCTCCAGTCTTCACAACACATCATCTTTTCCATCCAGATCCACCGAGATTCTGCAAGAAACATTATATCTCCAGCCTCCACCATTTCAGTTTTAGATGAGTCCATTCTTAATCTGGGGCACCCAATCTCTAATCTCATCTCTACTTGATAAGCATTTCCACCCCATCATCCTTCATCGCATCCAATCTAAGGCTACTTCTGTTTTGTTCATCACATCAGAACAAAACATCATCTGTTCCCCTTTCCTAATCCAGAAATCCAGCTAAGCATAAGATGCTGGGCCACCAAGTTCAGGATGCTACAGTTTCAATAATATCTAGGCCTATGATTTCAAACCAGATGGCCTGAGGAAATCTGAAACCAATGGATGAATGGATGATTTTTTTTATTGTACTTTCAGTGTGGAAGTTTGGGAAAAGGTAAACAGCTTGAAGAATATCTATCCAATGGATGATTTGCATGTTTCATGTAATTTCATAATATACTAGTTTTTTTTTTTTTAATATAGATTGGTGGCACGACCTTCTCTCCACACTAGCTAACTAGCTTTTGTTTGTTGGTTTCCCCTCTGAGCTACTTACCAGTTGAAAATGTCAATGATTGGCATATCTATATAACTTTTGGTGAGGAGGAAACCCAACAATAGTTAGGAAATCTCTGGATGCACAGAATTACCCACAAACCCTGATACCAGGGGATTTGAATTCGAATTCGAGACCTATGGGGAGCAATTCCATGCTTCACCCAAAAAGGCAACCCCTTTTGGGTTATTCAGTATAACTTCAGATGTTTGTGTCCTAATTACCTAACTTTCATGAGATGTAACCCTACCCATTAAATTTTTCTGAGTGTTTGTTATGTACCAAAAAGAATGTTCCTAAGATGCGTTAGTAGTCCATGCAATTTACTCTCAGAATGTCTTCAAGTACATTTACATGTCCATTTCAGACAATTTTTCCCATCACATCTTTATTGCCGTCATCTTCAGCATTGCAGTTATGATATTTGGACTTGCAATTCGATGAGCTACACTTGCATCATATACATCTCTGTGAATTCTTTGTGGTATATATTCTGCATTGCAATTTTGATAATTTTCCTGTGTAGGTCGTACAGAGAAGTTCAGCTGAAGCTTCGCCGCTGATGACATGGCCCCGCATGGTTCGTGCCACACCTTTTGCTGCCAGGCTAGCTGCTAGGGGTCCATTTACGAGAGGCATCACGAGCCCGTTCCGTGCCCGTCTCCCGATTAAACCAGGTGCCCGGAGCTTACAGTGGAAACGCGAGACGGGCCCAGCCACTCCTACTTCTGAGGTTAAACAAAGCACTTCTTCAACCTCAGGGAGCAATGTGTTATCTCCTACTGGAAGGAACCTCACTTATGTTCGTCCAGAACCAAATCTGAACGGGAATTCAGCCCCTGCATAATTTCAAATTTACTCAGTTTTGAGGAAAACTTCTGAAAGCAGGATTTCTACTGGTGGCCCATGTGGATGGTCGCGTTCTTCATTCACAATCTCAGGTAAGCTCTCTGGTTGAAGATGTGATTTAGATCTCTTCTGCCTGAGAAAAATCTAATAAGAGAGGAAAATATGAAATTGAAAAGAAGGGCAAAAGCAGAAAAAATGCGAAGAGTTGCCTTATTATTGAGTGCCGACGTGGGGGAGAATGATGATATGCTGGTTGATTATTGTTTTAAATTTATAGTCATGGGGCATACAATGTTTTTGAGCACAAGGGGAGGGGTATTTTGAGCATAGACTGATTGTGCATCAGGGACTGTTTTTTTTTTTTTTTTTTGCAAATATGAATGGATCAATGAAGTTGCTTCTGCTTGGTGTTTCTTTCCTTGAAATTCATCCTACCTCGGTAGTTGATACATCAGAACTGCTAAGGTGTTTTTTTTTGGACAGACAATTTATGGCAATTGTCATATCGCGTCTAGCATTATCTGTTGATTCATTTTACTCTCATATATATATATGTACTTGTGCAGCGTGTGCTGAATGTAAATGACTGACATGTTGAGTTTTTGCCTGTGACCCATTAGTCACTGGATTAGACTGAAAGATAGTTTGTTTAGCTGTGTTATGTTGTTGCTGCTGCTTTTGTTGAACTCATAAATATGGTTTTGGTGGTTGTATGATGTAGGTGTTGCATTTGTAACAAATCCCACCTTTTTCTGAGCTGATATCTGTTGCTAAAAGCATTGGATGAATAGTCTGTTCCCCTTTGATTTTTTTTCTTCCTCTGATGTTGAAGCATGTGAAAGTAAACTATAGAAGTCTGTCTCTTCCATCTTCCATTGGTGATCCTTCCATGGTTTCTCATATACTTTCCCTCAACCAGAATAACTCAATCAAAGCTCAAAATAGGTTGTCATTCTTTTAGATTGATGATTAAAATGTTGTCCCTTGTTGATCACAGTTGTTCCTATATGTCCCTAAGTCATATTGATATCTTTCCATAGATGAACTCATGTTGGTATTTTAATTCAACATTCTTGTTTAATTGGATCGCTAATGCTTCTCATTGTTGCATTAAGACAGCCTATTTGTCAGGATCTCTCTTTGATTGTGGGAGTGAGGTTTAAGTGGTGTGCGTGTTTTTTATACGCCATTGATATTCCCAGTAAAGTTTGTTTTAGGAGGGAGTCCTCCTATGTTTTATTATATTGATGATTAACCTAACAAGAAATTCATTTTTCATACGGGTATCTTTGGGGGGTGTTCTAAAGCACATTTTAGCATCATGTATTTGAAGAAAATTTTGTATGTTCATTTTGGGTTGGGGGGGGGGGGGGGGGGGGGGAGGAGAGAGGAGAGAGAGAGAGAGTGTATCAGGCTGACCAGGCTACGTTTTGGACTTTTGAGGGTTGTATCATCCCCCCTGGGGAATAAGGGGAAAATAGACGGAAACAAGAATAAAAGCTATTTGTTTGGATTTGCATGCGTTTTATGTGTTCCTTTTCTTTTATGTTTGAAAATCCGTTGAAAAAAGGCTTTTAAAAAACCATGTTATTATTGATAAGATTTTTGAAATCTCAATCTCAGTGTTATGTTTAACCATTTATCTTGTATCCAAATGCTACATAAGTCTAGTTTAACCATGTATAAGAGAATTCTACTTGACATCACTCGATCATAGCGAATCGAGTTTTGGTTAAGTCGATAAGCACTTTTCATTTTTGTAAAAGATGTTATAAAGAGATTAAATAATCAAATTATAGGACGAGCCATTCTATTTTCAGACAAAAAATGATTGTAATGTTTTTCAAACAAAAACACTCAGAACTCATTTGGATCTGTGGTGCCGATTCTACCACTAAAAATCCAATGTAACGTTATCGATGTCAGCGTTGTGGTACCTAATTTATTGCGCTTTTATGTCATTCATTATGCAAAAAGCTTTGAAAACGACGTTTTTTTTGTTTTTTTTAATCGCGACTCGCTTTACCCAACATGGAAATCTCCACTTGGATCCCAAACTGAAACTGGCCCTCGGTATTTCTTTCAGCTTCATAAAATACAATGAATATGATTTTATATTTTCTTAATGATAGCATAAACTAAAGATTATTTATTAGACAGGCAGATTTCATGTGCTGTCTGTGATCGTGACCACTGCAAGTATCATCGCCCGAATAAAATCTCCTCAGAATCTGTGGGCCACTTAATTATGGGCCTACGGCGAAACACCAAGACGCACTGCGGGCCCACATCGATGGCATTTTCGAGAATAAGAGAAACATGAGGGGCAGTTCCACTTCCTCTCTTTCCAGAGTGCGCCGTCACACGCGCGTTGACACGTAGACGCCGACGCGTTTCACACGTGTGCGTCACGCCTCTGCAAACGATAGCGACCCGTGAGAGCAAAAAAAATCGGTCAGTTTCGGCGGCTGAGTCCACCCAAATCCCCAAACTACCCTCAGCACCAGAGATTAAAAAAAATGATTTTTAATTTTAAGTCCATATAATTTATTTAAAGATAATCACTCCATTCTTCATATTTTTTTAAGTGCTCATATTCAACTATTTGGTTATTAATTACTCAAACGTCTGTTTATACCATGTTAATTTGTAAATACGATTTATTTTTAAATTCTTATAAACTATGTTATTTAATGATCAATTTCTATCAAATATGAAGAAGTGAGAGACTGATCACTAAATAACATAATTTTTAAAGATTTAACACTAAATAATATAGTTTATAAAGACTTAAAAATAAAATCACATTTAATAAATTAACAGTGTATGGACAAATATTTAATGAAGGAACTAAAAATTAAATAGACGATTGAGTTAAATATAGAGACTTAAAAATAAACATAAAGAAATAAGAGGCGAATCCTTAAATAAATATGTTTTACCAACTTAAAACTAACAATACCTTAAAAAAAAACCGATACACGCAGCACTGAAGGGTAATTCCGTAATCATGCGTGCCCACCACGCGTTTCAAAGACGTCCCAGCTTTTCATCCGCCATTGCCGACCTCCAAAAAAAAAAAAACCCCCTTTAAATACCCCCTCAAATGCCCAAACCCAAAACGATCGAAATTTTTTTCACATATCAAAATGGCGGCGCAGAGAGAGATGAAGAAATCCGAAGAGACCGATCTCAAACCCTCCGAAACCCTAACCCTAACTCCTCCCCAGATCCTCCCCCAACCCCCTCAATCGACCTCCTTCTCCCCCCGCCCCGCCGTGATCCGACCTCTCGCCGCGGCGGCGGAGGCGGCGGAGGCTTCTCTGCCGCAGATTCAGGTGGAGGAGACGGTACCGGCGGCGACGGCGAATGTGAAGAGGTGCGGGGGGTGCCGGAGGAAGGTGGGGTTGACGGGGTTCCGGTGCCGGTGCGGCGGGGTGTTCTGCGGCGAGCACCGGTACAGTGACCGGCACGCGTGCGGGTACGACTACAAGGCGGCGGCGAGGGAGGCGATCGCACGTGCGAACCCTGCTGTTAGGCCTTCGAAGGTTGTGAAGATCTGAAGAAGACGAGGAGATGTTGTGTTTTGTTTCTTATCGTGCTCTGCGGAGGAGCGAACGCGTCATCCGAGGCCGTCCGATCGGGGGACTTTGGTTTCGGATCGGATGGTGGGGAGGTGACACGTGTGTTGGGTTTTCTTTAAATTATTATATATATATATTATAATTATATATGAAGCGTGTAATTATCGTGATTTAAATATATTTTGATTTTTGCGTTTGGCGGAGGATTTTGGTTGTATATGGCCGCCCTTTTAATCTGGGCCGTTCGTTTTAGCGTGACTGGATGTGGCACGTCGAATCAAAATAATGATCTATTGATGCATATATTTAAGTGGTTTATGAAAAAATATACGATGTTAATTGTTTGAAATTCAATGTTACATGAAGACTTCGGAGACCTAAACATTATTAATTAATAGTAATATAATATAATACAGAGAAAAATCCAAATAACCCGGGTAAACTATCTGAAATATATAGAATCCTTTAATTTGGTCGTGTTTATTACCACTTAAATTTATAAATTATATATTATAATTTATGGATTATATATTATAAATTTTTGATAAGGAGTTGACTGAAAAATAGAAAATAAATAGTTGTTGGATGTTTGTTTAAATAAGTTGTAAAACAGTTTTTTTTGTTGTATAATTATTAAAAATATCATTTTCAAATATAGAAATTAAATTTAATTTATGTTTGATAACAGAATACGTTTTTACTTATAAAATTAATTTTATGAATATTTGAAAGACAAATTAATATAACAAAAATTAAAAAAAAAAGGGTCCAAATAAAGGTCGACTGAGGAACTTTGTATCAAATGATTACATGTTTATTACAACATTATCAAAATAACGGTGAACTATATATAATTAGTATCAAAATTATGATTATATATATATATATATATATATATATATAGTTTTAAGTATTTTAATATTAATCTCTTTATCATTTATCGTAGTAATATTTTTTTTTTCACATTAAGTAAAACAAGCTCACACATGAAACTTCTCAAACATGAGTCATAATTCAATGACAAAAAGAGCCTTCCACGTACATAAAAACCACCAAATCACAAATGGTTTTCCAAACTAATAAAAATAATGGAGGATCATAACACATTTAACAGATGATGACGACGACTCACTCATCCACCACAGCATTATATTAAATGATATGTAAAAAAAAATGATGAAATAATGCATGAATTCCACATTAATTATTAATTAAAATTGAGAGACAAAAACATAGATTTGATCTCTATTAATAAAAAACACATCTATTAATAAAAAAATACAAGTGAATATTCTAGCCACTTTTTAATTTTTACCAAAAAAAAAAGATATATGTCACATTCCAAATTTTACCAAAAAAAATAAATAAATTACAATCCACAGTTACCTGATATCAAGTCTCTCTCTTTCTTTGTTTCTCCGCTTCCCCCACTCACTCTCTCTCTCTCTCTCTCAGCTCAGGATTTTTTTTTTCATGATAGCTTCACTGGTTATGAATTATTTTATCATAATCGGTGATGGTTTTGGAAGATAAAAGAGAAGATGAAAAAAAATTGTTTTTAGTTAACAAAGTGAATGGTAGGACTGTCTAATAGATTTTTTAAAAAATAATTCATAAGTTATAATATGAAAAGCACCCCTGTCCAGTTTAGAGATTATGACTTTGTAAAGATGTTTTTACTTAGATAAGTTTCAATAAGTTTAAACAAACATGCAACAACTGCTTATTTTAAACAAAAAGTTATAATCTGCAGTTTGTAAATTTTAACAAACATGTACTTTATGTAAAATCCATATAATCTTCTGAAAACACATATAAATTTAAATAACTCATTGAGTTAAACTTAAATTGATAAATAAAGAATATTTTACGAATATTTCGTTTCGTTATATAAAATATAATTTTATAATTTATTAAAAATGAAAAAAACTCTTTGTAATTAATGATTTTATTTATCCGGATGGATTATAAATAATATCTGAAAGAGTAAAATAATTATTTATAGATGATTTTTTACATTTTTAACATATTGTAGGGAGTGATTAAATTTATCAATATTTTCAGGCATGATTAATCAGTCAAAATATTGTAAATTGGACAATTGAATTAGTGGTGGGATGAATTTTGTGGTGGGGAATCCATCCTAATGCCATCGCAGATGCACTCTTTTTTTTTTTTGGCGTATGCTTCTTGCACCAGAGACGTTTTAGAAATAACAATGTAATATCGTGAGTGACTTTGACACACAAACTAGGCCTTGGTTAGATCAATAGGTGTTGGACAATTTGATTATCCAACGCGTTCCTAACTGATCGATCTTCTTATTTTGTTGTGATTGAGATATTTTATAAGATTTTAAAACTAAATTTAGAATGTAATTAAATTCTAAACCTTATTTTTTAAGATTCAATTAATTTGTATATCAATATTGAACGATCAGGAATGCGTTGGACAATTAAATTGTCCAACGCCTGGTGGACCTAACCAGATCCCCTGATATAACGGGTTGGGCCTGGTCTGTTCAGGAACTTTTATATGTATTATGAATGCATCTCATGTATTTGAGACGGAAAATAATATGTCCAACCCGCATTGTAGCTCCAATTGCAGCCCACACATGTTCTTTAAGATTATTTTTATTTTTAAATCAATCTCTTTTTCATTGAAGTGTATATTGTTATATGAAATAAAATATGTGTTGAGATATATTAACATTTTTTTTATTAAAAAAATAATAAATTTTTTTACGTCATATACTATGATAATGCAGTATATTATAATATATACAGATGCAAAATGAACTGAGTGTATCAACGCTCATTTAAGACGGGTGGCTTTACTTGTCAAGGGTGAGCTGATATAATCTTGTTATAGTGCACTAATTTGAAATCGATTACAAGAATTCATCTTACATTGACTTCTAAGGGTACTCATGAAATTTTCTTGGAAAATTTGTGCCGACTATATAGATCCTTCCCTTAACAAGATTACAAGTCAAACGCACAGAATTGGTGTTTAAGCCCCCTTTGAATAGTAAAGGAAATGTCCTCTTTGGGGAAACAAAAATAAAAAATTAAGGCTTCCTTTGAGGCGTTCGGTATATCGTCATCATAGACTCAAACAAAATATGTACGTCTGTATTTACACAATGAAAATAGTATTGTAAGCTTCTTCTTTCTTCGCATTTAAAAAGCTTAGGAACAATTCTTTTTCTTTTTTTATTTATTTATGAAATGGTAGGCTTCCGTTTTAATTTTATTCTAATAAAAGCGAAATATATTCAAAGCAATAAAATAGTTAGAGGACAGGTCTACCAAGAGATTAATACAACATGCGTACTCATCGATTACTATTTCATACCCTACATACAAAATTTAGTTTGCCCCAGCACAAACAATCCCCCAATCTCTAATAAAGCGAGTAATTGAATCCCACAAATTTTCCCTAAAAATCAAATGGTTGAAGGCTAATTAGATAGTCTACACCATGGCTGGGATGAAAGATTAAATAATTTTACATGACGAGCTTCTATCTCCCCTCACACGTAGGTGCTTCCCTGCTATCCATATTCATTTAGGGAGGTGAACTGATCCACCATTCCCGTTGCCACCTTTATGCGGCTCCATAGTTGGCGAGCAATCGGGCACACGATGAAGAGATGTGCCACCGTTTCCTCCTCCATTTTGCAAAGAGGGCAGCAAATATCGGCATCGACTACCCCATTTCACGGTACACTCTAGTAAGAAGCCTTTCATGATACAGGAGCCACATGAACATACACGCGGACCTTGAAAGGAATCTTTGGTCTCCAAATCTCCACCGCTTTCAATGCTGTTGTTTCGAAACTTGGACGCTCTCTTCGCCACCAATCATAGCATCTCCGAACTGAGAATGGATGCTGAGGCTGTGGTCTCCAAACCCCATCCGATAATGAAACCGTATAGAGTTCTTTGAGCGACCAGTGAGAAAACTCACCTCTTCACCTCATAAATGTACATCCCAAAACCTGTTCACTCCCCCTTGACGCCAAAACTTGCAACGGTAGCATCATGATCCTGAAAGAGCTTGCAGTCCCCAAGCCATACATCTTGCCAAAGCTAGTGAATCTCCCATCTCCCACCTTCCAACATATAGCTTCAATGAAACCTTATGTAAAAGAGAGTACCGCCAAGTGAAGGATAGACAAGGCGATGCCGCCAAGAAGCGGTTGTTTGAGTCCCCAGTGCTGCATATCGCCTCCAAGAGACGACACCTAACAGCTCACGGTTAACAACCAATGCCACCTCCATTTGGAGAAAATGACCTTATTTAAATCGTCTAGTGACAATTGTATTACTAACAAATATTTTGGTGGCGTTCATCTCATCCTGGCGACTTTCAACCTCTACAATTGTTCAAATGTGTCCTAGCTCATTATCTTCCTTTAGACTTGCATTTGTTTTCCTCTAATATCTAAATATATTTTTGCATCATTCTTAACATTTTTTTAGGTTTATACTAAATATCTATGTAATTGGCAACATCTAACCGATTTGAACATTTAGGTTTATAAGTTCGTTGTTGGTAACAATTAAAATAAGGTTAATGTTGCTTCATACACAAGGAAACACCAACAATTCATAACATTTATGATACTTCGAAACAGTAAAAGCATGAGCCGTTGGCATTTCTTTCGGATGAAAAAAAAAAAAATACAGAAATTGTGATCCAATTAATTGTGGAAGAAGAGAATAACCAATTGGATAATGGTAGGTAGAGTCTCTTTTTAAACTCAATTCTAATCTACGCGCGTATTGATTTTTTTAAAAATAATGTACCTTATTTAATGAATTATATAGATTTCCTTATGAAAAATATGAATTTTCTATTAAATCATATATTTTGTTAATGTGAGTGTATATCGTTAACTTAATCAATTTGATAAATTAAATGGTCAAAGCAAAAATGCTTATAACTCCAAAAAAAAATGATTTGTGAAATTTGACACGTGACTTTTATAATCAAAACACTTCCCTACATGCACCTGTGTACGTGATATTATGTTTTGGTTATAAAATAAATAAGAAATAATGAGAAATATAGGAAGAACAGAGTAATCAATTAAAAATTATCTATTAAATAAAATCATAATGCACACAGTATAGTGCATTTTTAACACAATACAAACAAAATAAATAAGAAATCCCCTACCCATTTGAATAGTGTACAAGAAATGCCCTCACAAAATAATAGTTATTTAGCTTAAGCATGCATCATGTTGTCTCATCTTCCAAGAAATCAATATATCTTTATGTACAGAGTTCAATTGTAGTAATAAAAAAAACTCACATGCAGTACTTGGAGTTTGGTAGTATAAAAAATGTTAATTTATTTTTATCAAAATTCCTACAGTACACAACCCCCTCTCAATATTAATTTCTTTGGCTGATTTGATATTATTTGAATATATCATGAATTTTTTTTAATTAATCTAACATTACCTATTATTGATACCTCCAATTATTGAAAATTTAAATTGGATATATATGATGTTAATCCGTTTAAAAAATATGATTATAATCGTAAATATGAGTAATCCTATATAAGACTTAAGTACATAAAAAAGTTATAGCACAAACATACATGAGTCATTGAAAACAGGAACTCAAATTTTATCTTTGATTAAATATTCCATTCAAATTTATGAAATATCTATAGAATATTTCATCTACATGTATTTGTGTAGTCATTGACTCATTGTAGTCCCATAAAATACCAAGTGATCCATTACCGCTATTTTATATTTCTTGGAGGTGATAGAAAAGTTAATTAGGGATAGTTCCGTCATTTCATGGTATGTGTTAATGTTAATTAGGGTGAGTTAATCAGGGTTAACATAGACTTGCATAAAATTATCAACAGTTATGGGGATGTAAATGTCTTTTAACCTTAAAATATTTATTATTATATTCTTATCCCCATTAAAAAAAAAAGTAAATTTTTTTTTTTTTGTCATTACAAGAAAATAAATTTTTTTACAAAATTTATTCTGTTACGCAACAATGAAAAAATTGAAATTATGTTTTTTTTTTGTTGAAAATTTTAATATATTTTCCGGCAATTTCGGTCAAATCCTCTCTTTGGGATTTTATATTTCGATGGTAATATTAAAAAAATGTGAAAAAAAAAAAACACAAACACAAATGAGATTTTATGGATTCCAGTAAAAAAAAATGATCAAATTTAACAAGCTCCTAGTCCTAGCCTATAACCAGTTAACATTCTCTATCTTAACCCTACTATATTTTATCTTAACTAACCTAGAAATAATTTGTTAGGATTCGTTATTTATCAAGATCTAGGATCTTAGAACCCATACATTTTGTGTGTGTGTGTGTGTGTATGCATGCTTATTTTCTCATTTCTTCTCTTCTTATATATTTTCAACAACACAGAACACAGACATAATGTATCTTCCAAATAAAATAACATTGAAGAGAAGGCCTCTAGAGGCACTGATGCGTGGTGACTGGAAAGCCGTCTTCCCCAACCACCAAAGCAAACAAGTTCTATTACCCGATTCCAATCTACGACTCCGATCCATCCAAAGAAATGGACCCCGGTCGACACCGCGACGGTCGACCCGATTAGGGAGTCGAACCTCCATCAAGAGATTCGATGCTCAACTCCCTCAAGAGGGTCCGATCCTCCAAGTTCTACCTCCGCTTCCTTCACACCCTCCCATCCAACGCTTCCTCAACAACCTCCTCTTCATCCAAGACGAATCAACACCCTCCAAACCCTATCTATTTATATGGTTCATGTAAAAATCTCAAAGGTTGAGAGTTATAAGTTATATGAGGTAAGAGGATATCATGGGGTGTTATTATTAGAGGGTTAGGAAAGTGAAGAGTGCGAATCATGGAGAAAGTGGTTGGAGTTACACTTCCCCTTAGAGAACCACCACGTTAAGATAATTGTCTCACTTAAACTTTATTTTAAAAAAATCTAAGAAAAAAAAAAAACAAAGCAAAAAAAAGTACAATAAAATTAATATTAGATTAATGTATATGTTTAACACTGTCTCGTTAAAACTTTGCTAAGAAAATCCTAGTGTACAAAACCTGGATGAAAGAAAAAGAGTACAACACGTAAATGTCATCAAATATTTAGGTGCAGTGATGTAGTTCCACCTATTCGGATGTTATTTTAATTTACCTGAATTTTCTCTCGATATCACAGGCTCTCACAGTAAAGATTATATAATGTAATATAACATGCATTTGTGAACCGAGTCATGGAAAGCACCCTCTCTTTATAAAGAATGATCAATGGGGGCACCCAATCTTAAAAAAAAGAAAAAAATGTAATATCTCACTTGACAACCATATATTCACAGAACACAGAAAATCATAACCTTAACCGTGCATAAGGTTAAAGAGATTAATATGGGGTTTATAAGCTAGTATACTTGGATTTTCTTATAGATTGGTTAAGATAGAATCTTAGGAGTTTATAATTAAATTATGTAATCATTTTTTGCGGGATTCCATAAAATCCCACTACTACTAAGGAAATATGGGCCGACAAGGGTCCACAGTCCAGAGAACACATTGGGCTAAAGCCCATGATACGTAGCCCATACTCGAGGCCATCTTATATATATGGATATGAGTTATAAAGCATTTGTGCATGACCATTTAATTCATCAAATTGGTTAGTATTGTTACACACATGTTTTTTTTCAATTCTAATTCGAGACTTATATACTCGGTAACTGTCATATACTCACATTAACAAGATATGTGACTTGATAAAAAAAATTTATATTTTTTACAAAATGAATTCATACGATTCATTCATTAGATGGATTAATTATTGAGGAAATTATCTCTTGATAAAAGTATGATGAATATGATTAATCATTAAAAAATTCCTTGGAAAAGTTTGGTGAAGGCAACTTCAAATCTATCTTGCAGGAGTTATTCATCATGCTATTTTTTTTTCAACAAACATAATCATTGGATTCTAGAAAAAATTTCATATATACTACTTCGGTTTCTAGCAAAATCTTCAAATATATACTACTTCCAAGCAAAAATACATAATCATTGTGTTTTGGAAAAGAACTTTATATATAGAAAACAGTAAACTAAGATGCATCATCCTCATCAACAACAACAGTAATAATTAAAAGTTAAGTAACGTTCACATTGCTAATAAGACGGTCTTGGATAAAGGCTACCAAATCAATTGCTTAGGACCCCAAATGGAATAAAATAATAAAACGATGAGATGTACCACTTTCTTCATAAATTAGTTTTGCTAACACATTCTTTCCTAAAATCAAACCTAAAATATTATGTTTCTATTTTATAATATTATTATTATTTAAAATAAAATAATGTATAAAATTAAACAAGTTAATTTTTTTAATATGTATGGTTTCTACTTTAAAATTTTGCATAGGGTCTAATAAAAAAAAAACAATTTTCAAAACCGACCCATATTTCTAATGAAGTCGAAAATCAATTCTGTCAGAGATCACAAACTTCTACCAACATTCACAAATTTATTTTTTATTTTTATTTTGTAGGAAGACCCATTAGGGACTACAGAATCTAATTGGACTCAAGATTCATAGCAACAACCCACTAGTACAAACTCAAAACCCAGGATCTCCGCATCAAAACAGGTGCATCTCAACCACTGCACTAGCTAGTGGTGGTGGTGCTAACTTATTTTTTATGGTTACCAACGACAAAATTATGAAACCTCAGAAAATATGTTCCAAATAAATTATGCATATACTTTACAAATAAATTGCATATGATCCGGAGTTAAAAATGAGCTGGTATATCAAAGTCTATTTTGAAAATGTATGGGTGTTCCCTGTAATAATATCAGGTACACCATTGTAATATCATTTCTACACTCTTTATATATATACTACTATGATTTAACACAATAAAGACAAAAATCATCTAACAGGCTATTTTAGTAATTTTACCTTAAAAGGATAGTTTGGTAATTTTTAGTCATTAGCCGTGAGTTGTCTTCGGTTTAACGAGACGTGGTGGTCAATTTTTTTTTTCTGTGCTCTTTTTTTTTTTTTTTTTTTTAAGTGATGGTGATTATTTTTATTTTTTTTAGAAAATTTACATTCACCGATTAAAACTTAGATCTCATATATTTTTATTTTTTTTTAACTAGTAAACATCATTTAATGAGTTATATATTTTGATAAAAAATGCATATCATTTTATTTTGAGTTAAATGAACTCATTTTTAATAAGTGTAAGAAAATATTTAATATAGTATATACAACATCTACCGAGGTATATACTTCACTGAATTTCTAACTTAATACATATGGCTGTGTTTTTTACTGAGAAAAAAATTAAGTGTAACAACCGAGGTATATACTTCACTGAATTTCTAACTTAATACATATGGCTGTGTTTTTTACTGAGAAAAAAATTAAGTGTAACAACACTTTTTTTAAAAAAAGTTTTTTTCTTTATCAGACCCAAAACATAGCCCATGTATGGATAATGTTACCAATAACTCTATTTTCAACCCCAATTTCACACTTATTTAGAATTTCACTTAAGGCCCCACTTTGTCTGTTATTGTTCAAAACACTAGTAATATGTATGCGTAAATGCACGGTAAATCAGATAACTATATTTTAAATACATAAACATACGAATGTGTTTCACTAAAATAATAATTTGAGTATATTACAAATATTTATAAGTACATGTCGTTAAACAAGGATATATTTTTATAAATGTACAAGCTGTAAACTCCTTTGATATTTAAAATGAAAATTAGATTCAATTATTTTACAGTCTATAACTCAGACCATACATTTTTTTTATTTTTAAAAAATAGTATACAATATCTAATGAGATATATAATTTGATAAAAAGTACATATTGTTCTATTTCGAGTTGAATAAACTTATTTTTAGTAAGCGTAAAAAAAAATTTAACAAGGCATATACAACATTTGATTTCTAACGAAGTACATGTCTACATTTTTTACTGTAAAAAAATTGAATTTAACAGTGCCCATTTAAAATATTGAAAATGATATGTCCATCCCCAATTGGTACACTCTTCAATTGAAGTACACATTGTTATATAAAATAAAATAAATACTGATATACAATAGTATATTTTTTTATCAAAATTGGTTAAGATAAGAATGCATAAATTTCACACAATTTCAATAAAGTACAACATTTAAAAAAAAATTATTTTGTCACCTACATGCTAATCTAATGAAATCACAAACAAAGAAACTCGAGGTCTACGAAAGGGTGTTTTGATTTAAATCTAGGATAATGTTACATCCGGCCAAGATAATGTTGCAAAATCTTGTCGACGCATATCGATGTATACGAGGATGAAATTAATTCTAATTAGATAAGTTCATTTTCACTCTACTGCAAATTATGGCCGACATCTTAACTTTGCTTTAAGGACTCCTAATGTTCCTAACTTTGAACATCTATAAAGAATAAGAAACTTTGGCCTTGCTTTCTAACATGGTTTGAAGTGGATGCTTAGCATCCTCAGCTGATGATGGCCGACCAGACTCATATCATATGATGCTTTTGGAACAAAAACATATATAATAATAATAAACAAAAACTTTAGGTGGATTAAAAGAATATAATACCACCAAGCAAAAAAAAAAAAGAATATAATACTCTTGTGGGGATACCATGTCAGATTATATGCACCTCCAGGAGAAACAGTTTGTTAGATTTTGTGCACCCTATAAGTGATGGAAAATAGAAGAATTATGAGGAATGAAAGCACACTACAACTAGTACTAGTCTATCTACTTCTAAGATAGCATTATGCCTAATAACAAAGCATAGATTATATCTATTTAAGCAACATCATACTGTTTGTTTGTTCCCCAAAAGTTGATTTAGACAATGTGTGACATGGACTCCATTTGGTTTTTTTATTTGCTAAAAATGTGGGTTGTTTAATTGTTAAATTTTTTTCTTGGTGTAGCAGAGTTGCAGAGGAGCTGAGGAAAAGAAAATTCTGAAGAAAACGAATTGAAAGACTATCCGCAGAGGGTTTATACTTCAAAATAATCAAAACTTTTAATCAGGACATTGAAATGACTTATATTATATTATACATCAAATTGAAGTCCATACAATGTGCAAGAAGTCAAATGCCTAAAGTAAAATTTCTACAACTTATAAATCTCAGATTTGATAATGCTCATCCAATTCTGACCAATTCAAGATCCTCTTAATCTTATGTATCCTGAGATCCATCACATGACATTCACATTTGATGAAAACGACCTTGATTTTGAAAGAGGCCAGTTTGGAAATAACATGTAGAAAGAGTGGATAATGAAATTAAGAAATTTTGTTTCTATTCATGAGTTTGTAGTGTTTGATACTGCACTGGTGGAAAATAAGTGCAAATTCATAATAAGTAGTGCAATCAATATTTTCCTTAGACAAATTATCAGTCACTAATGAATTGTATACATATAAAGGTTGGGCCACCTCTCAATGCATTCTAGTGAAGTACTCTAATGCAGAAAATTTTAATATATGACATATATTAAAAAAATATAATGCAATTAAGGTGAGATGTCCAAAGTGGTTCAGGAATCATTCCTCTAACTTGATATGTATTTCTCATTCTTATATTTATGATAGTAGCCTACATAGCTTTCTTGTTATGCCTACACAACTTTGTTTTATTTGTTTTTCAATTTAAATTTGCTCTATTTCCCCCTTGAATGAATTTATGTAATCCCTTGCCTTGATGATTTTCAGGTATATGAATTCGAAGGGCTAGCAGATATTCATTGTGCTGGTTGTCATGGAATACCAACAGATGAAGGCATAGATAGGGATGATCACTTACATGCTACAGAAAACATTACATTTTGGGATTATTGAAGATATTTAATTACATTTTTTTTATGAGGACTCAACAGAAGCAATTACATTTTTTTATGCTGCTTCATTGTGGGTGTCATTGGATTTAGGAGGTTGGGATTTTCTGTTTTGCATTTATTTCTAAAATGAGAAGATAATATTCTTGTAATTGTTCGTTACTTCATTTTTTTCACCCAATTTTTTTTAAAAAAGACAGGCACAAATGAAATTTGATTGGAAGATGGTCCATGCATCCCATCATGCAAGTTGTTTTTACAATGAAAAGATGAAAAAAAACATTATTTGCGACGGTTTAGGCCCATGTCACAAAAGCTAAAAAATTAAAAATAAAAATATATTTTGCGACGGCTAGCATATCCGTCGCAAAAGATGTAGTTTACACGACTATAACCAAAAGTAAGTTTTTGCGGCAGATTATTGCGACGGTAGAAAAACCGCTATAAAAGATTTTTGTGACGGTTAAAAACCGCTGCTAATCTTTTACGACACCGTTTGATACGACGGAACCCAAACAGCCGCAGAACCGTCGCAAAAGGGTATTTGCGACGGTTATGGTGACTATTTGCGACGGTTTGAAACCGCCGCAAAAAATGATTTTTCTTGTAGTGTGTGCTTATAATGGGAGATGGATATAATATGTGTCTATCAAAATATATTAATGGAATTGTCATCAATGAATTTTTTTTATCTATAGATGATTGTTAATTATTTGGTGAATACTTGTCATTTATCCATGCATGTACAATTGAAAATATTATCAGTATGTCCTAATATAAGTCATAGCTAAAGATACATTGGATGAGTCAGTATAAGTTTGATTTATGGTACACTGTATCAGCGTATATCAATCATGTCATTTGATTTGTTATGATGCCTCTTAAGTTCAATCTTAGCACTTGTAAACAATGATAAAAGACAATAAAAAATAAAATCCACATGATAGGACATGCAAATTTAAAGAAAACTTGCTTACATCCACGGAGGAAAGTAAGAATCCACCAATTCATTGACCATATATCAATAATCAAATACAAAATCTCTCAATGCCTCTCATCATTGATACTTCTTTTTTCACAAAGTAAAACCCCATATGAATGTCTCTAATTAAAATTAATCCATCTCAACCTTACAGCGAAGATATTAAAAAAAAATTAAGGTGCAAAGTATCAAATTACCCTAAGACTTAAGACGAGGTTGCTCTCTATACATAAGACTCGATCGAAGGTTTAAATCCACAAGATACATTTTACTATGCATTTGTTGCACAGATAAGGGATAGTGTTCTGTAATTTATTATTGAAATGAAAGGGTAATTTTCTCTTTTGTTGCAATCTGTATTGAAGATTTCTAGTATATGCAGTTGAAGCCCTTATCTGAGAATGGTCCAAAATTGGACCAATTTGATGATCAAGTTGATTATGGACCAGTGATTAAGATATGGAATTTACAGATAATAAATTTGATTATATGATATTTTTCCTGACATCTAATTATATCTCTTGTCTTAAGAAACTGACCAATAGTCAAACCTTGGACCAAAGGATTCCATTTTTCTGTCACCCTGCAGCACCATCAACTGATTTCCAACATTTTTACTGCAAAGATGCTCTTGAATTTGGAGTTACCTTCATACCTCTGTATTGTCTTCAGGCTAATTATTATCCCATAATATATTCTCATGTGTCTTCAGACTTTTTTTTTTAAAGTGTCTTCAGACTGATTTGGTTAGGAGAATCAGTGAAAAGGTTGCAAAAAAAAAATGTGATTGATGTATCAAAACAATGGTCGCTCATTAGTTTCTCATTCAATATAAAATCATGGTTTTAAAATTAGTTTTTTTTTTTTTTATCAATGATAGGTATAACATTAACATGGTGTAAAATGGTAGAAGAGCTCCAATCAATGTCATGATCTATAAATTCTTTGAATCCACGAGGAATTTCTTGAGTTCACAAGAAAGATAATAACAGTGAATAATTTTTTATTGATTCAAAAGTTTGTTCTGTTAAGGTGATGATACTTTTTATAGGCTGTAAACAATACATCCTCGTAATGTCAATTATAACTCCTAAAATAGTAAAGAAACCAACAAAAAATACACCTTATTTTAACAATTTTTTACTCTGGTTCCTTAACTGATTAAAATTGATAATACAAACCCATCAAAGGCCCTTAAATCACAAACCAATAGATGGCATAACTACTGTATGTGTGATGGTTATATGTTATCAACATAAAACTGGACACCACGAGATTAGATTCCTCAACATGTCATCCACTGTGCCATAAAAAAACTAAAATTAATACCTCCTATTCAATTCTAGAATGACTAGTTCTACTTCAACTCCACTTGGAATATTATAACCAGAATTTGTTAAATCAAGCACTTCACTAAGTTATAATAGTGGTTAACCATCTTGAGAAGTTTTAGTCACAATTAAAATAAATAAATTTACAAATACAAAGTCATTTTTTAATAAACCCACCAATGCATTTCAACATCAAAAAAATATTTCCATCGGTGCTATTCCCCCCCTAAGCCACTCAAAACTATTCCATTTTTTTAAGTCACAAAACATAAACCAGAATCACTTGTCATACTTTCTCAGTTGATTAACAGCTCAGACTTGAACACCCCTCACTAACCTTAATAAAAAATGAAAAAACCAACAGAGATTAGAAAAATCCAAACTTTTTAGAACTAATCAAACATTGGATCACCCAAATTCAGCCTGAAATTATGGAAGCAAACTTAAAAAAATATTATATCCCCATGTAAGGTTCATGAATTGGGAAAACATTAGAACAATCATTCATGCATTCACTTTTTAGTCCTGAATATGTTTTGATTTTATTAAAGTATATAATTGTTTAACTTAGTACATGACTTTACAAAAAAGATAAACTATATACTAATTAATAATATCAAATTTTTTATATTTTTCTAACTTGGTATATAACATATTAGTATATGTTAAGTTAAAAAAAAAGTATGAACTGCAAAATGAAAATGATAGTCTAGCCATGTGTACAACCATGTTTGCAATCTTTACTAATTTTTAAAAAATAAATATATATTCACTCGTCAGTACTAAAATATATATTAAGATACATTAATATATTTTTTTATGAAAAAAATTCATATATCATGATAGTGTAACAATATATATTATGTATATTATACTATCATAATATATTTACAATTGAGTATCAGCATTATTTGTAAAATTTGTTGCATGATAGGATCACCCACGCCAATCCAACAAAGTCCAACGCTATACCCCCACTAACCTTTACCTTTATAATGCCAAACATGTGTGACACCATGTCACTTTTTTCATATCCAAATCATTGAATCACCACATAGTACAACTTAATTAAATATCAATCATTTTTTACTAAGAAAAATTGGTGACTAACATTCCAACCCTAGTCTCCATGTGCAACCCAAAACCGTACCCCTACCCCCCTTTCTTGTCTTCTTCCCACACACGTGCAAAACCCCACCCCCCCTCCCATTTTTAAAAGTTACAAGCAATTTAAAAGATACAAGCAAACAAAACCTCTCCTTCACTCATTATTAAATATTGAAAATTGTTACTCAGCCTTATTTAATCAGTTTTTTTAAATAAAAAATGTTTTTTCTAATAAGGTTATACAAAATGAAGTTCTATTTTTGACAATGTAGCTACAGTGGTACTGTTGAGAAGATTGTGTGTAATAACGTTATGTATAATTATTTAATTACTTATATAATTGGATACAATTATTCTGATCATTAAAGTCATCTAATTATGAGTTATATATTAATTATGATTCATATAGGAATACAATCTACAAAATTTATTTAAACATGTTGTCAAACATAACCTAAAGTCATTTCATCATTAATACTCGTACTCCTCGCTCTTCTCTAATTTAACAAATTACGTTAAGGGTGTGTTGGGTTGCGCGATTGTAAAACTGATTACGTAGAAATCTGAGTTTTAAAACTGATTCTGCAATAAACTCTCCTCTCTCTCAGCTTTTCGAAATCGCATATTTTAAACACTATTTGCATGAATTTTGTATGTAGGAAGTTATTATTATAAAATTATTTGATTACACAATTATAGAAATAACTTCTTACAATTACAAAAACTGCATGATCACACAACCAAACACAACCAAATAAACTCTCCTCTCTCCCAGCTTTTCGAAATCGCATATTTTAAACACTATTTGCATGAAATTTATATGTAGGAAGTTATTACTATAAAATTATTTGATTACACAATTATAGAAATAACTTCTTATAATTACAAAAATTGCATGATCACACAACCAAACGTACTCCAAGACTACTGTATACATGCATGTATTTCATTTATTAACAATTATATTCAAAACGTAAAAGTGACCTCTACGAATGTCTAATTTTTTTCTCATTAATATAATCACTCCGCAACCGCCCAAAATCCCATTAATCAGACGGTCAAAATCAAACCTCCCCATCCGGTAACCTTCTCCGCGGCGCAACAGACACGATCCACCTTTCCGTTTCGATTCAGCCTATAAAAGACCTCTTCTTCTTCACCCGAACCAAAAAAACAAAAAAATCAAAAATCAAAACCAAAACAACAAACAGAAACTCAAAAAAATCCGAATGGATTTGGACCTAGAGAGAGCGACCGCGTTCAAGGTCCTCGGCCGAGGCGCCATGGGCACCGTCTTCCTCGCCTCCTCCGCCGCGGACCCGCCGGAGCTCTTCGCACTGAAGGCGGTTCAGAAGAGTAATCACAACCCCTCCGCCGCCGCACGTGCTCGCTGGGAGGCGACCGTCCTCTCCCGCCTCAACCACCCGTTCTTGCCGACCCTCCTCGGCCAATCCGAGTCGTCCGATCTGATCCTCTACGCCCTCCCCTTCTGTCCGGGAGGGGACCTCAACTCCCTCCGCTATTCCCACCCCGACCGCGTATTCTCCACCCCCTCCATCCTCTTCTATGCCTCGGAAATCGTGTGCGCCCTCTCCCACCTCCACCGCCTCCACATCGTCTACCGCGACCTCAAGCCGGAGAACGTCCTCATCCAGAGCTCCGGCCACGTCACCCTCTCCGACTTCGACCTCTCCCGCCACCTCCTCCCTCGCTCCTCCCCCCTCCCTCCGCCGCCGCAGCCTCCCCCTCCTCCCCGCCGTCCCCGCCGCAGCCTGACCCGGGCGAGAGTTTCCCCCGTCAATCGGCGGCGGACGTGCGATTACGGCGGGGAGAGGTCGAACTCGTTCGTCGGGACGGAGGAGTACGTGTCGCCGGAGGTCGTCAGAGGGGAGGGACACGAGTACGCCGTTGATTGGTGGGCGCTCGGGGTGCTGACGTACGAGATGGCGTACGGACGGACGCCGTTCCGGGGACGGGACCGGAAGGAGACGTTCCGGAACGTCTTGACGAGGTCGCCGGAGTTCGTCGGGAAGAGGAGATCGGATCTGACGGACCTGATCGAGAGGCTCCTCGAGAAGGACCCGCATCGACGGCTGGGGTTCGTTGGGGGTGCGGAGGAGGTTAAGGCGCACCCGTTCTTTCGCGGGGTGAAGTGGGAGATGCTCGCGGAGGTGCAGAGGCCGCCTTATCTTCCTCCGCTGGATGATGACGTGGAGAATTGGACGGTGGAGATGAAGGGGAAGGGGTTTGATGTGCGGGAGTATTTTAAGAAGGCGGAGCAGATTAGGGAGGAGGGTTTGGTGACGCCGTTAGAGTCGCCGTCTTTGTCTCTGACGGCATTTTAACGGTTTTTTTTGGGGGAAACAGAGAATTAGTTGTACAGGTGTGGAAGTTTTGTTTTAACTGAAAAACTGTTCAATCCAGACCGTTCATTAGGACGGGTATATAAAAAAAGGTACATGGATTTGACGGTTGAGATGGACGCATGAGATTGTCTGGTAACTGAGAAAATAGACAGCTTTTTTTTTTTTGGAGAGTTATCAAAATGGATAAAGCTCATGTCAGTTACATATTCTCTATTATTAAATTTATAATTGTATTTTAATAAAATAAATAAAAGGTATATATCATCTGTCTTGAAAATTTTGGATAAATTTTTTTGTACAAAGATTTTAGTGAGCTACAAGATTATTTGCACACAGTAACTGTGGACCAGAAGCTAGGAAGAATCAACCCAAAATATTGTACATAAGCCTAAAGTTTTGTGGGTCAATCTAACATACTTAATGGAGATTCTGATAAATAATAAGAAAGAACATTTTTAAACCTTTATCTTTTCTCTTCTGCTTTTTTGAGTTGTCACTTGGAAATACCTTCTTCCATTTTCAGTTTTCCTTGTTTTTGCTGGTTTTTCTTCAGACTTTTGTAATTGTTTTGACAAATTATAAAAGGTTTAAATTTCATCTCAAAAAGAAAACAGTAGAAATTTTTTTAAAAAAAAAGTTGCAGTGGTGAGAGTGAGGAAAAGTCTGTAAAAAAAACTCTCATCTGTCTATAACTATTTGCATTTATTTGAATAAATTGCTATCCAAATTTACACTTTTTGATATTTAATAGATGTTTCAATCTTAGTCTCTTAATTAAATGAAAGTGTGCCATCGGGACAAAAAACAATTATTATTGTCAAATTGTTAATTATTGGATCAATAATGATTCTCAGGCCCCAATTTCACAAGCCCTAAATAGGCCCCATGAGGTGGCATCAAGACATTATTAATTATATCATTTTTTAATTATTTCTTTATAAAGTGATTTTTCAGTTATGATTTACCAATTTTTTTATGATTTGTTCTTCATTAAATTTAAGATCAGCAACAACAACTCTTATTCGTCTTCATCATCCTATTTTTTTTCTTTATCAATCTGTAATTCTTCTTCTTCATGAATGATCCCGTCGCAACCTTCGGTGCGGTCCCGACGCTGTCTCCAGCGACCTTACTCCTTCCTCCGCTACATCGACAACAGGTTCGCTGGCCCCTGCCCCGTCGCCACCTCCCTCTGCCTCGCCCTCCCTCTTCAAATCCGTCTTCGTCCGCTTCATCCCCTCCGACCAATCTTCACCGAAAGTGATGTTTATCGCAGTGTCCGATATAGACAGCCCAACCGAGCTTCACGTCATCGCTTCAAAATGTGTGGCCTTGGTCTTCTCTTCGCATGGGAGGGTGTCAAAAATGCCACGGTGGATGCATGGGTCTCCCTGGCAGGGGCTGCAATGGATCTCGTTCTGAGGGTGTTAGCAGTAGATTGTGAAGTTGATGCCTTTCTGCAGCTCACGAGGATCGTGTTGGAACCTTTTGTCGGGTTCTTGAGGTTCTGTCCCGATCCCAAAAAGGTGTTCGAGAAGTTTGTCAAAGAGCACCTTGAGCCGGCACTGGAACTATTGGTGATGCTGCGCCGCTGGATTGACGGTGGGGATTGTCTGTGGACAGGAAGCTTTGTCTTCAACAATCGAGGAGTTGCTCAGAAATGGGTTGTTCCATCCTTCACACACAAGGTGAAGTAAATCGAATGCGAGGTCATGTATTGTTTTGTTATATTTACATTGTGAAAACTATGTATTGATTAATACTATTACATTTATAAATGTAACAGTTAATAATATTGCGGTTTATTGTGAAAGAGACACATTTAAGCAATACATAGTTTTTGAAATATTATATTTGAAATGTAACAGTCTTGTAATGTAACCTCCCTTTAAGCAATACACAATTTTTAAAATGTTACATTTGAAATGTAACAGTCTTGTAATGTAATACCCTTTAAGCAATACACAGTTTAAATTTTTCGTTCTTTGTTTGAAACACATTTTCTTTGTTCAAGATTTATAAACAGACCATCATTCATCATTATTATGCAATCTAGAATTGTGGTTTTGTTTTGATATACACGAATAATATGATTTTGATTTTGGTTGAATTTGTCTGATATTTGTTTATTCATTTTATTTTGTCAACGAATTCCTTCTTTTCTTTTGTTTTCTTTTTTGAAAAATAAGTAGGCCCTATAGGGACCACTACATACTGGGCTTGACTGTCCACCAAAACACCCAGTCCAAAGGACTGTTTTATTTTTTTCAAATGTTACATTTGAAATGTAACAGTCTTGTAAAACCTCCCTTTAAGCAATACACATTTTTTGAAATGTAACAGTCTTGTGAATATGTGTATTGTTTTAACATGAATGTAATAAACTGTTACATTCATACATTTATGTTACATTTATGTATTACTGTTACATTTATGCAACACTGTTACATTCTGTTACATTCGTAAATGTAACATTCAATCACATTTTTTACATGATAATCTGTATTTTTTGTGTTATTTAGGTAATTTTTGTGCGAGTTAGATAAATTTTAGTGTAATTTTGATGAGAAAAATAATTTAGGTAATTTTTGTGTAAGTTATGTAAGTTTTGGTGTAAAATTCATATGAATTTCAAAATTGAAATTTTAAAATAAGCAAATTTTAGAGTGGAATATATTTTTTAAGATAGACAAATTTTAAAATAGGCAAATTCAAATTAATGTGAAAGATTAATAAGAGAAAAAATAAGGATTTGGATTAATGAGATTTATTTTTAATGAAAATTATATTGTATTTTGATATTTTATCTATTTTTAAAAGTCAATAAATCAATCAATAAAATAATGACACCTCGTACAATCTGTGAGTGAGACATGTGAGTTGGGGATGTATTATTTTATGAATGGAAGACCAGTCAATGTGACTGGATGCCATCCACTTTTTAACAACTGACATGTATTGATGATTCCATGAAATGATTTCATCTATATCTCCTTTCAATTATAAATTGCAAATAAAAAAAAACCGTCAAAATTGAAAATCAACACATAAATTTTTAATATAATTTACAACACGTATAGCTATTTATTAAAGATAATAGATACGTACTGATGTCGACGTATTGAATCTTATTATTATTTTTAAATATTAAATATCATCCAATGAGTTATATGTTTTGATGTTCATAAAATATTATTTTATTTTTAATTTAATAAAAATATTTTTAGTACATGTAAAAAAAAGTTAATGTGATATATACATCGTCTAATGATGTACATATTTTATTGTAATTCTAACAAGATATATAAAACTATATTTTGATTGTAAAAAAAGATAAAATGCATTTGGACCCCCTCAAATTCTCGAAACGTGCAGAAACACTTTCTAAAATTTAAAAATATGCACTTACACCCCCTATCATTATATTTTTCCCTTAAGATGTGACAAAAGTAATTTAAAATTATTGTTTTACCGTTTTTGAATAATTAGCTTATACATATTTAACTCTTCAAATGCATTTGGATACATTTTTGTGAGAATTAACTCACACAATAATAATAATTGAACAAAAAATGAAAACAACCCACCAAGAATAAGTGAAAACATAATAAAGATTAATTAAAATAATAAAATCGTACGTTTATCTCATCTCAATAAAAAAATCTAATTGCTGGGGGTATAATTGCATTTTTAAATTATAAAAAATGTTTTTGCAGGTTTAAAAAACTTCAGGGTCCAAATGTATTTCTCATTTAAAAAAAAGGGTTAAAAACATTTATATCCGTACAAACATGAGTAATCCCATATAAGTCCATGTAAAAATTGGGGTAGACACATGAGTCACTAAAAACTCACAAAACCTAATTATGATCCTCAGATTAAAATTTATTTCAAATTTTACAGAATATTTTCATGTGGACATTATAGTCTTCATAAGCAATTATAAAAATAAATTAGTCCAAGCAAAAATCAAATCATCATTGTAAAACTTTTTTATGTTACTTTATTTTCATTGAGGTATTGTTTAAAAATGGTTAAAAATTTGAGAATAATATAATAATTTCAAGTTTATAATTTAAAGTTAAATATGATAAATTGAGTTATGATTAATTTTTATTGTAATCAGATATGTATATAAATTTTTTTAAAATTTTAAAGGCTTAACCATCTGCCTGGATAGACTTGGATATCTTTGTAACAGTGCTCTTTGTCATTGTGTTCCAAACCGCAAATGAAACGCAGAGCCGCCAAAAAAAAAACAACAAAAAAAAAGGCCGGCACGTGAACCCGAGAAAATCAAGTGGGTCCCACCATCTCTACAAAACAACAGCGACTGTGTTGTCTTTTACACAACCATGAGAGTCGCTTTTATATATGATGATGAGTTCGGAATAGCATATCTCGATTGGACCTGTTTGGGTGTACTGTGATAGGGGACCCAAGTGAACATGATTTTTGTCAGTGACACCCACCAAACAGCAGTACATCCCTATTTGTGTATAATCACTTAAAAAACATTCCAGACTCTTTTTTTTTTTTCTTTTTTTCTTTTTTTTATGGAGACTGTTTTTGTGGTCACTTGGTGTCCCTTTTTACCTTTATCTGCCCTCTCAGTGGCTGTCACTCTGCTCTAGCCAAGTAGTGTTAAGTGAATAATCAGAAAAAAGTTTCACCTTTCACTATAGATTCTTTATTCTTCTGGTAGGGGTATATATATAAGATGAATATATGGGTTTATTTATAGTTTTCCCTATAAGTGATTAATCATAGAAGAAAAAAAAAGTTCACCTTTCACTGTAGATTTTCTTTATTCTTCTGAAAGTGGTATAGATAATAAATAAAATGAATGGGTTTATTTGTGGTTTCCCCACTACAAGCATGTTAGAAAATATTCTTAGGAACACTTTATAAATCTAAAAGAATTTCATGTAAACTTTTATTAGTGAGCAAATTATAAATTTACTCGCTTTCTAAAAAAATTCTTTAATTTTTGTTTGAAATCAATTATCAAACTGATTCTGCTTTTACAAAATCAGTTTTCAAATAATCAATTTTAAATGGATTATTTTAAAAATAATTTAACCTTCAATTTTTGGAGTTTATTTTTTATGCATTAAAGTTTAACAAAATAGCTATCACAGAAAAGTGAATACACTGTAATTTTTTGGTAGAAATTTTAATTGATTAGTTATTATTAAAATTGGTTCCAGATGGTTTTTATTATTTGTAAGATGCGCTGGCTCTGGGAGTAAAAATGAATTATCTTTTAAATCTAGGGAGTAAAACCCAAATATGAAGAAGTGAGAGATCGATCACTAAATATGATGGTATGTGAGAAGTTAAAAAAAAAAAAACCCTTTTATTTGTGTTCTTACTTTTCAACAACAGATTTTCATTATAGAAGTCATTCATTTAGTCCCCGTTTGGATAGCGGAATTGAGTTATTCTGGATAGATAATTATGTCAGCATAGATAACAAATCTATATAAATAAGAGATTTTCCGTTTGGTTGTGTTTTTTTTATTCTCATTGGAAACGTAAGAATAAAGATTGAGTTGTTTGTTTGATAAAGAATAAAATATAAAAAAAGTGTAAAAAAATTAATTTGACATGTGAGTCCTTTGATGTATAAGATGTGTTGATAGGTGATTTGATGTGATAAGATATAAAAAGTTGATTTGACATGTGGGCCCATGAGAATAGATAAAGTGAGTATAGCTTATCCTAGAGCTTACTTAGAATGGTTATACTCTCTTATACTCGTTTAAACTGGCTTAGTAATACCAAGTTATACTCTGCAAACAAACAACCATTTTCCTTATCCATTCTTATACCACCCTTATACTACCCTTATACCCGCCTATTCCGCTTCCCAAACGGGGCATTAGTTTATTAATTACCCTTTTAAAGGGAGTGGATTAGTCAAATACCTTTGATTATTCCCTTTTTAAAAAATGTCATCTTAAAAAACATAGCATTTTTAAAAGGAAAAAGATACACAACCCCCATTGAAGCTCCAATTGCAGTCTATCCCGTTTTTCTTTTTTAAAAAAATCACTCACCTTTTGAAATGCATACTATCATATGAAATTAAGTATATATTCATTAGTGTATTTTTTTTCATGGTGAAAAAATTAAAAATTAGGTTACATATTATGATATGACCCATATATTATGATAGTGTAATATATACTATGTTATCAGAGTGTATGAAACTACAAACTGCGTATATCAGCACTCTTTTTAAAACACAATATATTGTATAAAACACCCCCTCAAAATAGTACCACTGGGCAAGGTGGGGTAATCATCATAAATTACCCCCACACAGTTTCACCCCCGGATAGCTCTATCAGTCCTTTTTTCATTTGGCAGAAAATACTAAAAATTCAAACACTAGATTTGACTGAAAAATCACATAATAACAACCCAATTTCATCTGTGACCACCAAAAGAAAGAAAGAAAAATATCTTCTTTAGGGCTCAATGAACTTTAATCTTTCACCTAAAGAGACAAGGTTTCAATTGCAATATGTTGGCAACAACTGGAGATCTGTGTCTGTAGATGCCCAAACCACCCATAGTACAACAAGCCTTGCAATTCACTGCCTTTTAAAACACACAACAGCCAAAACAAGTGACCCCCACCTCTTCCGATAGGTCGATGTCTGACCCCATTGTCTTGATCCAGCTACAGATTCAAAAATTTAAGAGCCACCACAAGCAGCAGTGCCAGATCTCAAAATGCATCATCACTATTGAACCACCACGCGTTCAACTTCCCCATCACAGCCTTCCAATGATCTTATCTGTTTAAATGCTGCCACCAACCACCACCTGATCTGCCCATCTTAATTTGCTGCTACCTGCACTAAAACTGTATCCAAATAATGCTCTCAGGGAATCTAAATCCAAAAGAACAAAAATCTGAATAAGATACTGCTCTGATGAATCCACAGTCAGATTTGATTTTCTTCTATGACAATCTGATTCTGTTGCTCATGAGATCCACAGCTATACATGTAGCATATGTGGGACACCCATTAAAAAAAAAGGAATATCAATAACTGCCCTTAATTAACAACGGTTTGATAAACAGTAAGTCTACAGACAGACGATATTCATGACAGAATATTGAAAGAATTTGTTACTTCACTCATCCACACTACCTCTTAAAAACCAGAGTGACTATATCTGATAGGTAAATACGATGAAATTCACATGGCGTCAAATAACATTAGGCGCCCTCTGGTTGAATGAAGGGGTTGGCGATCTCATCGGTTCCATCGGTTGGAGATACGAGCATCACAGCAGTTCCCCTACAGACCTGGAGTTGCAAGGCTTTGTGTTAGGACGATTTGCTTTTACTTTCAGATAAGTCAAAGAGAGAAAGTATACTAATAAACAAATCATGCAGAAATCAAGGAAAGAGTGTCTATATAGCCCGTCATGTTGCCATATAAATGACAAAGAAAAGGACGTCTTTAAAAGAGAAGAAGGGACAACTCAAGAAAGATAAAACAATGAAGTACTGATTATAAGGGAAAAAAATTATTAAACAGTCTGAAAGATTACACATTGACAATGGCATAGGATCATTCCGAGTCTAAAAAAAAAGGATTTTGGGATCACGCAGGAAACAGGTTCCCCATTTTTGGTGACAATTATAGCATGAAAGAAACGGGAAATGATTAGAAAAAGGGGTTGAGAAGGGAACATACGATTAAGCCAAGACGTCTGGTCTGATCTGTCGTCTTCAGTGGGTCATCAGGATCTGCACCAAAAAAACAATACAAATTGCAATTTATCATCTCCCCCTGAGTAATTAATTTATCTAAATAATTTCATCGGTGACTATTTGAGCAAGCATATGATCAAGAAACAAAGAGAGCAATCAAATCGTTAATGGCTTTAAGCTCCATGTCAAGTTCTTGACAAATTTTTATTGGGGCCATGAATTGTGATGGTGGGAAAATGAAGAAAATATAGAAAGTTGGAGGCTGCTTTCAGAAATTGACGAATGATAACACTGACAGAACCCGGGAATTGGAAGCAAATAACAAAATAGAAATAATTTGTGATCGGAGAATCAGGGTAAAAATAACAAAGAGAACTCTGAAAATTATTAAGAGGAAAAAAGCAACTATAATATATATTGGTTGGGTGTTTCTTATCTAAGATAGCGCTTGGAAACAAGATTGAAAAAAAAATTACTCATAATAGTTTTTGAAATTAGCTTTCCTGGAAATGTACTTTCATTAGATTCATGGAAAAAAAATTATAACTAAAAGTTGTTTTTCGCTTGACCATTACAAGTTTTGGTTACGAGTTTAAAGGCGTGTTTGGTTGCAGGTTTGTGATGATTTAGAGAATGCAAAATGCTATTTTGACGAAACTCACAACCAAACATGTAAAACTGACAGCTTTTGAGTTTGGATGCACACCGATTTTGAAGGCGCATCAAAAAGACAAATTTACCCCAACCACTTTGCAGTAATTACCCACCTATATAAGCCTCTCATTCACATCAACACACCCTCTCTCTCTTTCATTCGCGACCGCCGCTGTGACACAAGAAACCCTAAAATCCCCTTGTACACACTGTCATTTTACCCTGCACAACTCTTCAAATACCTAATTTCACAGCCTGCTTTTCACTCTCATCCTCCCCTTTCATTTACAAGCCCTTGGAAAAGCTTTAACTCTCATCCTTTCATTTTCAATTTCATCCTCCCCCACTGTGAAATCCCAAAAATGAAACGCCCTTCAAATGTTGTTTATTTTTGTTCGATGTGATGTCTGTGGTGAGGGGGCCTGGATTTTCTCCTGGTTGATGGGTTTTTTTTTAGCTTTGGTTGCCGAACGGGGAAGACAAAACAACATGCTCTCTGGATGTGTAGGGCTGGAGGTTGGGGAGGGTTTGCTGGTGAGGGTATTCAAGTAATTTGATGGGTCAAATGTATGTTAACTGGCTTTTTATCCAAACAACACAACAATTTACAATATTACCTTTTAATATTTTCTACCAACACCAAACAGGATTTGGAAAAGCTAGGATGTGAATGAAACTTTGCAAATGTAATTTGAAAGCAACTTCTTCTTAAAATCGGTTTTGTAAACGTGCAATCAAGCGCACCCTATATGAAATATTATTCCTGCAAAAGAAGAATCTCCAAATTCATTTCCAAATGCTACCTAAGAATATTAAAGAATAACTATAAGTCCAACGAGAAGCACAATAGAACACTGATATCAACGCATGGAAAGGGAAATGTATTATTCAATAGATGGCTCCCATAGATATATTAAAATAGAGGGGCACAGTAACATCACTAACATAAACATGAGGTATGGTGGCTACTAAATACTCCCACGGGAGACAGAGTGACAGACATGACATGAAAATTAAAATAAACAAGGACACGGCATGGAAATTAATTCACTTTAGCATGTTATTGATGGATTTTAATATTTTATACATCTAGTATATGGATAAACCTGGATTTTTGTTAGATGCAATAATGTTTACCCTTTACACAGTCCACTGGAGTAAAAAAAAAATGTCTGTTATTTTTCTACTTGTCGGAAGGTGACATTTTCTTGTGATTGGAGCACATCACACTGAAATTGTTACACTAAGAACATAAGAGGATGTTACCACATAGAAATCATCATCATCAATTTTTTCCCTTAAAAAAATTCCATGGTTCCACATTTATGACATTCTCACCATAAGCTTATAACCTTTCATGGCCATGCTATCTCATTACACATTAGATCTTCTCATCTTCTCTATAGATCTCCTCCTCTTATATCTTTAACTAATCATCATTCATACACAATTACTTATTTGAACTACTAATAAAGTTTTTCATTCATTGTGAATTTGATAAGAGTTTTGTGACTATGGTTTATGGATTCATCATGTCTCACTTTTCAAATATAATATATATATATAAAGTCTCCCTCTCTCTCTCTCTCTCTCTCTCTATCTCTCTCTCTCTCTCTATATATATATATATATAGGGGTGATTACGTGCGGCGAACGGCGGGTGCGGCAGCGATCACAGGCCGTCGATCACGGGTCCATCGCATCGGACGGTCGAGTGCGATTCACATCGACCGTCGGATGCGATGGACCCGCGATCGAACGACCCACGTCACGGCCGCACCCGCCGTTCGCCGCACCTAATCGCTCATGTGTGTGTGTGTGTGTATATATATATATATATATATATATATAGGGAACCGATTAGGTGCGGCGAACGGCGGGTGCGGCAGCGATCACGGGCCGTCGATCACGGGTCCATCGCATCGGACGGTCGGGTGCGATTCACGTCGACCATTGGATGCGATGGACCCGCGATCGGACGGCCCACGTCGCGGCCCCACCTGCCGTTCGCCGCACCTAATCGCGAGCGTATATATATATGTCACAAAAACAAAGGATGCACAATATTATGAATATAATTCCAAATCTATATATCCTGCAAAAGTGCAAATTTATGTGTTAAAAATATTATAGTTGGATGATAACTTTTGAATCAACCAAATGTCTAGAATTCAAGTGTTTCTCTTGCCATCAAAATAATCAAAGGGAAAATAATTACTACCTCTTAGAAATTCTATGGCTTCATCCAGCACAAGGTTGAGAAGCTGATCATATCCTTTCAGAGTTCCAGTGACTACATGGGAAAGACAATTAAAAGAGAATATTAAGCAAGACATGTACTGTAAATTTGGGAAATATTATTACACATCCTTTATGTAGCATCCTAATCTTTCAAAATACATATGCTTGCACATAGCCCATGTCCTTTCTTACATAGAAATGCTGAATCAGAAGCAAACACATCTTATTCATAGAAATGACTGATAAATCTATAAACATTCCAAAATCACAATACAAATTTAAAAGTGGTAATCCACATAACCTCAGAGTGAGAATTCACTTGCCCAATGTTTTAACATAAATGGATGTTAAATATATTGTGCGCCCAAAGACTGATCAGTGTATCCAATTTTTTCCAATTGTATCCCCCAAACTTACGTGCGATATTGTCCGCTTTGCCTGTAGGTGCACGGCTTTAAACGTCACATGTGTAAAGTCTATGCTCACATACAAGCACTAGACACTCCCCCCCCCCTCGGGTTATGGACGTGGGACTAAACCATGGGCCTAGCCTCACCTCACCCTCACCCCTCTTTGGGCCCATTGGACTCTTGACCTCTTGGTCCAACCCAACCCCCCTCATAGGGCCACACGTCCTCGTGTGGGGTCCAGAGGCTGACTCACCGTGTAACGGACAGCTTCTGATACCAATTATATATGAGAACAAAAAATTCCAAAAATTGTAGCAAGCGAATTGATGTATTGTGGAGTTTGCAATTATGAACAAGAAAAGTCCAAAAATTAAATTTTATGAAACATCCAACAAAAATGTGAGTATCTGTCATTGATATCAAGAAAGCAGTAGCAAAAAATATATCCCTGGCAGCCATCCGTCCAACCAAAACCCTCTGTTTCCAACCAAGGATACTGGCATCAGAGGTGATGTCTGCTTACAGCATGGTTGACATAGTATTCATTATGCAAAATGAGAGAACATCATCAAAGATTCCCAATGAAGATAATGAAGGGTAAAAAAATTAGTGCAAAAGAACGGGTATGAAAGACATTTGATTTTTGAGATAGAGGCAAAGTGGCAATCCTCTGTGTATGACTGAATATGAACAGCAACTCCCTCATGGTCATCCCCGAAATCATAGGTCAACCTTACAAATTCTATCCACCATGAACTTTCTTCTTCCTTCTTTTTTTTCGGTAGGTAAATGCTAGGACCCAAATCCATAAACTCTTATTTGCAAATTCTCTTGTCAACCATTAAGCTCCCGGTTCAAACCCCAACCACCATTATGAATTATTAATTGCACATTCATAATAGGTTGATAAATCCTTATTTAGCAGCAACTCCATGCAAATCAAAGTTCCCTATAATTCCTCCCCTCTTAGGCTTTTCAACCCCAGTCCCCATCCCTTTCTAATCAAAGTCATTTTTAGCATTTAGCTTCAACTTAGCATTCATGTGGCTGGTCTACTTGAATAAAATCCTAACCAAAGTAAATAGAGAAAAGTGGGCACGAGAGAGTTTGGCATGGTGCACAGATGTGGAAGCTACAAGCCATTTGTAGCTTGTCCTATTCTTCACCCCTTTTTTGTGAGTGTCAACCGATTCATAAAATTTAGTGTGCATCCTACCCTTTTGTGAGCGTTAACCGATTCACAAAATTTGGTGAGCACCCTACCCTTAGTTAAAAGAAAAAAAAACAACTTAAATATTATGTTTCCAAATCATTGCAACCAAATCCAGGTCTTACTCTGCCTTAATGTCAATCCTAGACTTTTCCTCCTGTTAAAAACATTTCCAACGCTTTTTTTTGTTTTTCACAAATAACACAATGGGGACTCGATGGTCTTTTGGTTTTAATTGGATGGCGGATGATTCTCCAACCAAGCATACTCATTAATGGGCTACTAATAAATCAATTAGGTTTACTCACTCGATGAATATATTAGGATCTTATTCAAGATAATAACCTTTATCCGGTCACAGTTTCATATATTTACTACTTCCACATCTTCTAAATTCATCCTCTCCACTTTCCCCATCCATTAACCCTGATCCCCTGCAAACTTCGTAGCGATCCAAATGTCAAACCCATTATTCTTCTATCAAGGTCTTCTTGCAAATTTACATTCATTTTTGTTTTTACCCTCTTGATGATATTAACTCATACAGAATCAAAACCATCTTATTGCAATGACTGAGTGACAAAAGAAGATTGTTGTTTAACTAATATAAAGTCAGAATTCAGAATTCATAACCCATCATATCTGACAGTGTACCATGAAATGACTTGTGCATTCCTATGGCATAATTTCTTTGCACGAGATGATCAATGACGATAAAAGCTATAAAGGTAGCCTTTCAAAGAATAAAATAACTCCATGTTCACGCATGATATTATATAGCAAATTACAGCATAAACACTATTTTACACTGATTCATAATTCTTTCATCATTCTTGATTATATTTTTCATTTAGTTCCTAATCAGACCTGAGAAAAATACCCATGAAACGACATGTTCAGGGGTTACTAAATAATAATATAAATGGTGAATTCTTCATATTAGAACTACAAAATACCATATAATATATCATCTAAAGATTAGGAATACTACAAGATAATGCAAGTAGCAACATCCGAATTTAGAGCAATACCTTGTCTTCCCCCAGTGAGTTTGACCTGAACACCCTTGTCAACGAACTTGGCCAAATCTAGAACTGTTTCCTTTCGGCCTGACTGTAACAAAGAAAAAAATTACATCAGGCGAGCAATATTTGCAAATAGTATTAATAAAAATCTATTGGTAACACAAAATATGTTGAAAGCCTGAGACCGATTTAATTTACCAGGTTTTCTTATTTTCCTATCTTGGTATTTTAGAGTTTCCTTTCTGTATCTATAAATAGTCTTTGACACGTAATACAATGAAGAATTCATTATCTTTATTCTAACATGATATCAGATCCACCTCAAAAATCATAAAATATACAAAAAAAATTCTCTTTTTTCTTCCCCGCTCCAATTGAGAAGTCTCCAATCAAAGCGGGGAATGATTTTTGTTACCCAATATTCTTCTTCTTTTCACGCTGCGACCTTTCCGTGCTTCTATCATGGTCCTTCCACGCTTTTCCGCGCATACGCTACTCCGTGCAAGGAGACAAGAAGATGATCTACTACTGCAACAAGATTGATGTTGTGACTCCCAAATGCTCCAAGGCCTGTTATGATGAAATCATGAAGGAAGTCTTGTCCTACCTCAAGGTCAGGTACAATCCTGACAAGATCCCGTTCGTGCCAATCTCCAGGTTTGAAGGTGACAACACGATTGAGCGGTCCACCAACCTCGACTAGTAAAAGGGACCCACTCTCCTCGAGGCCTTGGACCAGATCAATGACCCCAAGCGTTGTCACCAACGCGCTTCGCCCCCAACGCGCGTCGCCCGTCCACGAGTGCCACCTGTCCCAGCCTTGCCTCTACGAGCATCCGTGGCCTCCGCATGCCCTCCGAGCGCTCCTCCGCACACCCCGCGCGCACCTTCACAAGTGACCGCACGCACTCAAACCACCAGCCTATGCACTAATTCCTCAGTGTCTCTGAGGATCACGTGAAGATTTTCGCATCTCCGCAAATCATGCGACCTTGTTGAGCCATCTTTTCATAATCACATGTTCTCTGCTGATCATGAGATTACATGAATCTCCCTTGCTCACGAAGCTCCTAAACACATGAAACGTGTAAAAGCATTCCCTGTCTACACCGCGTAGACCGCGTGTTGACGCATTCTAGTGGCCACTTTGGGCCCTGTATGCCTTCACGCCACCTTTAGCTGCCGTCTTCCATTGTTGCCACAGCCTTCCACCGCCATCGCGGCACCTTTTTTGGGTACTTTCTTTATCCTCCGGGTGCCACAGACTCATCCAAACTCCGAATATAGCGACCTTGTCGCCGATCTACCGACCTTCTGTTCCTGTCGCTCGCCTAGTGGCTTTTCTTTCTACAGTGTTGCTATCTTCACACACATCTTATTTTATGTGTGCCTATGTGTCCGCGGTGTTGTTTCGCACACGCGTCAAGAATGTCGGACCCACCATTTCACGGGTGATGCCACCCTTTCATGGGCTTATCCCGCCTACTCGATTGCTGCCTTCACATGCCTCACTTTATTTGTGTGCCTCTGTCTCCGCGATGATGATTCACACACGCATCAAGAATACCGGACCTTCCCTTTCATGGATGATGCCACTCTTTCATGGCTCCCACCTGCTCGGCGAAGATGTCACACTCTTTTATGGGATGATATTGCCCCTTAGCGGGCCATTGTTTCTTGATTCATGCATTCCCTGCGTCCTTTGTTTGATACCTCGCACATCTTTGTGCTTTGTTCACCCACTCTCTTTGGTCTCTCTCATCCCCATTTATTTTCTTTAGTTCACACTCCATCATCTTTTTTTATTATTATCGTCTTGCGTTCTTACGCATCCATCATGTTCACGCTTTGTTATACTCTGGTTGGTTATTTTTGGCGTTGTCCACATCAACACTTTATCGCTTCGTCATTATCATTTGTAGTTGCACTACTGTTTTGTTTGCAGATTGAAGAAAGGCTTCGTGACCAATGATTGGAGTGTTTATTGGGATATTGATATTTTTTGTTTATCATTTTTGTACAAACTCTAAGGGTTCTACTCTTCAGAGTTTGAGAAAGGGTGTTAAAGAGTCATTATTGTGATATTAATGCCTTCCTAATTTTCCTAGTAGAGTTATTATTGTAGTATTATTGCTTTCCTAGTTTTCATATTTTGGTATTTTAGGGTTTCCTTTCTGTATCCATAAATAGAACATTTGGCTCATGTAATACAATGACAAATTCATTTTCTTTATTTTAACACAGAGGACATCCATATGCAGCACAAATCAGATATTGAAGTGTCAGTGACACTAGAAATTAAATTATGGTTAAATATGCCAATCTATTCATACGAGACACAGTGATGTACTTCTGTCATTCACCAACTATAAGAAAGCTGACCGCAGGAGTTTATATTTTGGATCGATATTAAATCTCACCATGGGAGAGTTATCTAATTCATCAAACTTTATTTACTTGGTATTTCTCTCGGCTCTTAACTACACTATGATTCCAACTTGAGATATTAACTTACAGACTCATCTAACAGTAAAATGCATTCTTTAAATGATTAAAGATTGCAACTGTTCTGGAAAAAAATGACAGATGTCATCACATCCACTGGACATAAATGTGAGCAACTGATGAATTTGGGTACTGTCCACTTTCCAAAAGAAAGGGAAAAAAGTGATAGCAATACATTTTTTTGAATCCATAAACCTTTGATGGTAACACATTCAGCAAGACTTCCTTTTTTTTTATGAAAGGTAGGCGCACACATTCAGCAAGACTTGTAGAACTATAAGCTAAAAAATAATATATAAAAAGGATTATATCATTTAACACATGTTAACGACTTCACTTGCAGAACAAATTCCAAACGAAATCAGCTGATGTTAATCAATTCAACTTCACTAATAGAACAAATTCCATATGAATCAGAATACTAGAGTTAGTTAAAAATCATTTCCATGATCCCATTTTGCATGTTCAAAAACTAAGCCTCAAATCACT
The DNA here is from genome assembly GCA_030737845.1 of Acorus calamus. Classification (NCBI taxonomy): domain Eukaryota; kingdom Viridiplantae; phylum Streptophyta; class Magnoliopsida; order Acorales; family Acoraceae; genus Acorus; species Acorus calamus. Next base: position 23,594,062 of record CM060879.1, on the reverse strand, counting down.
AATAATATTTAAATATCCAAATGAGATCAATATATTTTTCTTTGTATCATCATATTCACCAATCTTCCATTCCCATTATGCCATTTCCACGTATGCTTCAATTTATTTAAGATGATTTAAACAGAACAAATGTTTTCTTATGTTCCATATCAACAAATCTACATCATATTCCAATATTTCACAAACAAAGTGACCTAATATCATCAACAAAGAGAAAGAACAAGAAAGATCGACCAAAAACACAGTAAGATTACCATGTTATCTCTTCCTCCTTAAAGCACCACCTACGTTATCTGCATCAACCAAAAAAGATTTTTAAAAAAAAATTGTGCTTCTGCATTTCATTATCCCACTCCACCACAACAAATTCGAACAGGAACCATCGAAACCCTAACCCTAGCAAATCAATTACAAGAAATTGAGGAGAGATTCAGAGATTTATAGTAAGAAAAAACAAATTTAAACAAGTACTTCTTCTTCGATTTCGATTCGATTTCATTTTGGGGGCAGAGAGCGAAGTGAATGGAGACTCACAGACCAGGTAGGGTTTTTCATACTCAGGCATTCGGACTCTCGCTATGATGTCCCTGTAGATTCATCATGGGCTTTGAAACCAGGATAGTCGGGACCCATTATTTTGCATGCCATGTAGATTTCTCAATTTTTTTTCTTTAGACTAGTTAATGCACAAGTGCGTTGCACATAAATTTCTTTTTATTTTTTTAATTAGTATAGTAACTACTAAAACCCACATTTTACAAGATCAAACTATGTTTCCTCACCCCCGATAGTGAAAACCAACAAAAGAAAAGGAGAGAAAATATGGAAACCCTAAGCCAAGAAAACGTTAAACCCTGGGAATGATTGAGGGAAGAGTCTAGGATAGAAAAGCTAGGGTTTTGGATGAGATAAGATTTTTTTTTTGGATTTCAATGTAATTAGATTTTATCTCATATGGAGTGGGCTCTGATTGGTTCGGATTAAGCACCTAAAATTCTTCCATGCAGATATTCACGAATGATTCATAGATTCTTCTATGCAGAGATGAATAAATTTTTTTAAAAAAAAGATCCAACGTCATGGCCTACGTGTACCTGCCGGAGGTCCTGCTGGCGGAGATCGCGCCGTCGGTGAGGGAGGGCGGGAGGGATCTGACGGTGGAGGACGCAACGACCGCTGAACGATCTCCTCCTCAATCCGACCGATTGGTCTGCAATGGAGGTCGACTATGAGAGGAAGAAATGGAAAAACAAGTTAACTTCGATTCTAGGGTTCGACCGATCGGTCTGCAATAGAGAAATCGAAAATGAATTAAGATTTTAGGGTTACAGTCAAATGAATGGTCAAGATCTAATTGCTTTTGATATCAATGGTTTGAATTGATTGATATGCTTTTCCAATCATAACAAATCCATCGGTATCGAACGGTAAAGAATCGATGTCTTCACATAATATTGTCAATAGGTCAAGATCAAATAGATTGGTGTTTTTTTTTTTTTTGAATTATACCTTCCAATAACATGCTATTTATTTTTATATTACTTCAAATAACATATTTTGTATCATTGAAATATTAAAAATTATTTATTGTTACTATCATAGTTAACTTCTTTCCAAATTTCTATTGGAATCGTTATCCTTATTTTTTCATTTTGTATATTTTATCTTACCAATACAATATTTATAAAAATAAAAAATATTAATTTTAACATGAAAATGATAAATTTCATCTAAATTCTAAAATATAAAAATTAAATATACAAACTATTTATTAACAAATATTTAGTAATTATTAATACTTACAATAGTATAAATGAAATAAAATTATTTTGAGAATAATTAATCATATCTATTACAAAATGGTAAAATAAAAAAAGGGTAAAGTTGATTGACTTACAATTTTTCATTATTTTTAATTATTTAGGTTATTATCTATGGGTAAAATAAATCTAAACAAAAGATTAATTAAGTTATTATGTTTAATTATTTACATTATGAAAAATATTATAATATTTTTTTTTCATTTTTACTTCTTCGTTAAGAACTAACTAGTTATATTTCATTTTGGTTAAAAAAGATAAAAGATGAGCACATTTTTCATCAAGAAAATTTCTAATGGTATAAAAAAAAAATGTTATATGTAATGGTATAAAAATAAATACCAAATTTTTTTATGGTATACATGCAAAAATTTCTATTTTAATATCAGTACGTACTGATGGGATTTTGTGTCTAGATTGACGGCATGTGTCCATAAAAAAATATTTCATTAATTAAAAAATTAGGTACATATATTATATTAACACATTTTAATGGACACGTATCATTCATCCAAACACATACTGATGAAAATCCCATTAGCACGTACTGATATACAAAATTTCACACCATAAATGAGTATCTAAATTAAGTCATATTAGTGAAGTCCATCAAAAGGGTTGACGGTTTGGATGCTTTTCACTGCCTCATTTGACTGTCACGGTTGTCATTGCTCTTTTTGCTAATACTAGTTAACACACACACACGTGCATTGTACATGAATTATTTCAATATTACTAGAGATCATTACTTTATTTTTATTATTCAATTAAGTATTAAAATTATATCATTAATAAAAACATAAATATAGATATTATAATGTTAATAACATTCCCGTACATAACATTATATCATAATAATTGAAGAACAAAATTTACAATTAAATTTATATGGTTAATTTTCACACTTAGTTTCAATTTTTTCAAGCATAATTTAAAATAAAATTATAATATAATTTTTAAAAAATTAATTTTATATTTAAAATTTATATTATATACTAGTTGTTGTGCATGTGCACATGAAAAAATTCAGTAAATGTTGATACAAAGTAATTTAGTTGCATTTATATATATTAATATAGTAAGTTTAGATTGGGATTTAAGATATATTATATGATAAAAAAAAGTTAAAGTTTTATGAAAAAATTATTAATGTGTATAATCATCGATTCATCATCACTGCGATCGGTAGTTAACCAGTCCAGTTAATGAACCAAATGTAGACGAATCTACTACATTAAATACAGCTTTAGCCATTTGCACTCACTATACGAGATATATACCTCATCAGAATTTTCTTACACGTTTAATAGATGAGTCAATACAATTCATTGAAATATATATTTTATTTATTTATTTGTATAAAAATACATATCTCATTAGACAAATGTTTCCATTTTAAAAAAAAGGAAAAGGTTGTGAACTACATTTTATGGTTGAGAAATGAGGTTAAGTCTAATATTTTTTTATAGAGATGCACTCAATTTATTTTGCAGTCCCATCTACTACACTCCATAATGTCCTAATGTTGTGTATACTCTACTAATGCAATGTATGAGATTATTTTTTATTTTTATTAATAAAAATATATATTGGCTTATCTAGATAAATATTCACTTTTCATAATAAAATGTAATGTGATAGGGAGCTTACAGATGGGGTTGTACATTGGGTTGGACTTGGATGTATCAGTCTTTTCTTTTTTCTTCCCAATTTGGGTTGGATTTTACATGGATTTAGAACATTTGGGTCGGCACAATGGTTTTGCATCCCAATTTAATGGGTCGGATTACTTTAATCCCCTCCAAAAGTTGAAGAATTATATCAGACAGCACTTGGTTGTACGATTGGACAGCTTTTATATTTGAAAGAAATTATTTTTGCAATTGTACAATCAAATAATTTTACTGTAATATCTTTATACATATATATTTCAGATAAATAATACTAAAAATTTATGATTTTTAAAGATTGTCAACAACTTTCTGCATAATTAATTTTAAATCTAACATCCATGAATGCCGCTTAGTGGTTCAGGGGAATGATACCCCGTATTGACAATTATGAGCTTTCAACAACTTTTGTTATCCTGACCTGGCTTTCCAATAGATAATAAAGACATTAGACATGTCATGCTTTCATTCTGTTTTCCTTCTTTATTTTATTTTTATTTTATTTTATTGGTACCTAGGCCTCCCAGGGTGATTACAAATATAAAATGGGCGCCGTTACACGTAGATTCATTTTCAATTTCAATTCTAGTCTTATATGTGTTGATATATTTCTATCGACGCATATGCTCACATTAACAAGTCTGATGCTTCAAAAGATTTTTTTTTATATTTTTTAAAAATGCATCTATGCAATTCATTGAAGTATATATTTCATTTTTTTATACAAACATGTACCTCATTAGATGATTTATACTATTTTAAAAAAATTAAAATATATGTAAACTGAAATTGAGATTAAATATGGCTGGATGTAACATTATCCATATAAAATAGACAAAGCTCAGCGTAGTTAAAACCCATCTCATAGGCTATTTTTTTTCTCCCTCGTGCTCAAAGCAGGGATCCATCATCCATACCACGCCCCCATTAAATGGGATGTTTCTCACCACTGCGCCAAGCGGTGAGAGACATTTCTTTCTTTTCTTTTTGATGATTGAAGGCATGCCTTCTATTCAATTTTAAGGGTGCGTTTGATTGCGCGATTGTATAATTGATTCTGCAGGATTCTGAGTTTTAAAACTGATTCTACAAGAAGCTCACCTTCTCAATTTTTTGAAATCATAGTTTCTGGACATTATTTGCCTGAAATCTGTGTACATGAAGCTGTTACAATAAACTTGTTTGGTTGCACGATTGCAAACGCATCTTTCTGCAATCACAAACGCAGTTTTCTGTAATCGCAAACGCTGCGCAATCGCGCAACTAAATGCACCCTAAATATTGTTTGTTTTGAGGGGTTCCCAATGGATAAAAAGGAGATTTTTAAAAAAAGATTAATTATTATTATTATTATGATTTATATAACAACATCACTAAAATATTATTTATTATCAAAATGTTGGCTCTTTATAAAATAGTCTCACATATTTTAGCCGTTTAATTCTCACAAATACCAATTTTAAAAAATCATAAATGACTATATTTCTTTGGAATACATTTTTTTATAAAATAATATATGTCTCATTAAATCAGATATTATTAATTTAAAAAATCTAACATGTGTAAATGGATTGTGTCTAGCATTTCTTTTATTATTGTGTGAGTTACTTATGAAAGAATAATTAATAATAACAGATGATTGGTTATTCACATTTTTGTAACGTATGTCGTCATTACATGACGATTTAACTAACTGATACTGCTGATTCAGCTATATGTCATATGTTTCCATTCCCAATTTTATGAATTTTATTAAAAATCTCAAGATGTCATAAAATTTTCCTTTCCATGAGTTTTATTTTATAATATATATATAGGAACCGATTATGTGCGGCGAACGGCGGGTGCGACCTCTGTTCAGAAATGCGGTCCGTGCGGCCGCATATGCAGTTCGGTAAACCTACCGAACCGCATAAGCTGATATGCGGGCCTATGCGGCATATGCGCCTGCTTATGCGGGCGCATGGATTTAGAAAAAAAAATGAAAATTTTGCATTTACACCCCTCTGAAAAAGTTAATTACATTTATACCCCTTAAAAAATTATATTTATACTCCTGTATCCATCTGAAATTGCATCTATGCCCCTGTGTGGCTATGTCTTAATTTTTAATGGTTTAATATGATTACATTTTTTCAAATTTACCTTGTTATCTCTTGTTTATAGATCAAGACTATATAATTATTTTTTATTATTAAAAAATTACATAACCGCATATACTCCCGCATGCCGCATATACTATGTGCGGTACCCTACCCGCACGCAAACCGCATACTGCATTTCAGAACACTGGGTGCGACAGCAATCACGGGCCGTCGATCACGGGTCCATCGCATCGGACGGTCGAGTGCGATTCATATCGACCGTCGGATGCGATGGACCCGCGATCGAACGGCCCACGTCGCGGCCGCACCCGCCGTTCGCCGCACCTAATCATGAGCGTGTGTGTGTGTATATATATATATATATATATATATATATATATATATATAGACTCGTGATATGGTGCGGTCGGTGCGGTCGTGCGGATCCACATGTCGGATCCACACGACCGCACGCTATTACTCGACTATATATATATATATATATATATATATATATATATATATATATATATATTTCCGATAATATGCGGTCGTGCGGTCGCGATCGCGGGTCCATCACATCCAACGGTCGATGTGAATCGCACCCGACCGTCCGATGCGATGGACCCGTGATCGACGGCCCGTGATCGCGACCGCACTGACCGCACGACCGTATAATATCACGAGTATATATATATACACACACACGACCGCGATGAGGTGCGGCGGCTGCACCGTGCGGCAGATGGTAGATGTCCGATCGCGGGTCCATCGCATCCAACGGTCGACGTGAATCGCACTCGATCGTCCGATGCGATGACCCGTGATCGACGGCCCTGATCGACGCCGCATGGTGCGGCCGCCGCACCTAATCGGTGCTCACATATATATATGTCATAAATTTCAATTATTTGCATGCATCTATATCTTAACTGCAGTCTGCAAGTTTGTTTATGTGAGTCATGCAATTTTTTTTTAAGAATGTGAGTCATGCAATTGATGTCATGTTCCCTTCAACACAACAAATGGTTGGTTTATGATAAAACCATCCATTCAGTAGTACATCATTTGTCATGAAAAAACGTGTCCCACTCATATCATTCGTTGTGAATTAGATATCTATGTGATTATCCTATCATGGATATTATTGCAAGCAATTCTTTATTTTCAGTCTTGTGTGAGACCTATTTTATTAGATAGATCTAATATGTTTTATCTTAATTTATGTAAGCATGCATATATCATTACATGAAATATATATTTAAAAAATAATAATTCAAAGATTGTAAATGGATTGTATATAACACTATTCTTTTGCTTGTGTCTTGTGGTTATTGTTACACGTAATCTTAGTCACATATAACACTAACGAAACATACATATTTTTGTACATAAGACTATAAAATTAATCAAAATATGTTTTTTATTTTTATTTACATATATATGTTTAGTTACATGAAACGTACACCTTCGAAAACAGTAATATCTAATCAATATCCTTGACATTTTCCTTTGTATTACAGGAGTCCTGATTTGTTTTTAATATTGGCCCATCACTTGGATTCATGCATGTTGTTTCTAGTGGGGATCTACTCATCTACCAAAGAAAAAAAAAAGTCACATGATGCAAGTTGGAGACTTCAATCTCGCCTCACTACAAAGTACAGCATGTGAGCTTGATTGACGAGTAAAAAAGAGAAGCAGCTTTTGTGTTTTTTATACTATTGTTTTGATGTCCCTTGTGGGACTCTTTATTGACTGACAAACTTAATAATCACATGACCTCTTGTTCTCTGTGTGATGTAAATGCCAACAAAAATACATTCTCAGATTCTTGATTGCCTAACAAATAATTAAAGATTGCTAAGTTTTTCTATGATAATTCTCTCGAACTCAGGGAACTAGCTAGGAATTCTCTTTGAGCATATCTTTGTAACTGATGAATGTGTCATGGGCAGTGTTTGGTTGTAAACAATTTTTGTGTGTGTAAGAAGTTATTTTTGCAATCGTACAACTAAACAGTTTTACTATATAACAGTTTGATCTGCAGATAGATTTCAAACAAATAACGTAAAAAAAATTGTGAATCTTAAAAGTAAAGGTAGTAGCTTCTTACAGAAATTAGTTTTAACCTCACAATTTGTAGAAAATCAGTTTTGCAATCCCACTATCAAACACGACCATAGTAAAAGTACTAGTCTGAGGTAAAAAACTGACTTGCATTCAAACAATCACGATTTCAAGTGTGATATAAAGTTGTGATAAATCTGTTTAATTCAAGTCTAACTATACCTATTTAGTTTGAGTTCTCGCTCCTCATTGGATCCTTAGCCCATGTTTAGTTGATGAATTGGGAGTGATATAAATGGGGATAAGATGAAATAGTGGGGTGTTTGGATTGTTGGAAGAAATGAGAATCTGCATTCCAGAATTAACTGATATACAATAGTACAATTATTTTTGCTACCCTTTGGAATTAACTTATTCGAGGTTATCAATGTATTTGTATATTTGCGGTTATATGGGCCCACTGCCAAATCAATTATCATCAACTCTTTTAAACCACGGGTCCACATATTAAATTATTTTTTTTACATTTTATAAATCTTTATCCACATGTTATTCACATTTTATCTACAATCTATCTATAATCAACTAAACAATAAAAACTTTATTATCACGTTTCATAACGAAAAATAATTAAAAACACAACCAAATAAAAAATCATTTATTATTTATTTATATTAAAATAGTCATAAACCTAAAAAATAACTTAATTATCTATCCAAACGGGGGCTTAATTTCTATGTGGACACAATAAAGAGAGAACCACATATTTTCTGCAATAACATATTTATTAAAAAACCTTCTTGTAATTGATTTTTTTCTTTCAAGTATTAGTTATAGGAGAATTATTTCATAGAATAATGGTCATATTTTTTTTTATTTGTGATACACAACGATGAGTTTGTTTGATTGTTATAACAATTAATCAGATTTGGATCACAAATTAATTTGGTACATTTTCAACCAACCAAACCGACCGACCGAATGTTCACTCCAAAAATATTGATGATTTGGTCGGTGAAATGTCCCAATCCAATTACATGCTTCAAAAGGTCAGGTATTGGTTTTTAAGGATAAAAAAGTTCTTAATTTACAATTAATCAGAATGAGTTTGCTTTGTATATATACCCCTAAAAATCATATTTTAAAAAACATATCTGATGATTTTTTTTAGAGTTTTAAATGAGAGATTTTAAAAATATAAGGTTGGTTATGGGGTATATATGTAAAAAATCATTTTTAATTATAATGTATCTTTTATGAATAACTTTATAATAAATTACACAAATAATAATTATTTAATAATTATTAAAATTTTATTATATCATTAATGTATTTGTAACATGATATATTATATCGCATATAAAATGAGTTGAAAAAAATTAAGGAGGTTGGTTTAGGGTAGTTGTTTCAAAATATTTTTTTTATTTACATTCACGTAGTTCGTGAACAAAGACTAATTGTATTCTAATTGACTTTTTCATTTTTTAAAAAAAAGATGGATAAAAAATGAACAATTAAACCAGTAATGGAGGGTGAAGAAATCCATTCCATTCACCCGGATTTAGGTTTTGTGGATGATTTTGGATTAAGATTTAGTGGCCATTCTAATTGACTTTGTCTTCAAACAGAAGTAATAAATATAAATTGAACAAAAAAATCATCCAATAAATATAAATTGAAGAAATCCATTCCATTCAGTTGGCTTTAGATTTTGTGGATAATTATGTGGATTAGGATTTTGAAATTTTCATTAGCTCGGATGATACGCAAAAAAAATTCAAAGCGAACTTTTTATATAGGGTTTTTTATTTTTAATTTTGGATTTAGTGATCGATCTCTCACTTTTTCGTATTTTGGTTTTTGGCTTTCTTTTAGTTTTTGTGAGAGACTAAATCACATGATTTATGGGGACTTAAAAATAAAAAATCCTTTTATATAAGATCATGTTTGAATAAATTTTATTTAATACAATTTACTACATCATTATGTATAACTTCCAAATGAATGTACTAAAATTAGTACTGGTTTTATAAAAAAAACTTTGAAAATTTTAAATCATGTTTTCAAAATATCTTCAATCAATTCCTTTTACAGCTATTTTCGATCAAATAAATTTATTAAGTCGCTTTTAAACGAAAAGGCAAACTTGGTATATAAAGAAGATTCCATTAGTATTAGAAACTAATATATCCATCACATCAGTTGATAATGATGCATATGGATTATATTGGGTAGCATAGGATTATATTAGGTGGCACAGGAAGGAGAGTTTAATAGCATTTATTTCATTTTTTCAATAAAGAACCGACACGTGTTTAAAATAAATAAATAAAAAATTAATAAGATGGCAGAAAGAACTAATTAATAGAATCAAGTAACTAATGAATTCCATCATTTCTATAATAAAATATTATCTTTATCCATCCTAATCCATTAGGTTATAAATCCAAAATAATTTTTCAACAACTTTCAATATCTTATTCAGTTCAAAAAACTTTCTATATCTTATTCCGATGATTTTGGGCAGGAAATAAAGGAGTGAAATCCCTTAAAAATTATCTGACATTTAAAATGGATAATGTGACTCTAAAAAAATGTTATCCATATTTTCTATGTTTTGATCCATTTTTATCGTAAGTGTTTTTTTTAAAATTTTTACAATCATTTCTGAATTTGATCTTCATGAAGTGCATAATTAGTATATCTTAATAAATCAATTATCTTATTTATTAAAGGCAAAATAGATCATAAAAAATTTATAAATTTAAATATAAATATATAATAAACAATAATTTATTTATTTTCAAGTACATGTTATATATATAGATTAGGGCAGCTCTACCCCCACCAACCAACAAGCTGTCCCCCCAACCAGAAAAAATTAAAAAAAAATAATTTATTTGATTTTGTAATCCACTATCCCCATCTCCCCTCCCCACCAACCGAAAAATTTAAAAAACCATCCCCACCACTTGAAATTACTAAGGTGAAGATAATCGATGCATGTGTTCTGGAAGTCGTTCGACAACCCTGAAGTCAAATAGATGTACTGGCGGACGACAACATATCAGTCGACCTGGGGGGTCATGGGCGACGGGAGGTCCGTCAAACAAACCATTAGGCAGCCTGTGTTATAGATGGAATTTGACAGTTCTACTGTCGAACATATGTACTTGAGGACGACAACAGGTCAATCGACTTGAGGGATTTATGGCGATGGAAGACTCGTCGAACGTTTACAGTGTAGTGATCTATGACTTTAACTGTGAACATTTAAAATGTTTTAAACAATTCACACACACTTTGTTTACCAATTCATTCATTCATTCAAACATGAACATTCAAAATGTTTCACACTTTGTTAGTCTTGGGATTTAGTCTGCACTTCAATAAAAAAAATATAAGCATTGATTGATACATGGGTTGACAAGTACAAGAAAAACAAGATAATTGTTCTAAAATCATCCGTGCTGATCGTGTCTTTGCTTCAAACGTCGTTTTGTTATTTCTGAGAGCTTAACATCGGTTCATTTCGTGTTAATGGGCACACCCACCTGTTACAAGCTTACAATTGAATATGAACATGAATAAGATAGTCCAAAGATTTTGATGTTAAAATAAAGAGCAATAAATTCATGCATGCTATGACAATAATTTTTAAATTGAAATTCAAACCTCGGTTCCCTTCATGGTCGAACTCCACCCATAACACAGACTGTCTAATGGTTTGTTCGACGGACCTCTCGTCGCCCATGATCCCCTAGGTCGACTGACCTGTTGTCGTCCGCCAGTACATCTATTCGACTTCAGGGTTGTCGAACGACTTCCAGAACGCATGCATCGATTATCCTCACCTTAGTGATTTCAAGTGGTGGGGATGATATTTTTAAATTTTTCGGCTGGTGGGGAGGGGAGGTGGGGATAGTGAATTACAAAACCAAATAAAATATTTTTTTAGTTGGGGGGGGGGGGGGGGGACAGCTTGTTGGTTGGTGGGGGTAGAGCTGCCCTATAGATTATAAGAAATTAAAAAAAATGTTTTCACCGGGAGTCACCCCATCGCATTCTTCCCACCGATTCCAACTAACTGTCCAACCGTGGATAATCTTTTTTTTTTCTTTCAAAATCAATAAAAAGAGAGCAAAAACAAAACAAAACAAAACGGAACCAAAACCTCATCGAATTCAATTTTAAAAAAATAAAATCATCATCCGATCCCTTCGCGTATGGACAATCGATAACTCCACCTTTAATGGAAACCAAACCAAACAGATATATATACAAATGTGCTCCCAAAGATTGTCGGAGTCTGTTAAGATCGTCCCCACAATTGAAAACGTCGAATCCGTGATTACTATTTCTCTCTCACAAGAGAAGATAAAGATTAAAAAAAAAAAAATCCCTTCTTCACGAGAGACCCTTTTGTCTTCTTCATTCACTCGTCACCCAAAAAATCTGGATTTTTTGTGTGTGTTGAAAAGATCTCATCTTTTTCGGTTTAGAATCATATTTATAGGAACGTTGCACTCTATAACTGATAGATTGGTGCTAGACCTAACCGGGTTGGCATGCTTATTCCAAGCGTTCAGCTCGTGCGGGTGGTCGGAAGGTGTGGGACGTGAATGTGCAAGGCTGACAGTTAGATCTCAAGGAGATTGACATACTAAATCAGAGGAGGAATCAATTATTTAGCTTTAATTAGTTTCTATGCTTTCTTTATTCGTAAACTTAATTAATTTCCTTATTTGAATTTATTAATTGAGGGAGAATATCTAAATTGTAGGAAGTTGTTAGGTGTTTGGCTATATAAGCCTTATGAATTAATAAATAATGCATCATAGATTATTCCAAAGTCCTTCTTGTTCTTCTTTCTTTTTCTCTTTCTCCTCTAAAATTCTCTTCTGATCTCTTCTAATTTTCATATTATTTAAATCACAACTGTTTGATAGGTCTCTTCATATCAATTGGTATCAGAGCCAATATGTCTACCAACAACCGTTCCACCTCCGATGAAGATCGATTATCGAAACTTGAAGTTGATATGCATGTCTTACAGATGACTCTACGCAAGCACACCGATCAACTTGAAACAATCTCTAGCCATCTCGACAAGATTGCTACAAACATGTCCGCCCTCTTGAAGGAGAGAACGCTGGAGTCACTAGGTAGCTTGGACCGTGACAACCAATCAAGCCGTTTCAATCACCGAAAAATGGGAGCATGCAATTTCGTTATGCTCGGATTGATTTTTCCCGTTTATCGGGGGAGGATCCGACTGGATGGATCTACAAGGCAGAACAATTCTTCATTTATCAGAGGACCCCGAAAGATCAAAAAGTTCTCTTAGCGTCATTCCACCTACAGGATGAAGCCCTACAGTGGTTCCAATGGTATTCGTCATACCATCCATGCGCGACTTGGCAGGAGTTTACCAAAGAATTATGTGTTCGATTTGGGCCCTTTGAATATGAAAACTTTGATGAAGCATTGGCCAAGCTCCAACAAACCGGAACCGTCCATGAGTACCAAACCCAATTTGTGCAATTAGCATCTCGGGTTCGAAACTGGCCGGAAGAGGCGCTCCTTGGCAGTTTCATTGGCGGGTTAAGGGAAGACATCCAGATAGAGGTGAAACTATTTCGGATGACAATGGCACACGTCGTTGGTCTTGCGCGACTGCACGAGGACAAGATCTTGCGTGTCCGAAGGTCCAACCCACGGATGGGGCTCCTACCTACACCTCAACAACAACCAGCACTACAGTCCACCGTGAAAACCGCGACAAGTCATGCACCACCGGTTTCCACAACACCAACCCGATTTTTCCAAACACCAAGTTCTCCATGACCGCAAACAGGGGTGGGGTTCAAAAAATTGACATGGGAACAGATGCAAGCGCGACGCGAGAAAAACCTCTGTTATAATTGCGACGAACGATTCGTGCCGGGCCATGTTTGCAAGACTCAACAAATGTTGAGGAGGAGAATTGGAATCGAGAGCCCCAGGAGACAAATGGCACACTATTGAGACCCGAAATGCCCAAAATCTCGATACATGCATTGTTAGATTGCATGTCTCCACAAACAATGCACGTGTCAGGAGTCGTGGAAGGTCGACGGGTCTCCATTCTAATTGATAGCGGTAGTAAACATAACTTCATCAATGATCGGTTAATCAAGAAGCTCAGTTACGTTGTGTCACTGGCAACACCATTCTTGATCATGGTGGCCGACGGTAACAAGCTAGCGTGTAAGGAGATATGTAGAGAGGTGGGAATTCAAATACAATGATATCGTTTCTCTACTGACATATATCCTTTGAAACTCCAAGGCTCAGATATTATACTAGGCATCCAATGGCTAAGGAGCTTGGGTCCTGTGATTTGCGACTGGGAGAAACTCACTATGGAATTCACGATGAATGGGGATTGCTACCGGTTTGTGGGAGATACTAGCGAGCCGGTGCTACCAAGAACGATACAGGTTGCAGCTGAAGATGTGAACATGATCGTTTTTCATACTCATGATGGACATTATGAGTTCGTGGTGATACCGTTTGGCCTTAACAATGCTCCAGCCACATTCCAAGCCTTGATGAATGACACATTCAAGCTCGTGGTGAACCAGAAGAAGTGTATTTTCGGTCAAAGAACGATCAACTTCTCGGGGCTACCGTTGGAGAACGCAATTTGGGAACCTTACGAGAGATTGAAGCTTCGATTTGGTCATCTAAACCTTGAGGACAAGGTTTGTTTGGAAGGGGAAGGGAGTGATAGGTTGGTGCTAGACCTATCCGGGTTGGCATGCTTATTCTAAGCGTTCAGCTCATGCGGGGCGCTCGGAAGGTGTGGGACGTGGATGTGCAAGGCTGACAGTTAGATCTCAAGGAGATTGACATGCTAAATCAGATGAGGAATTAATTATTTAGCTTTAATTAGTTTCCTTATTCGTATACTTAATTAGTTTCCTTATTCGTAAACTTAATTAGTTTTCTTATTTGGATTTATTAATTAATAGAGAATATCTAAATTGTAGAAAGTTATTAGGTATTTGGCTATTTAAGCCCGATAGGTCTCTTCCTATCAATAACATTTTGGGTCCTCTGTTTCTCTGTCAAATTCCAGTCTTTTTGAATACCCATTCAAAATTCGCTTCTTTGATCACTTCTTCCAATCTGGGTTCCTCTTAGAGTTGCTAAAAAATGAAGTTTTGGATTCTTTTTAAGCTCCTTGTACTGAATTACGCATTGTTGTGGGGCATTGCGTCGGCGCTCAAGGAGTGCACGAACATTCCCACCCAATCCAAGACCGTCCGATATGCTCTCGCCACCACCCACAACGAGACATGGAAGGCCGAGATGCACTCTCACTACCACCTGACCCCCACCGACGACTCAGCGTGGATGGACATCATCCCAAGGCGGCTCCTTGGATCGACAAAGGAGGAGATCGATTGGGCGATCCTCTATCGGAGGCTGAAGAACTCCGATTGGTCTCACAAACCGTCGGGGACTAGTTTCTCAAAGAGGTCCCGCTCAACGATGTACGCATCGATCCGGACTCGTTTCATGGACGAGCGCAGCAGACCAACCTTGAGTACTTGCTCATGTTGGATGTGGATAGGCTTGTTTATAGTTTCAGGAACCAGTCGGAGTTGCCGACACCAGGAACGCCTTATGGAGGGTGGGAGAGCACGGAGCTTCGCGGGCATTTCGTTGGTTGGTGAAATTGTTTCAAGCGTTTGTAGTAGTTGATTTGTCCATTCAAATGCATTGTTAATAACAGTTAGATTGATTCATTGTTTTGATTTTATTTGTTTGCTGATTTTGTTTTTTAGATCTCCAACTCCTTTTGTTAATGACAGTTAGATTGATTCATGTTTTTGGCTTTTATACGTTAAAAGTCAACAAAACAACTTCTATGAAAAAGTTGTTGAGAGCAGTTTTTTTATTTTTAGAATCAATTATTTTAATCAATCAATTTTGAAAATTGGTTCCATGATCGACATGTTCTTCCTTCTATTGCTGAAGAATATATGATAAATTCACCACATTTTCAATTTTTTTCAGGGCATTACATGAGCGCAACGGCTAAAATGTGGGCGAGCACAAACAATGATACTGTATACAAGAAGATGACCGCAGTCGTTTCTGCTCTTTACGACTGTCAGAAGAAGATGGGAACAGGTTATCTTTCAGCTTTTCCATCGGAATTGTTCGATCGGTTTGAACAGATTCAACCAGTTTGGGCCCCCTATTACACCATTCACAAGGTGACTTTGCCTTCTGTTATGTGGAAGTCCTTTTTTGTTAGGACATAAGGCTGAATGAACTCAATATTATCCTTTTCGACAACGCTGTCTAAACAGATAATGGCCGGTCTTGTGGATCAATATACGTTCGCTGGAAATACTAAAGCCTTAGAAATGGTGGTCTGGATGGCTGAATACTTTGGTAATCGAGTGCAAAACGTCATAGCGAAATATAGCATAGAGAGGCATTGGGCTTCGCTTAATGAAGAAACCGGTGGCATGAATGATGTTCTTTATCGATTGTATAGCATCACAGTAAGCCCACAAAAACCTTTCTTTCAGTGTTACTTATTATTTAAACTGGTGGGTGAATTTATGAATTTATTGTCTTTTTTTGAACTTTATGCAGGGAAATCAAAAACATCTGATTCTGGCCCATCTTTTTGATAAACCATGTTTCCTTGGGATGCTTGCTTTACAGGTATATTCATTCTTTTATCTCAATTACTTTTTCTTTTTTTTTTTATTCGTATTCTTTCTTTCTAAATTGCATAGTTTTATTGACCATATCCAGTCTCCCCCCTCTCAACACCCTGCTATACGTGAGACCTCTTAGGGTGATGGTGTTGCTGAGCCTTACTTGTAAATGGTCATTCTAATCATATTAAATCATGTCTTATAAACCTTTTTCTTTCACGAAACATGTAACCACTTCTGAGTAGATTCAAGTTGGAAAAATGCTTGCTTACTTGTAAGAAGTTCAATTTGCGATCAATCAAAGTAAGATATGTATGTATTGTCATGCATTGTTTTCTGTGAATGCAATAGCAATAGTTCTCTTTTGTGCTCTTCATATAAAAATTGTATCATCACGAAGTTTCCATAGCTAACTTTTTTTTCACTTGTTTTAGGCTGATAGCTTATCTAATTTTCATTCCAACACCCATATTCCAATTGTTATCGGAGCACAGATGCGGTATGAAGTCACTGGTGATCCACTTTACAAGGTAAGCTATTATAGTTTATTAACCTACATACCTGAAGTATATATTTCAGTGACATTGAAAAATGCAATTTTGGTGAGTTTCTAATATTAGTTGTAATATATGTATTTATAAGTAGATATACAGTGAATGAAATTTGTGATGAAATGGTTTTCTTTTTCAGAATAAGTCCCCCATGTCACATATCAATTTCAGCTGTCAACTTTGTATCTGACATTTCAATTGCTTTCTGATTAATAGAAAAGTTGTGTTTTTGATACATAACAGGATTTAAGTACATTCTTTATGAATATCGTCAATTCTTCACATTGCTATGCGACTGGAGGAACCTCTGTCAGTGAATTTTGGTATGGAAACTGAATTTGATAACAAACTTTTACTCCATGATCAGCTAATGAAGAAGGTACCCATAATGAACATTCTATTCTAATTTTCCATAATCATTTGCAGGAGTGATCCAAAGAGATTAGCCGATACTTTACAAACGGAAAATGAAGAATCATGCACCACTTACAACATGCTCAAGGTAAAAACACCCATTCATTCAACATAAATGCATGTTTTTATCATTAAAAGTAATATCTGTTGAATTTCTAAGTTCATATGTATCTTTATTCAGGTGTCACGGAACTTATTCAGGTGGACTAAAGACATGGCATATGCAGATTACTATGAGAGGGCCCTGACAAATGGGGTGTTAGGTATCCAGAGAGGAACTGAGCCTGGAGTAATGATATATATGCTTCCTCTGGGCCCTGGCGTGTCAAAAGCTCATACCTACCATGGTTGGGGAACACCATTCAATGCGTTCTGGTGTTGTTATGGAACAGGTATTGCTATTCTTCTACATATAGCTTTTGCATTTCATGTATTTCAATTCCGATTCTCTAGGATAATATATAATTGAAGTATTTCTTGATATTGTATAAATCATAGCTAGTTTGATGTTACCCATGAATCAATAACAGTTATATTTGTGACTGTTAAATTTTTGAGAAGTTAAATTTAAATTAAATGGTTATTCTTTTTGGGTTTTATCATTCCTTATAGTGTCAGGCATTGCTTGTCAGCAGCTTCACCTATTTCATTGATTTCTGTCAAGCTACTTTTGTTTGTTCAGGTTGTTCATCATTTGTTCTCATGCAAGCATTCAAACGATACGTTTGTTCGACTAAGAAAATGATGTATTCACCAATTTTTTATTAGGGTTTTTTATTTTTTAGTCCCCACAAATTATTTAATTTAGTGATTGATCCTTCACTTCTTCATATTACGGGTTAAGTGTTATGTCTGTGTCATTTAAAGTCCTAATTTCGATCGGAGTCGCTAAAATTTTAGTTTTTAGCTAACTGCAGGAGTTTAAGGACTCTGATTGAAAATATAACTGCATATTATGGGTTCTGGTACCATTTTGTACTGCCCATAAAATTTACATTTAATTCCGATAACGTTTTTGGAATTATGCAGTTTTGATTTGGTATTCAGATTTGATTTTGTTAAAATCCAAGATGATGAGGTAAAAATTCGATATTATCATGAAATGTTAAATTTTGAGCTAGCTTTCATACAAAAGTAAAATTGGATCAACTAGATTCATATATCAAAAGATATGGGTATTTTTCCTAGTATACCCCGAAGATGAGAAATCCAGGCAGCAGACCTGTTCGATGTTTAGCCTATATTTTGGAATAGCTGGAGAGGTTATTTGATCTGGATATAAACATGAAAGTTGTAGATAATCTTCTTAACTTTCTAATGGCGTTGGAATCGTGCAATTCGGAGCTCTATTGTGGAAGTTATGGCCGTTCTAGTGAAGGTTGTCCCTAGTTTTTAGTCCGAGGATGGCTTGATCATTTCATTTCTTCTTTGGCTATAAATACCCCCCCCCCCCCCCCCAAATCCACGACTATGGGCTTTCTCCTCTCCTCTTTTGCTCTCTGGTCCAGCCCCTTTTGTGTGTTTTTGGTGTATGTTTAGGTGGAGAAAGTGAAGGAGGAAGTGGAGGTGAGTGTACATACATGTGTATTGTTGTTGTTTAGTTCCTTTCTCCATCTCCCCTCTCTCAAGCTCCCTCACATGGTCCAGCCCTTTATGTGTGGTCAGCCCACTAGGTGTTTGTGTTTATGCAACAACAAGAAAAGAAGAAGAGGAAGGAAGTGCAAGTCAAGGTTTGTGTTGTTGTGTTGTTGATTCTCTTCTCTCAACTCCCTTTCATGTCTTTCACCCCCCTGGTTTTCAGCCAAAGAGGGCTGTGGAGAGGCTGTGGAGGTGGTGGTGGTGGTGGTGGTGGTCGAGGTGGTCGCGAGTGCATCGAAGGCCCCCGAATCTCCCCCTTTCATTCCCCCTCCCTTGATGAGCTTTCCCACCCTTATTTTTCTTTGGTTTTTCATGTGTTAGGGGTTGTGGGAAGTCATGCATGTTAGATGATTGTGTTTGGGTGCATGTGGGGCCATGGGGGAGGGTTAGAAGTGGCTGGGCGCGCGCGGGGGTCTGTCCGCGCGCGTGCGTGCGCGCAGGTGCTGGCGGGCACGCGCGGATTTCTGCGCCGGGTGCTGGAGGGCGCGCGGGTCGTGCATGCGCGTGAGCGTGTGCTGGGAGGGCTGGCGCGGGCGCGCATGGGTGCGCGTCTGGGCGCGCGGCAGTGCGCCGGGGGGGGGGGGGGTGGGGGCGCGTGCGCATGTGCGCGTATGAGTGCGGGGGCCACGCGTGAGGCCGCCCGGGGGTTTGGGTACGCGTGTATTATTTATTGGAGTCATTGTTGACCTCTTGTTTATGATAGCTGATATTATATTTTTGTCACGTCTCGGGGATGGCCGCCCTGAGACGTGACATTAAGTCCTCATGTTTAAATAATATGTTCCTTATTAGTCCATAACAGGGACCTTTCGCTAAATTGTTGATTTTCTTTTTAGTCCCTGGGAGGGTAAAAATGAAAATATTTAAACCTAAGGACTTAAACTGTAATATAAAAAAGAGAATGATCAATCATTAAATCATATAATTTATGGGGATTAAAAAATAAAAAACCCTTTTTATTCTTATTAATTCTTCATTATTATTTTAGGCACCATTTGAAACCAATTATGAAATTGATTCTTCTAAAAAAACCAATTTCCAGATAGTCAATTCCATATTTTTTTTTGAACTTTAGCTTTTGTTTTCAGATGTTGGTTTTCATGTGTTGTCTTTATTTTATTTCTTATAGGAATTGAATCATTCTCAAAATTGGGAGATTCCATCTACTTCGAGGAGGAGGGCAGCCCACCTGCCCTATACATCATTCAGTACATATCAAGTTCTTTAAAATGGAAGTCCAGTCAAGTTGGAATCAATCAGAGAGTAGAAACTCCAACTTCAACAGATCCATATCTTAGAGTCACACTTGTAATCTCTGCAGATGAGGTACACAAATACATTTTCCTTGTTAATTGCGCGATGAATGATGAAAATTCTGTTCTTGAAGTATATAATCTCCTAAATAATGTTCAGGCAACTGGGAAGTCTTCCACTCTAAAACTAAGGATTCCATTTTGGACTTCTTTGGATGGAGCAAAGGCATCACTAAATGATCAAGAGCTGCACATACCAGCTCCAGGTGAGTTTCTGATTATTCCTTTTGTTTTCTTCAAATGCTTATAGACCCCCATCACATCTTTCTTAACAATGTACTTATGATCAGTTGGGCTATTAGACATTTAGGCTCCGTTTGGAAACACATATTGAAAAGTAGTTTTTGGAATAAAGCTGTTTTTTAATATGATTTTGACCTTGACTTTTATTGTGATGCTTTTCATTAATTCAAGAAATAATATTTAAAAGAAGTTGATGTTTGGTAGAAAAAGTTGCTTTCAATTCAAAATCCAGAAAGCAATGTTTCTGAGCTTTTCAAAACACAGATTTCGAGGAAAAAAATTAAAAGGAATCCAGCTTCCGATTCTGAATTAATCTGTCCCGTTTGGCTGCACGATTTAAGCTTTTCAGCTTTTCAAAAAGCGGAATATGCCCAATCGCGCAACCAAACGGAGACATAGATGACTCTTGTGCATTTAGATTCTTCAACTTTATAAGCAGTAGTTACAAAGCAAAAAACTTTATAAGCAGCTTTTGAATTGATATCTTCTTTTAACGCGCGATCTGATCAACAAACAGGTACTTTCATGTCAATCACCAAGAACTGGAGTTCGAACGACAAAATTGTACTTCAATTTCCAATGAGTTTGAGAACAGAGGCAATTAAAGGTAGGATATTTCATAACCCTTTCACATATTATGTTATTCCATGGCATTCATGTGTTTTGAGCTTGACTTCAGTGGCCCTTAACATTATTTCAAATGGTACATTTTTTGAAAATACCCTTCAAAATAATATTAACATTTTTAGATTAACAAAAAAACTAAACATTGAACTTACACATTTACTTTAAGAGCTAGTTTAATGTTCATTTTCATTCCCATTCTACTAGAACACCCATAAAATTACATTTAGATTCCTCAATTCTAGTGTCATTTTTTAAAATTGCAAATAAATTCTCTTTCAACAGATTCTAGAAGTTTTTCTTCTGAATCAAATTACCAAACTAATATTAAGTAGGACTTACTGTCTTTACTTGTTTTTTCATTTGTTTTGTAAAAAAAAATAGTCCAATAACCTTTTCTTAGGCTGCATTTGGAAACACCTTGAAAAAGTAAATTTTAAATAAAGTGGCTTAATAAACTCCGATTCCTAGAAATCTCATTTTTGCGCTTTCTTTAAAACATACATTTTTGTACTAAAACTGTAACTATTTATTTAAGTTTGCTTTCTACGAGGCATTGGAAAACACGTTTACCCTCATAAATGTCAACATGTTTCCAAATGCTTCCTCGGAAGGAATTCATTTCTCCGACCGCATTGTGGATTAATATATCTGGTCAATGATCAATTTTGCTAATTAACATTGTTTTCCAACAGACGACCGCCGCGAATACGCCTCCATCAAGGCGATCCTCTATGGCCCCTACCTCCTAGTCGGCCTGAGTGACGGCGACTGGGACTTACAAACCAAAAACACACATTCCCTCTCCGACTTCATCGCGCCGATCCCCTCCTCCTCCTACAACTCCCAACTCATCACACTAGTCCAACCCATCCAAAACTCAACCCAAGTAGTCATCAAAGACTCAAACGACACACTCACAATGGACGACTTCCCCGGCCCGGGCACGAAATCAACGGTCCACGCGACGTTTCGACTGATCGATCATGGCCCGAACAACGCATCATCAACCATCATCGGCAAATCCGTGTCACTAGAACCGTTCGATCAGCCCGGAAAGGTCGTGTCGCACCAAGGCCCGAACAGCGGACTAGTGGTGGTCTCTAATGCGAACTCGGGCCAGGACACCGTGTTTAAGTTCGTGCCGGGCCTGGACGGGGAGCCCGAGTCGGTGTCGTTGGAGTCTGCGGACTCGCCGGGCTGTTATGTTGGGGCGGTGAATGGTGGGGTTAGGCTTGTTTGTCTGGCCGGCGGGCCGGGGGAGAATGGGTTGGTGAGCTTTGTTTTGAGTGGTGGGCTTAGTGAGTACCATCCAATGAGTTTTGTTGCCAAGGGGGAGAAACAGAATTTCTTGTTGCAGCCTTTGTTTGGTTTAAGGGATGAATCTTACACTGCTTATTTTAACTTTGGGGTTTGAAAAAACTTTGGGATGGAAAGGGGAAATAAAGAATGTAATGGAAGATCATGCATTCTTGGAATTTATTTAAATAATGTATCATTGCTCAGGATCTTGTGTTTTTGGGTTTTGATGCACTCATTATTGTTTTTAGGGGATTCTTAGATTTCAGGTGCAAAAAATAAGGTTGAATATAATATTTTTTTTTGTTGAACATAGGAGTCTATTTTGTATTGACATTAAGGAGGGATTTCGTAGATATCTCTTCTTTTATGTTTGATTTTTTTAATCATCGAAACTAGTTTCCTTGTAATTTGTCTTGACCAAGCAAAGATTTTTTTCTTCTAAAAAGCCACTAATATTAGCTAATGGAGGTTGAACTTAAATGACGATGACATGGTGCACTAAATATAAAAAATTAAATCAAGAAGATATTTTTATAATAAAATAGATATTTTTTAAAAATAAAATACACATTTATATAAATTAATATATGTATGTTGATTTTTTAATTAGATTATATACATCATAGTAAAATATATTTTCGTGTTTAAGTGTTTTCACATGGCAATGATGCTCGTGTTTAAGTGTTTAGAAGTAATCTTTAATTGATTATACACTACATTAGCAAAGTGTATATTATGATAATACTTTATATACTCAACCAAGGCAGTGCATAATTTTTTTTACTTTTAATGAAATTATGTATTAATTTGTTTAGATATATACATTATTTTTTATAACAGCATTATGAATTTTAAAAAATCGAAATGGCCTGGGTAATTAGGCCTATTAATGGGTCACAGGTCGACTCGAACCCGACTCGATAAAATGAATAAATACCCGACCCAAATAACTTAACAATTAAAATGAGTTGGGTCTGGATCCACCCTGACCTGATTCTATGGACCTAATCAACTTAACTCAAATACTATGTAATTTTTTATTTATGATTTAACCCAACATTTATAACTAAATATTGAATAATCATTTAAAATTTTAAGCATTTGAAATATTTTTACAATCTTTTGTCAAATCGTATTCTAAATGTTCTTTTATAAAACAATAAAAAATCAAAATATAAGCATGTTAGCCTAACCTGAGATCCAATTTGAAGGATCCGACAATCGAATGGGTCAGGTCCTGCTCCGGGTCCACCCGACCCGACCCAAACTTGACCCGTGACAGGCCTACAGGGTAAATGCACCCCATTTTTCCAAAGGGCACGGATGTTACCACCCCTTGTATTTTCTTACCCACCACATTTTCTGTCTCACCTCAACAAATTTTTAAAGATTTCTAACCCACCCCTAATATATATACATGAAAATTTGCTTCACAACCCCACCCCAAGTATTTTTTTTAAATCCTTATTTTCCTTTCGTTGCTCCCCCTCCATTTTTCCTCCATCTTCTCCATCAACCTATGAGTCCTTTGTTTAAGAATTTTTTTGGATCCTCTATCTCAATAGAAGAAAAAAAATATGATAAACCAACAAACCTGATATTGAAAATGTAGCAAGAGATCAAATGAAATAAACAGAAGTACCCATGTTTAAGTCAACACCTCCTCATATGTGGTGAATTCATTTTTGGTTTCAACTGCTAATTTATCATTGTATTTATTTATGTATCATGATAATAGGTTTCTTCAACTTAAATTATACATTTACTAGCTATTGTTTAACTTCCAAATCTGATCTTTTATTTTTTTCAGGTTCGTGGAGACCCCCAGATATATAATAAGGACATCATTGATTTATATCATTGATCTTCTTCTATGCCAGTCCATAAGAAAAAAAAAAGGTACTCACTAATTGAGTATGGAGTAATACACAGCTTTTTAGCCCTACTTTTAGGATCATAAATGGTATATGCATTTGTATGCATGCATATGCATTGATATAGAAGTACATCCAACATTTATATGCATTCATATACAGTTATACCCCTCAAAAGCTAGAATTGGAGCTAAAAATAAATAAAGAACATTCTGATCTTCTTATTTTTTGTGCATCATAGCTCCAAAACTACGTGTTCCACAAACAGCGTCGCATCGAAGACGTTAGTCCCAAATATTAGACAGTGATGTACCTTCAAGTTCAAACATTTCATTTGCTTAACAAAAGGTTGTGGAAGAGGAAGCAAATGAGCCTGAGGTAAAGAAAGATGAAGTGCAAGAAGAAGATATACATAGATTAGTCGATTCAGAGATTGATGTACATAGTTTAAAAGGACCTTTCCCGGGGGGTCTAGAAACAAACGAAATCCTAGTCGACTATAGACATGACGTTGTATGGGTGTTGATAATGATTATAATAGTGTTTTGGGTTTGATATGAGTTTTTAACATGTTTTGTTTGAAATGTGTTTTGTATGCAGAGTTTTGGAGATATTTTATAAATACAGTGCGTTCACGTGTTATGGTGTTCCCAATGAATGATATTTTAGAGATATTTATAGATACAATGCAATCATGTTACTGCTAAGCCAGATTTCATGCACTACGACCCTATGAAGTCAACTTGGGATATAAGTAACGACTTTATAAAGTCGAACATGTTACTGAGAGGGTCTTAAGTCTCTCTGACCCATTCGACCCTGTGAAGTCGATCGGGGATATAGATGACGACTTCACAATGTCGAACAGGTTACAGAAAAAGTCTTAAATCTTTATGACCCGTTCGACCCTATGCAGTCGAGCTGAGATATAAGTGATGACTTCACAACGTCGAACAAGTTACAGAAAATGTCTTAAGTCTCTGTGACTCGTTCGGCCTTGTGATGTCAACCTGGGATATAAGTGACTTTACAAAGTCGAAACAGTTACAAAAAGATCTTAAGTCTCTGTGACCCGTTCGAGTATGTGACGTCGAATTGGTATTCAGATGGATGACAACACAAAGTCAAACATATGCCACAGAGGGGTGGGTGGAATTTAAATGAGGGATATAAGGGGTTAAAAATACAAGGGGTGAGTTAAGTTTAGATGGGGTGGGTTAGGTCAGGATGGGTTCACCTCTAAAAAAAATCACACTAGATTTTAAGGTGGGGTGGGGTGAATAACTAGGTGGGTGAAAATATCGGTGCCCTTTTCCAAAACAAAACAACTGTCAGCCGTCCGACCAGTAAGTAGTATTTGACAGTGGTGTTTTCGTAGTTTCTCGCACAAAGAAGGGCTATTCCTTCCACGACCCGACAATAAATTCTCTTCAGCTTCTCAGCTAGGGTTTCTTTTGCTGCCGCCATACATAACATAAATATAGATATTATAATATTAGTAACATCCTCGTACATAATATTATATTTACAATTAAATTTATATGGTTAATTTTTACACTTAGTTTCAACTTTTTCAAATATAATTTAAAATAAAATTATAATATAATTTTAAAAAAATTAATTTATATTTGAAACTTATATTATATACTAGTTGTTGTACATGTGCAAATGCACATGAAAAAATTCAGCATATATTGATACAAAGTAATTTAGTTGCATTTATATATACCAATATAGTAAGTTCAGATTTATTTTTAAGATATATTATATGATAAAAAAGTTAAAGTTTTATGAAAACATTATTTATGTGTATAATCTTCGATTCATCATCACTGCGATCGTTAGTTAACCAGTCCAGTTAACAAACCAAATGTAGATGAATCTACTACATTAAATTCGGCTTTAGCCATTTGCACTCATTATACGAGGCATATACCTTGTCGGAATTTTCTTACACCGATAGATGAGTCAATACAATTCATTGGAATGTCTATTTTATTTATTTATTTTTATAAAAGTTTATATCTCATTAGACAAATATTTCCATTTAAAAAAAAGAAAAGGATGTGAACTGCATTTATGGTTGAGAAATGAGGCTAAGTCTGATATTTTTTATAGAGATGCATTCAATTCGTTTTGCAGCCCCATCTACTACACTCCATAATGTCCTAGTGTTGTGTATACTCTACTAATGCAATGTATGAGATATTATTTTTTATTTTTATTAATAAAAATATATATTGGCTTATCTAGATAAATATTCACTTTTCATAATAAAATGTAATGTGATAGGGAGCTTACAGATGGGGTGGTACACTGGGTTGGACTTGGATGTATCACAGTCTTTTCTTTTTTCTTCCCAATTTGGGTGGGGTTTTACATGGATTTAGAACATTTGGATCGGCACAATGGTTTTGCACCCCAATTTAATGGGTCGGGTCACTTTAATCCCCTCCAAAAGTGAAAAAAATTATATCAATAGTACTTAATTGTACGATTGGACAGCTTTTATGTTTGCAAGGATTTATTTTTATCATTGTACAACTGAACAGTTTTAATTCATATATATTTCATATAAACAGTACTAAAATATTATGATTTTTAAAAATTATCAATAATTTTCTGCATAATTAATTTTAAACCCAACATTTATAAATGCTGCCTCAGTAGTTCAAGGGAATGATCCCCCAAATCGGCAATTATGAGCTTTCAACAATTTTTGTTATCCTGACCTGGCTTTCCAATAAAGACATTAGACATGTCATGCTTTAATTCTGTTTTCTTTCTTTATTTTATTTTTATTTTATTTTATTGGTACCTAAGCCTTCTTAGGGTGATTACAAACATAAAATAGACAAAGCCCACCGTAGTAAAAACCCAGCTCATAGGCTGTTGTTTTTTTCCTCATGCTCAAAGCAGGGATCCATACCACGGCCCCCATTAAATGGGATGTTTCTCACCACTGTGCCAAGTGGTGAGAGACATTTCTTTCTTTTCTTTTTGATGATTGAAGGCGTGCCTCTTATTCAATTTTGAGAGTGTTTGATTGCGCGATTGCACAACTGATTTTGTAGGAATCTGAGTTTTAAAATTGATTTTGTAGGAAACTTATTTTCTCAGTTTTTTGAAATCGCAGCTTTTGAACACTGTTTGATTGCACGATTGTAAATACAGTTTTCTGCAATCGCAAACGCTGCACGATCGCGCAATCAAATGCACCCTAAATATGGTTTGTTTTGAGGGTTCCCAATGCGTAGAAAAGGAGATTTTTTTTTAAAAGATGAATTATTATTGTTATATATATATGATTTATATAACAACATCACTAAATATATTATTTATTATTAAAATGTTGGCTCTTTACAAAATAGTCTCACATATTTTAGCTGTTTAATTTTCATAAATACCAATTTTAAAAAATCATAAGTTACTGTATAATTCTTTGGATACAATTTTTTATAAAAATAATATATATCTAATTAAATGAGATATTATTAATTTTAAAAATCTAACATGTGAATGGATTGTGTCTAGCATTTCTTTTATTATTACGTTTGAGTTACTTATGAAAGAATAATCAATAACAGATGATTGGTTATTCACATTTTTGTAACTTAGGTTGTCGTCATTACATGACGATTTAACTAACTGATACTGCTGATTCAGCTATATGTCATATGTTTCTATTCCCCAATTTTATGAATTTTATTAAAAATCTCAAGATGTCATAAAATTTTCCTTTTTATGAGTTTTATTTTATAATATATATATGTCATAAATTTCAATTATTTGCATGCATCTATATCTTAACTGCAGTCTGCAAGTTTGTTTATGTGAGTCATGCAAATTTTTTTTTGTAAGAATGTGAGTCATGCAATTGATGTCATGTTCCCTTCAACACAACAAATGGTTGGTTTATGATAAAACCATCCATTCAGTAGTACATCATTTCTCATGAAAAAACGTGTCCCACT
Source organism: Acorus calamus (assembly GCA_030737845.1). Taxonomy (NCBI): domain Eukaryota; kingdom Viridiplantae; phylum Streptophyta; class Magnoliopsida; order Acorales; family Acoraceae; genus Acorus; species Acorus calamus. The sequence continues at coordinate 23,565,759 of CM060879.1, read as the reverse complement.
CATATCATTCGTTGTGAATTAGATATCTATGTGATTATCCTATCATGGATATTATTGCAAGCAATTCTTTATTTTCAGTATTGTGTGGGACCTATTTTATTAGATAGATCTAATGTGTTTTATCTTAATTTATGTAAGCATGTATACATCATTACATGAAATATATATTTAAAAAATAATAATTCAAAGATTGTAAATGGATTGTATATAACACTATTCTTTTGCTTGTGTCTTGTGGTTATTGTTACACGTAATCTCAGTCACATATAACACTAACGAAACATATATTTTGTTAGATGACATATCTTTGTAAATAAGACTATAAAATTAATCAGAGTATATATTTTATTTTTATTTACGTATATGTTTAGTTACATGAAACGTACACCTTCGAAAACAGTAATATCTAATCAATATCCTTTGACATTTTCCTTTGTATTACAGGAGTCCTGATTTGTTTTTAATATTGGCCCATCACTTGGATTCATGCATGTTGTTTCTAGTGGGGATCTACTCATCTACCAAAGAAAAAAAAGTCACATGATGCAAGTTGGAGACTTCAATCTCGCCCCACTACAAAGTACTGGCATGTGAGCTTGATTGACGAGTAAAAAAGAGAAGCAGCTTTTGTGTTTTTTATACTATTGTTTTGAAGTCCCTTGTGGGACTCCTTATTGACTGACAAACTTAATAATCACATGACCTCTTGTTCTCTGTGTGATGTAAATGCCAACAAAAATACATTCTCAGATTCTTGATTGCCTAACAAATAATTAAAAATTACTAAGTTTTTCTATGATAATTCTCTCGAACTCAGGGAACTAGCTAGGAATTCTCTTTGAGCGTATCTTTGTAACTGATGAATGTGTTATGGGCAGTGTTTGGTTGTACGATTAAATAATTTTTGTGTATGTAAGAAGTTGTTTATAGAATCGTGCAACGAAACAGTTTTACTATATAACAGTTTTTTGCATACATGTTTCAGACAAATAATGTAAAGAAACTGCGACTCATAAAAGTTAGAGGAGCAGCTTCTTACAAAATTAGTTTTAACCTCACAATTTGTAGAAAATCCATTTTACAATCTCACTACCAAACACTGCCATAGGAAAAAGTAATAGTCTGACTTGCAATAAAACAATATTTCAAGTGTTAAACATCGATATGAAGTTGTGATAAATCTGTTTAATTCAAGTCTAACTATACCTAATTAGTTCGAGTCCTCGCTAATTAAACATGGGGGGGATATAAATGGGGATAAGATGAAATAGTGGGGTGTTTGGATTGCTGGAAGAAATGAGAATCTGTATTCCAGAATTAACTGATATAAAATGACACAATTATTCCTGCTACCATTTGGAATTAAGTTATTATAGGTTATTCAATGTATTTGAATATTTGCGGTTATGTGGATCTCACTGTTAAATCAACTATCATCACCTCTTATAAATCGTGGGTCCATATATTAAATTATTTTTTTACATTTTATAAATTTTTATCCACATATTATTCACATTTTATTTACAATCTCTCCATGGTCAACCAAACAATAAAATTTTTATTATCACATTTTCCAGCAAGAAAATAATTAAAAACACAACCAAATAAAAAATCATTTATTCCTTATTTATATTACAATAGTCATAAACCTAAAAAATAACTTAATTATCTATCCAACAGGAGGCTTAATTTCAATATGGACACTATAAAGAGAGAACCACATAGCTTATGCAATAATATATTTATTACAAACAAATCTTGTAATTGATTTTTTTTTCTTTCAATTGTTAGTTATAGGAGAATTATTTTCTCAGAGTAACAGTCATATTTTTTTATTTTTTATTTGTGATACACAACGATGAGTTTGTTTGATTGTTATAACAATTAATCAGATTTGGATCACAAATTAATTTGGTACATTTTCAACCAATCAAACCGACCGACCGAATGTTCACTCCAAAAATATTGATGATTTGGTCGGTGAAATGTCCCAATCCAATTACATGCTTCAAAAGGTCAGGAATTGGTTTTTAAGGATAAAAAAGTTCTTAATTTACTTTTTTTTAAAAATAAATAAATAAATATAAATTGAACAAAATTAAACCAGGAGGTGAAGAAAATTCCATTCCATTCGGCTGAACTTTTATTTTGTGGATTATGATTTCCATCTATGTTACTAATTAGAAATGTTTTCAATTTTTTCTTTAGTAAATTTTTCTTTAAAAATATATTGAATGAATTAATCATCATTTTTTTATATTGGAATAAATATGAAACAAAAAAATCTATCTATATATGTTTATTTATCAGATAATGTCATATCTTTATGTATATATAATGAGTTTGCTTTGTATATATACCCTCAAAAATCATATTTAAAAAAAAACATCTCTGATAATTTGTTATTTTTAGAGTTTCAAATAGAGGATTTTGAAAATATAGGGTTGGTTATGGGGCATATATATGTAAAAAATCCATTTTTAATTGTAATGTCTCTTTTATGTATAACTTTATAATAAATTATACAAATAATTTATTTAATAATTATTAAAATTTCATTATATTATTAATGTATTTGTAACATGATATATTATATCGCATATAAAATGGGTTGAAAAAATTAAGGATGTAAGTTTAGGGTAGTTGTTTCAAAATATTTTTTTAACAATAATATTTTCTAGGCCCCTAACTTCACAGGCCCCATCATAGGCCCCATGAAGTGGCAATAGGACATTACCTATTATACCATTTACTTAATAACAACTTTAAGATTTATTCCGAGAATCATGTAGTATCATTAATTCTTTATGCATATCTCAACCGAATTATTATTATTTTCTTAAATGAGATCTAAACAAATAATATAAAAAAACGGAAGATAATCAATGTGATCTCCGAAGACCATCTCTTCTTCTTGTTGTCTTCTCTGCATTTCCTCCTCCTCAATAGTCCACTTGTGGCCATTGTTGCTGCTCACCTCGTAGCTCTCTTAAATTTTTTAACCATGTGAAGTTCGAAAACATTGTTTTGTTCTTTATGAAGTTAGATCTTCCATCAACGCCTACCGGATCAAGTTTTATTTATTTTTTGAATGTCATTTTTCATAGTTGGATTTGTTTTTTATAATGTTACATTTTATATATAGAACATTCTTCGTTTTTTTAAATCTGTGTCGTTTTTGTTACATTCATAAATGTAACAGTCAACCGCATACGTGTATTGGTTTATATTTGTTACATTCATAAATGTAACAATGAACTACAAGTAAATTGAATGGAATGTAAAACATTTAGAAATATATATATATATATATATATATATATATATATATATATATATATATATATATATATATATATATATATATAGGGATCCGATTACGTGCGGTGTGCGGTCGGTGCGGTGCGCGATCACGGGCCGTCGATCACGGGTCCATCGCATCGGACGGTCAGGTGCGATTCACGTCGACCGTTGGATGCGATGGACCCGCGATCGAACGGCCCACGTCGTAAACCGCACCGACCGCATACCGCACGTAATCGCGACCATATATATATATATATATATGAGGCGTGATACTCTGCGGATGTGCGGACGAGCTTCTTACGTGCGGATCCAGTGATGGCCATCCGATTGTGAGATATCGAGTAGCAACCGTCCGATTGCCGGATTAGATGAGATCCAAAAAAAAAAAATGAAACCACTCAAAAGGACCACCAAGTACTGGACCGTCCGATTAGATGTGATCGGATGGTCCAAATCAAATGAATAAATACCCCCCACATGCCTCTCTCTCTCTCTCTCTCGACTCTTTCTCAATCTCTCTGGACTCTCTCTGTCTCTCTCACGAAACCCAAACCCCCTTTGTCCACTGCGACCCTCGGCGACCACATGCGACAGTCACAACGTTCTCCGGCCACCAGCCACCCCCACTCCTCCCCGTGCTCGTCCACCACCGGCCACCCCCACCCAATCCAGGTTTTTATCTGATTTTTTTTCAGATTTAGGGTTTTCTTTTCAAATTTATTTTGAAGTCTAGGTTTTATTTGATTTTTTCAGCCATAGGGTTTTCTTTTCAGATTTATTTTGAAATCTAGGTTTTTATCTGATTTTTTTCAGTCATAGGGTTTTTTTTCATATTCTTTTTTGATCTAGGGTTTTTTTTTTCAGATTTGTTTAACTTTGTGGATGCTTATTGAGGAAGGCATATGAAGCAAAAAAAAAAAAAAAAACAAGAAGGCAAAAAAAGAGAACAACCGATTCAAGTATACATAAAATCCTTCTGTAGATGTTTGTTTTGAATTTTATTTAAAGTTTCTCATCATCATTTGGGGTTTCTTTGATTCGCAATTCCTCTTAAATCGTGCACTTCTCATGAACCCCTAAAAACGAAATTGAATTCCATCGATTCTTTTTTGAAATTTTTGTATAAATCACTCTGTGTAAACATGGGACATCATTTTTCTATGTATAATGATGTCCCAGCTATGAACAACCACCTTCTCACAATGCATAAATCACTCTGTGTAATCCATTTTCTGTCTTAAAGCCTGCACTGGAAAGCTTGTCTTTCGATTATATGTGGTCGTGGTTGCATTCTAGTGTGACTGGAAATCCATTTTGAAATACAGATTTTGATTGGATTATCTTTTTTTTTAAATATAAATGATTCCAAAACATGATAGGGTTTATGATGATTAGGGGTTTTTTTTATCTAGGGTTCAGGTGAGATGGAATGAGGAATTTTTTGAGACAGTATCTTCTAAAGCTTCCAAGTTTGATAGAATATGTTGTTTTGGAGGGCTTTTGATGTAACGGGGATTGGATTTAATATCGGCATAATTTTGACCATTTTAGATAATGTTATAGTCAAGGAATGAATAGTGTTAGCTTTGTATTAGAACTTGTAACCTTTAATTATAACGCGGGATTAGTGGATCCCAATCTAATTTTATTAGACCTGAGAACTGGTCTTCTAAAGTTCCCAAGTCTAATAGAATATGTTGTTTTGGAGGACTTTTGAGTTAATGGGGATTGGATTTAATGTCAGCATGATTGGAGTGTTGTAATGGTCCATGTATATAAAACCATGGATGCTACCTATGGCTTATTGTATTGAAACTTTTATATGTGAGATTGGATTTAATTTTTTTTTAATGAATCTTCTTTGCCCTCAAGATTATGATGCAATACATGCATGTACTGGGTTAAATGAGATGATATGAGCTTTAAAGTTTTTTTTTCATGATTACCGGCTTCTGATATACACATTCTGATAGCCATATTGTTCATGTAGCATCTTCTATCTGTTGTTTAATGCCCTTGATTTGATGTATATGAATTGGGTAGAGGCTCAAGGAGAATGCAGTGTACAATGGAGACGATTCCTAACTCAGCAATTGAATCTGGCGGTGTGGCAACCACTTGCACTGAATTCCCTCTCAGCAGCCTTAGAGTCCTTCCCCTCATGCCTTTCTTTTGTTCCAAGTTAGCTCACACAGAGAACGTTATGGGGTATCTATCTGGACAAAAGGAAGATATGCTGGTGTTAAAAAACAAGGCCCCCAAGGTGGCCTGAGCAGCTACAATGTTGATACCTCATTTAAGACATGCAGAATAAAGTTGGAGAAAGAACATGGATGGAAGATTCTTGAGCAGCAGATGCTTGGAGGTTGTATATTGGTTGTATTGTGTACTCTATATATGTTTTCACTTAAAATCAACTAAAATCATGATCCGATGAGCGATTTCTGTGCAGCAAAGCTGTATCTGGAAGTGGTTGCAGAAACAAGTCTCTGTTTTTACTGTTAGAAGTGAGGATGTATTGTTGTTGGTTTCTTGTATTTAAAACTTGTAAGATTGGAAGAAAGCTGTCATTGGTGCTTCTGTCCATTTTTATTGAGCCATTGTAACCAATGCATGACAATTCATATATTAAATTGGTAGCCCATTAATCAAATAAATTGAATTAATCAAGGTGATACCAAATTGAACTGTGTTTTTGTAACATTAAATGAACCGAACATTGCCTAGACTTGCATCCATATCCTAATTCACAAATTGAATTCACTCACAAACTATCCACAATTTTTAAATGCAGATTACTAACAATGGAGTGGATGAGGCATTGAGACAGTTGGGATGCATCATCTATAGTTTTTGCACTTTGCTTTGAACAAGTCATGCTATCTGAATTTGATCTGGAAAGAATGCTGACATAAAACATTGCAACATCTGTGCTGCTTTTTCTCTGATGATGGCATTATGTAACATGACTTAACATAGAAGCCAATATTTCAATACCCAAAATTCATGTTATATACTTAATATAACTCTTCATCTGAGTTACAAATCACATACATTCTTTGCAATACACAAATAATATGTTGTACCTCTACAAGACTACAATCTCTAGTCTACTCATATATATACAAAGATATATCCTATAAATCAAACTTCTCAAGCCACTTGCATCTTATTTTGTCTCTCCACCTTAGGAGTTGCTGATGAACTAATCACTCCAGCCCCTTCAGTAGGAAATCATTGGCATGCATTTCTTGCTGTCTGTCCAAACTCCGTATCAACTTGACATAAGCAGAAAACAAAGCAACTGCATTTCTTATTGTCCGTCCAAATCTACCAAAATTAAAAGAGATGCTCAGTAGTAATGCACATGGTAAATTAGAGAGCTATAAAAAGATAAGCCATAGCCCAGATAATGATAAGCAACAACTAAAAATCATTGTTTTTTTATTTTCTTGATAGTCAGAAAGCTAACAAAAATCAACCTTTGAAGACTCCATTCTAAAGCCTACCAACAAGTAGATGATAGGGAACTTGGAGTCCAGTAGATGAGGAATGCAGTGGCTTAGGCTATTTCAATGTTACTAATATTTTCTTCTAGTTTACGCTGTGTATCTTATACCTTCTTTACTGAGTTTTGAATTTTATTAAACGCATTTTACCATATGGATAAGATTTTGGAACATGATTGCACCCATACAGATGACATTTCAGAACTGGGAATTTGCCATTGTGAGTATTCATAAACAGGATGCCATCAAATCTTACACCCATTTTACACATTAGTTTATGTCAACAGAATTAAAGAAACAAATAATTGCATCCACACTAAGGTTTGCCAACTTGGAAACTTACCTTATGTATCACATATCTCCGAGTATTACATATTTCTTACTATGCTTGGCCTATAATCTTAACCAATATCAAATCCTCGATTACAAGATAGCTCTAAAATAGAGTGAACTTGGGAGCATACAATTATTCATATGATAGAGATGGCCTACCTATAATGAAACAGAAACATCCAATACTTATTCGGAAACAAATAATTTGAGCATTAGCTCCATATGAGAAGCACTTTTTTTTTCTGAGCTCCAAGCGTGGATAGTTGGATGCAATCACAGGAAGATCTACTTGCTTATGAGATATTATAGGAAACTACAAAGGCACATGAAGATAAGAGAGTATACGAAATAAAAAAAAGGGAAGGGAACTGGTTACATTCATTCATAATGTGGTGATTTTATTGTTTAGATTAATTATAACAAAAAACTCTCTTGCTTACATATTATTCAGTGGTCAACTTATGAGACAACCACAAAATGTTGATCTAAAAGAACTGGTTATATGTCCACCTGGCAGAAAAACCTTATCATGTTTTGGAACCATTTATATTTTAAAAAAAAGATAATCCAATCAAAATCTGTATTTCAAAATGGATTTCCAGTCACACTAGAATGCAACCACGACCACATATAATCGAAAGACAAGCTTTCCAGTGCAGGCTTTAAGACAGAAAATGGATTACACAGAGTGATTTATACATTGTGAGAAGGTGGTTGTTCATAGCTGGGACATCATTATACACAGAAAAATGATGTCCCATGTTTACACAGAGTGATTTATACAAAAATTTCAAAAAAGAATCGATGGAATTCAATTTCGTTTTTAGGGGTTCATGAGAATTGCACGATTTAAGAGGAATTGCGAATCAAAGAAACCCCAAATGATGATGAGAAACTTTAAATAAAATTCAAAACAAACATCTACAGAAGGATTTTATGTATACCTGAATCGGTTGTTCTCTTTTTTTGCCTTCTTGTTTTTTTTTTTTTTTTTGCTTCATATGCCTTCCTCAATAAGCATCCACAAAGTTAAACAAATCTGAAAAAAAAAACCCTAGATCAAAAAAGAATATGAAAAAAAACCCTATGACTGAAAAAAATCAGATAAAAACCTAGATTTCAAAATAAATCTGAAAAGAAAACCCTATAGCTGAAAAATCAAATAAAACCTAGACTTCAAAATAAATTTGAAAAGAAAACCCTAAATCTGAAAAAAAATCAGATAAAAACCTGGATTGGGTGGGGGTGGCCGGTGGTGGACGAGCACGGGGAGGAGTGGGGGTGGCTGGTGGCCGGAGAACGTTGTGACTGTCGCATGTGGTCGCCGAGGGTCGCAGTGGACAAAGGGGGTTTGGGTTTCGTGAGAGAGACAGAGAGAGTCCAGAGAGATTGAGAAAGAGTCGAGAGAGAGAGAGAGAGAGAGGCATGTGGGGGGGTATTTATTCATTTGATTTGGACTATCCGATCACATCTAATCGGACGGTCCAGTACTTGGTGGTCCTTTTGAGTGGTTTCATTTTTTTTTTTTTTTGGATCTCATCTAATCTGGCAATCGGACGGTTGCCACTCGATATCTCACAATCGGACGGCTATCACTGGATCCGCACGTAAGAAGCTCGTCCGCACGTCCGCAGAGTTTCACGCCTCATATATATATATATATATATATGGTCGCGATTACGTGCGGTGTGCGGTCGGTGCGGTTTACGACGTGGGCCGTTCGATCGCGGGTCCATCGCATCCAACGGTCGACGTGAATCGCACCCGACCGTCCGATGCGATGGACCTGTGATCGACGGCCCGTGATCGCGCACCGCACCGACCGTAAACCGCATGTAATCGGATCCCTATATATATATATATATATATATATATATATATATATGCCGACGATTAGATGCGGTTTGCGGTCGGTGCGGTTTGCGACGTGGGCCGTCCGATCGCGGGTCCATCGCATCTAACGGTCGACGTGAATCGCACCCGACCGTTCGATGCGATGGACCCGTGATCGACGGCCCGTGATTGCGCACCGCACCGACCGTAAACCGCACGTAATCGGCTCCCTATATATATAAATGTAACAGTTTTTATTAAAATGAAACCAATAGTTCATGTAATATTTGTTAAATGTAACTCACAGCAAAACAAGTGTTTGATATTTTCCATGAAATGTAAATATTCGTTTTAAAATTGTTTAAACATTGCATGAAATGTAAAACATTTATGTAATGTAAATGTAACAATGTTAATGTAAATGTAACAAATGATATAAACATGTAGGAAATGATTTTACTGCTGTTTGAAGGATTTTAACGAAAAATAATTTATGTAGTTTTGGTGTAATTTAGGTAAGTTTTGGTGTAACTGAAATAGAAAATTTAATTATTATGTAAAGATTTCAAATTTTAAATTTTGAAATAGGGTGTAACTGAAATTAATACGAAAGATTTGTAACCGAATAGAGAAAAAAGGGAGATTTGGGTTAATGAGATATATTTTTAATGAAGGGCATATCCGTATTTTGCCATTTTACACTTTTTCAAAAGTCAACAAACCATTCAAAACCAACCAATAAAATAATGACACCTTAGGGGGCTTGTGAATGGGGCTTGTGATTTGGGGCTACGTATCACCACAGTTTTTTTAATTTACATTCATGCCGTGCCCGTGCGTGAACGAAGACTAATTGTATTCTAATTGACTTTTTTTCTAAAAAAAAAAGGTAGATATAAAATGAACAATTAAACCAGTAATGGAGGGTGAAGAAATCCATTCCATTCACCTGGTTTTAGATTTTATGAATGATTTTGGATTAGGATTTAGTGGCCACTCTAATTGACTTTTTCTTCAAACAGAAGAGATAAATATAAATTGAACAAAAAAAAATTATCCAATAAATATATGTAAATTGAAGAAATCCATTCCATTCTGTTGGCTTTAGATTTCGTGGATGATTATGAGGATTAGGATTTTAAAATTTTCATTAGCTCGGATGGTATGCAAAAAAATTCAAAGCGAACTTTTTATATAAGGATCAAGTTTGAATAAACCCTATTTAATACAATTTACTACATCATTATATATAACTTTCAAATAAATGTACATGAATTGTGTTAAAATTAGTACGGGTTCTATTAAAAAAAAACTTTAAAAATTTTAAATCATGTTTCCAAAATATCTTCAATCAATTCCCTTTACAGCTATTTTCGATCAAACAAATTTATTAAGTCGCTTTTAAACGAAAAGCAAACTTGGAATTTTATAAAGAAGATTCCATTAGTATTAGAAACTGATATATCCCCATTACATCAGTTGATAATAATGCATATGAATTGTATTAGGTAGCATAGGATTATATTAGGTGGCACAGGAAGGAGAGATTAATAGCATTTATTTTATTCTCTCAAAAAAGAATCTGACACGTGTTTAAAATTAATAATTTTTTTAATAAGATGACAAAAAAAAAACTAATTAATAGAATTAAGTAACCAGTAAATTCCTCATTTCTATAATAAAATAGTATCTTTATCCATCCTAATCATCAGGCTATAAATTCTAAATAATTTTTCAACAACTTTCAATATCTTATTCAATTCAGAATAACTTTCTATATCTTATTCCGATGATTTTGGGCAGGTAATAAAGGAGTGAAATCCCTTAAAATTAATCTGACATTTAAAATTGATAATCTGACTCTTTAAAAATGTTATCCATATTTTCTATGCTTTGATCCATTTTTATCTTAAGTGTTTTTTTTTTAAATATTTACAATCATTTCTGAATTTGATCTTATTGAAGCGCATAATTAAGTGTATCTTAATAAATCAATTATCTCATTTATTAAAGACAAAATAGATCATAAAAAAAATATTTTAAATTTAAATATATAATAAACAACCATTTATTTATTTTCAAGTACATGTTATATATATATAGATTATAAGAAATTAAAAAAAATGTTTCACCGGGAGTCACCACATCGCATTCTTCCCACCAATTCCAACTAACTGTCCAACCGTGGATAAACCTTTTTGTTTTTTTTTGTTCAAAATCAATAAAAAGCGAGCAAATACAAAACAAAACGGAACCAAAACCTCATCGAATTCAATTTAAAAAAAATAAAATCATCATCCGATCCCTTCGCGTAAGGACAATCGATAACTCCACCTTTAATGGAAACTAAACCAAACAGATATATATACAAATGTGCTCCCAAAGATTGTCGGAGTCTGTTAAGATCGTCCCCACAATTGAAAACGTCGAATCCGTGATTACAATCTCTCTCTCTCACAAGAGAAGGTAAAGATTAAAAAAAAAAATTCCTTCTTCACGAGCGACCCTTTTGTCTTCTTCATTCACTCAAATGGATCACCCAAAAAATCTGGATCTTTATCTCATCTTTTTCAATCTAGAATCTTATTTATAGGAACATTACACTCTGTAACACTTTGGGTCCTCTGTTTCTCTGTCAAATTCCAGTCTTTTTGAATACCCATTCAAAATTCGCTTCTTTGATCACTTCTTCCAATCTGGGTTCCTCCCAAAGTTGCTAAAAAAATGAATCTTTGGATTCTTTTTAAGCTCCTTGTACTGAATTACGCATTGTTGTGGGGCATTGCGTCGGCGCTCAAGGAGTGCACGAACAGTCCCACCCAATCCAAGACCGTCCGATATGCTCTCGCCACCACCCACAACGAGACATGGAAGGCCGAGATGCACTCTCGCTACCACCTGACCCCCACCGACGACTCGGCGTGGATGGACATCATCCCAAGGCGGCTCCTTGGATCGACAAAGGAGGAGATTGATTGGGCGATCCTCTATCGGAGGCTGAAGAACTCCGATTGGTCTCACAAACCGTCGGGGACTAGTTTCCTCAAAGAGGTCCCGCTTAACGATGTACGCATCGATCCGGACTCGTTTCATGGACGAGCGCAGCAGACCAACCTTGAGTACTTGCTCATGTTGGATGTGGATGGGCTGGTTTATAGTTTCAGGAACCAGTCGGAGTTGCCGACTCCAGGAACGCCTTATGGAGGGTGGGAGAGCACAGAGCTTGGCGGGCATTTCGTTGGTTGGTGAAATTGTTTCAAGCGTTTGTAGTAGTTGATTTGTCCATTCAAATGCATTGTTAATGACAGTTAGATTGATTCATGTTTTGGTTTTATTTGTTTGCCGATTTGTTTTTTAGATCTCCAACTCCTTTTGTTAATGACAGTTAGATTGATTCATGTTTTGATTTTATTTGTTTGCTGATTCTGTTTATTTGATCTACAGCTCCTTTTGGGTATGATTTTTTTTCTTTTTCATTCTGTCACAAGCATAATTTGTGCCCAACATTCTTCCATGTGTGCTTATTTAAACCTTTCCCTCTAGTTTTCTGAACAAGTATAATATCATATATAAAAATGCCTCTACAAGTCCTACAGATGCTTGCTTCTATGGCCCCGTTTTGGAACCAATTGATTCAGCTTTTACAAAAATCGGTTTCTCAAATAATCATTTCCAAACTAGTATTTTTGAACTTTAGCTTTTGGCTTTTATACGTTAAAAGTCAACAAAACAACTTCTATGAAAAAGTTGTTGAGAGCAGTTTTTTTTTTTTAGAATCAATTATTTTAATCAATCAATTTGAAAATTGGTTCCATGATCGACATGTTCTTCCTTCTATTGCTGAAGAATATATGATAAATTCACCACAATTTCAATTTTTTTCAGGGCATTACATGAGCGCAACGGCTAAAATGTGGGCGAGCACAAACAATGATACTGTATACAAGAAGATGACCGCAGTCGTTTCTGCTCTTTACGACTGTCAGAAGAAGATGGGAACAGGTTATCTTTCAGCTTTTCCATCGGAATTGTTCGATCGGTTTGAACAGATTCAACCAGTTTGGGCCCCCTATTACACCATTCACAAGGTGACTTTGCCTTCTGTTATGTGGAAGTCCTTTTTTGTTAGGACATAAGGCTGAATGAACTCAATATTATCCTTTTCGACAACGCTGTCTAAACAGATAATGGCCGGTCTTGTGGATCAATATACGTTCGCTGGAAATACTAAAGCCTTAGAAATGGTGGTCTGGATGGCTGAATACTTTGGTAATCGAGTGCAAAACGTCATAGCGAAATATAGCATAGAGAGGCATTGGGCTTCGCTTAATGAAGAAACCGGTGGCATGAATGATGTTCTTTATCGATTGTATAGCATCACAGTAAGCCCACAAAAACCTTTCTTCAGTGTTACTTATTATTTAAACTGGTGGGTGAATTTATTGTCTTTTTTTGAACTTTATGCAGGGAAATCAAAAACATCTGATTCTGGCCCATCTTTTTGATAAACCATGTTTCCTTGGGATGCTTGCTTTACAGGTATATTCATTCTTTTATCTCAATTACTTTTTCTTTTTTTTTCATTTGTATTCTTTCTTACTAAATTGCATAGTTTTATTGACCATATCCAGTCTCCCCCCTCTCAACACCCTGCTATACGTGAGACCTCTTAGGGTGATGGTGTTGCTGAGCCTTACTTGTAAACGGTCATTCTAATCATATTAAATCATGTCTTATAAACCTTTTTCTTTCACGAATCATGTAACCACTTCTGAGTAGATTCAAGTTGGAAAAATGCTTGCTTTAAGAAGTTCAATTTGCGATCAATCAAAGTAAGATATGTATGTATTGCCATGCATTGTTTTCTGTGAATGCAATAGCAATAGTTCTCTTTTGTGCTCTTCATATAAAAATTGTATCATCACGAAGTTTCCATAGCTAACTTTTTTTTCACTTGTTTTAGGCTGATAGCTTATCTAATTTTCATTCCAACACCCATATTCCAATTGTAATCGGAGCACAGATGCGGTATGAAGTCACTGGTGATCCACTTTACAAGGTAAGCTATTATAGTTTATTAACCTACATACCTGAAGTATATATTTCAGTGACATTGAAAAATGCAATTTTGGTGAGTTTCTAATATTAGTTGTAATATATGTATTTATAAGTAGATATACAGTGAATGAAATTTGTGATGAAATGGTTTTCTTTTTCAGAATAAGTCCCCCATGTCACATATCAATTTCAGATGTCAACTTTGTATCTGACATTTCAATTGCTTTCTGATTAATAGAAAAATTGTGTTTTTGATACATAACAGGATTTAAGTACATTCTTTATGAATATTGTCAATTCTTCACATTGCTATGCGACTGGAGGAACCTCTGTCAGTGAATTTTGGTATGGACACTGAATTTGATAACAAACTTTTACTCCATGATCAGCTAATGAAGAAGGTACCCATAATGAACATTCTATTCTAATTTTCCATAATCATTTGCAGGAGGGATCCAAAGAGATTAGCCGATACTTTACAAACGGAAAATGAAGAATCATGCACCACTTACAACATGCTCAAGGTAAAAACACCCATTCATTCAACATAAATGCATGTTTTTATCATTAAAAGTAATATCTGTTGAATTTCTAAGTTCATATGTATCTTTATTCAGGTGTCACGGAACTTATTCAGGTGGACTAAAGACATGGCATATGCAGATTACTATGAGAGGGCCCTGACAAATGGGGTGTTAGGTATCCAGAGAGGAACTGAGCCTGGAGTAATGATATATATGCTTCCTCTGGGCCCTGGCGTGTCAAAAGCTCATACCTACCATGGTTGGGGAACACCATTCAATGCGTTCTGGTGTTGTTATGGAACAGGTATTGCTATTCTTCTACATATAGCTTTTGCATTTTATTTATTTCAATTCTGATTCTCTAGGATAATATATAATTGAAGTATTTCTTGATATTGTATAAATCATAGCTAGTTTGATGTTACCCATGAATCAATAACAGTTATATTTGTGACTGTTAAATTTTTGTGAAGTTAAATTTAAATTAAATGGTTATTCTTTTTGGGTTTTATCATTCCTTATAGTGTCAGGCATTGCTTGTCAGCAGCTTCACCTATTTCATTGATTTCTGTCAAGCTACTTTTGTTTGTTCAGGTTGTTCATCATTTGTTCTCATGCAAGCATTCAAACGATACGTTTGTTCGACTAAGAAAATGATGTATTCACCAATTTTTTATTAGGGTTTTTTATTTTTTAGTCCCCACAAATTATTTAATTTAGTGATTGATCCCTCACTTCTTCCTTCATATTACGGGTTAAGTGTTATGTCTGTGTCATTTAGAGTCCTAATTTCGATCGGAGTCGCTAAAATTTTAGTTTTTAGCTAACTGCAGGAGTTTAAGGACTCTGATTGAAAATATAACTGCATATTATGGGTTCTGGTACCATTTTGTACTGCCCATAAAATTTACATTTAATTCCGATAACGTTTTTGGAATTATGCAGTTTTGATTTGGTATTCAGATTTGATTTTGTTAAAATCCAAGATGATGAGGTAAAAATCCGATATTATCATGAAATGTTAAATTTTGAGCTAGCTTTCATACAAAAGTAAAATTGGATCAACTAGATTCATATATCAAAAGATATGGGTATTTTTCCTAGTATACCCCGAAGATGAGAAATCCAGGCAGCAGACCTGTTCGATGTTTAACCTATATTTTGGAATAGCTGGAGAGGTTATTTGATCTGGATATAAACATGAAAGTTGTAGATAATCTTCTTAACTTTCTAATGGCGTTGGAATCGTGCAATTCGGAGCTATATTGTGGAAGTTATGGCCGTTCTAGTGAAGGTTGTCCAGAGTTTTTAGTCCGAGGACGGCTTGGTCATTTCATTTCTTCTTTGGCTATAAATAACGTTTTTGAAATTATGCAGTTTTGTTTTGGTATTCGGATTTGATTTTGTTAAAATCCAAGATGATGAGGTAAAAATCCAATATTATCATGAGATGTTCAGTTTTAAGCTAGCTTTCATACAAAAGTGAAATTGGATCAATTGGATTCATATATCAAAAGATTTGGGTATTTTTCCGAGTATACTCCGAAGATGAGAAATCCAGGCAGCAGCCATGTTCGATGTTTAGCCTATGTTTTGGAATATCGGAAGAGGCTATTTGATCTGGATATAAACATGAAAGTTGTAGATAATCTTTTTATCTTTCTAATGGCGTTGGAATCATGTAATTCAGAGCTATATTGTAGAAGTTATGGCCGGTCTAGTGAAGGTTGTCCAGAGTTTTTAGTCCGAGGACGGCTTGATCATTTCATTTCTTCTTTGGCTATAAATACCCCCCAAATCCATGACTATGGGCTCTCTCCTCTCCTCTTTTGCTCTCTGGTCCAGCCCTTTTTGTGTGTGTTTGGTGTATGTTTAGGTGGAGAAAGTGAAGGAGGAAGTGGAGGTGAGTGTACATACATGTGTATTGTTGTTGTTTAGTTCCTTTCTCCATCTCCCCTCTCTCATGCTCCCTCACATGGTCCAGCCCTTTATGTGTGATCAGCCCACTAGGTGTTTGTGTTTATGCAACAACAAGAAAAGAAGAAGAGGAAGGAAGTGCAAGTCAAGATTTGTGTTGTTGTGGTTGTTGTTGTTGTTGATTCTCTTCTCTCAACTCCCTTTCATGTCTTTCACCCCCCTGATTTTCAGCCAAAGAGGGCTGTGGAGAGGCCGTGGAGGCGGTGGTAGTGGTGATGGTGGTCGAGATGGTCGCGAGTGCATCGAAGGCCCCCGAATCTCCCCTTTCATTCCCCCTCCCTTGGTGAGCTCTCCCACCCTTATTTTTCATTGGTTTTCATGTGTTAGGGGTTGTGGGAAGCCATGCATGTTAGATGATTGTGTTTGGGTGCATGTGGGGCCTTGGGGGAGGGTTATAAGTGGTTGGGCGCGCGCGGGGGTCTGTCTGCGTGCGTGCGTGCGCAGGCATGCGCGCAGGAGGGCGCAGACAGAGCGCGCAGGTGTTGGAGGGCGCGCAGGTCGTGCGCGCGCGTGAGCGCAGGCGCGCGAGCATGTGCGCGGGGCGCTGGCGCGAGCGTGCACGGGTGCGTGTCTGGGCGCGCGGCAGTGCGCCGGGGGGGGGGGTTCGGGGGCGCGTGCGCGTGTGCGCATGCGTGCGTATGAGTGCGGAGGCCACGCGTGTGGCTGCCCGGGGGTTTGTGTACGCGTGTATTATTTATTGGAGTCATTGTTGACCTCTTGTTTATGATAGCTGATATTATATTATTGCCACTTCTCAGGGACGGCCGCCCTGAGACGTGACATTAAATCCTTATGTTTAAATAATATGTTCCTTATTAGTCTCTGACAGGGACCTTTCGCTAAATTGTTGATTTTCTTTTTAGTCCATGAGAGGGTAAAAATGAAATATTTAAACCTGAGGACTTAAACTGTAATATAAAGAAGAGAATGATCGATAATTAAATCATATAATTTATGAGGATTAAAAAATAAAAAACCCTTTTTATTCTTATTAATTCTTTATTATTATTTTAGGCACCATTTGAAACCAATTATGAAATTGATTCTTCTACAAAAACCAATTTCCAGATAGTCAATTCCATATTTTTTTTTTAACTTTAGCTTTTTGGTTTCAGATGTTGGTTATCATGTGTTGTCTTTATTTTATTTCTTTTAGGAATCGAATCATTCTCAAAATTGGGAGATTCCATCTACTTCGAGGAGGAGGGCAGCTCACCTGCCCTATACATCATTCAGTACATATCGAGTTCTTTAAAATGGAAGTCCAGTCAAGTTGGAATCAATCAGAAAGTAGAAACTCCAACTTCAACAGATCCATATCTTAGAGTCACACTTGTAATATCTGCAGATGAGGTATTAATTTCCTTGTTAATTACGCGATGAATGATGAAAATTCTGTTCTTGAAGTATATAATCTCCTCAATAATGTTCAGGCAACTGGGAAGTCTTCCACTCTAAAACTAAGGATTCCATTTTGGACTTCTTTGGATGGAGCAAAGGCATCACTAAATGATCAAGAGCTGCACATACCAGCTCCAGGCGAGTTTCTGATTATTCTTATTGTTTTCTTCAAATGCTCACATCTTTCTTAACAATGTACTTATGATCAGTTGGGCTAGTAGACATTTAAACATAGATGACTTTTGTGCATTTAGATTCTTCAACTTTATAAGCAGTAGTTACAAAGCAAAAAACTTTGTAAGCAGCTTTTGAATTGATATCTTCTTTTAACGCGCAATCTGATCAACAAACAGGTACTTTCATGTCAATCACCAAGAACTGGAGTTCGAATGACAAAATTGTACTTCAATTTCCAATGAGTTTGAGAACAGAGGCAATTAAAGGTGGGATATTTCATAATCCTTTCACGTATTATGTTATTCCATGCCATTCATGTACATTTTTTGAAAATATCTTTCAATAAATAAAATTAACATTTTTAGATTAACAAAAAAACTAAACATCGAACTTACATATTACTTTAAGAGCTAGTTGAACGTTCGTTTCATTCCCATTCTACTAAAACATCCATAAAAATTACATTTAGATTCCTCAATTCTACTGTTCATTTTTTGAATTGCAAATAAATCTCTCTTTCAATGGATTCTAGAAGTTTTTCTTCTGGGTCAAGATTACCAAACTAACTTTAAGGTTTCGTTTGGAAACACAGATTGAAAAATAGATTTTGGAATAAAGCTGCTTTTTAAGATGATTTTAGACAATCAATATTTAGAAGGAGTTTAATGTTTGGTAGAAAAAGTTGTTTTTCAATCCAAAAAATTGATTTCTAAAAATCGTTGTTTTTGATATTTTAAAAACACGGATTTCAAGAGAGAAATTAAAAGGAATCCCGTTTTTTATTCCGCCGAAAGCTGCCCCATTTGGTTGCGCGTTTGAGGATTTTCAGCTTTTCAAAAAGTGGAATCGTCCCAAACGCACAACCAAACGGAGGTTAAGTATGACTTACTGTCTTTACTTGTTTTTTCATTTGTTTTGTAAAAAAACAAATTGTCCAATAACTTTTTCTTAGGCCGCGTTTGGAATGGAAATGTATTGAAAAAATATGCTTTTAAATAAAATAGCCTCATAAACTCTGATTACTAGAAATCCCATTTTTGTGTTTTTTTAAAAAACATATTTTGTACTAAAAGCTATAACTATTTATTTAAATTTGCTTTCCACAAGGTGTTGGAAAACACGTTTTTCTCAGAAGCAAAAGTAAAAGCGCATGCCAACATGTTTCCAAATGCTTTCTTAGAAGGAATTTATTTCTTCAACCGTATTGTGGATTAACATATCTGATCAATGATCAATTTTGCTAATTAACATTGTTTTCAACAGACGACCGCCGCGAATACGCCTCCATCAAGGCAATCCTCTACGGCCCCTACCTCCTAGTCGGCCTGAGCGACGGTGACTGGGACTTACAAACCAAAAACACACATTCCCTCTCCGACTTCATTGCGCCGATCCCCTCCTCCTCCTACAACTCTCAACTCATCACACTCGTCCAACCCACCCAAAACTCAACCCAAGTAGTCATCAAAGACTCAAAAGACACACTCACAATGGACGACTTCCCCGGCCCGGGCACGAAATCAACGGTCCACGCGACGTTTCGACTGATCGATCATAGCCCGAACAACGCATCATCAACCATCATCGGCAAATCCGTGTCACTAGAACCGTTCGATCAACCCGGGAAGGTCGTGTCGCACCAGGGCCCGAACAAAGGACTAGTGGTGGTCTCTAACGCGAATTCGGGCCGAAACTCCATGTTTAAGTTCGTGCCGGGCCTGGACGGGAAGCCCGAGTCGGTGTCGTTGGAGTCCGCGGGTTCGCCGGGCTGTTATGTTGGGGCGGTGAATGGTGGGGTTAGGCTGGTTTGTCGGGCCGTCGGGTCGGGGGAGAATGGGTTGGTGAGCTTTGTTTTGAGTGGTGGGCTTAGTGAATACCATCCAATGAGTTTTGTTGCCGAGGGAGAGAAACAGAATTTCTTGTTGCAGCCTTTGTTTGGTTTGAGGGATGAGTCTTACACTGCTTATTTTAACTTTGGGGTTTGAAAACGCATTGGGATGGAAAGGGGGAAGAAAGAATGTAATGGAAGATCATGCATTCTTGGAATTTATTTAAATAATGTATCATTTCTCAAGATCTTGTTTTTTTGGGTTTTGATACACCCATTATTGTTTTTAAGTGATTCTTAGATTTCATTTAAGGTGCAAAAAATAAGGTTGATTATAACTTTTTTTTTTTTTTTTTTGGTTGAACATAGGAGTCTATTTTGTATTGACATTAAGGAGGGATTTCGTAGATACCTCTTCTTTTTATGTTTGTATTTAAACATTCCCTTTTCTTTTATTTATTTAAGTTATTTTATTTAGAACTTTATTTTTTAAACGTGTTTTCAAATGCTAAGACTTATGTTTGATTTTTTTAATCATCAAAACTAGTTTCTTTGTAGTTTGTCTTGACTAAGAAAATATTTTTTTTCTTCTAAAAAGCCACTAATATTAGCTAATGGAGGTTGAACTTAAATGATGATGACATGAGGCACTAAATATAAAAAATTAAATCAAGAAGATATTATTCTAATGAAATAGATATTTTTAAAAAATAAAATACACATTTATATAAATTTATATATGTATGTTGATTTTTTTATTAGATTATATACATCATAGTAAAATATATATTTTCGTGTTTAATTGTTTTCACATGGAAATGATGCTCGTCTGTTGTTAGAAGTAATCTTTAATTGATTATACAATACATTAGCAAAGTGTATATTATGATAATACTTTATATACTCAACTAAGGCAGTGCATAATTTTATTTTTACTTTTAATAAAATTAGGTATTAATTTATTTAGATATATACATTATTTTTTATAACAGTATAATAAATTTAAAAAATCAAAATGGCCTGGGTAATTAGGTTTGTTAATGGTTCACGGGTTGATTCGAATCGACTTGATAAAATGCGTAAATACCCGACCCGAATGACTTAACAATTAAAATGGGTTGGGTCTAGATCCACCCTGACCTGATCTTATGAACCTAATTAACTTAACAAAAATAATATGTGATTTTTACCTATTTATGATCTAATTCAATATTTATAATTAAATATTAAATAATCATTTAAAATTTTAAGTATTTGAAATATTTTTATAACATTTTGATTTCATGTAAAAAAAAACATAAAAATCTAAACAGTATTCTAAATGTTATTTCATAAAACAATAAAAAATCAAAATATAGACATGTTAGTGAGTTGATCCGACCCGACCTGAGACCTAACCTGAAAGATCCGACAATCAAATAGGTCGGATCCTTTTCTGGGTCCACCCCGACCCGACCCAGACTACACCCGTGACAGGCCTACAGGGTAAATGCACCCCATACCAATTTACAAAACAAAAACAACTGTCAGCCGTCCGATCAGTAAGTAGTATTTGGCGGTGGTGTTTTCGTAGTTTTTCGCATAAAGAAGGGCTATTCCTTCCACGACCCGACAATAAATTATCTTCAGCTTCTCAGCTAGGGTTTCCTTCGCCGCCGCCGTTCGGAAAATTAGGGTTTTAGAGAGAGGGTGAGCGAAAATGGTGGAGAAGGGGAGCAAAGGAAGGAAGGAGGAGGTGGTGACGAGGGAGTACACGATCAACCTCCACAAGCGTCTCCATGGATGGTAAGTCTCGATCTCTGTCTCTCCCTCTCCGGTCTGAGATCGATTGGATCTCCCGCCGTTCGATTTTGTGATACCCGATCAACTGCATTTCTGACTTGAATCTCGAAATTGTTGATCGTCTTTCGGAATAGGGGTTTTTGAATCGGAAAGTGCAATGTCTTTGAAGTTTGAACCCTCAAATGCAGTTATCGATATCTATAGATTTCTTCTGCTCTTCATGTGGTACTGTGTGATATTATTGAATATTGATATGTTATAATACAGTCACCAAAAAAGAATTGACTTGGATGGAGGTTTTGAATGTTCTGAATCTGATGGTATAATGGTTAGACAAGGTGATCTGACCTTATTTTTTCATAAGGATTCATGGTTTTTTGGGTATAAACGATTTAAAGTTTTTCATTATGATCAGTTGTACAGAAACTGCATCAGGGTGTGTCAATCAATTGACTGCCTGTTTGAAATGAATTGATTGAACCATTCCCATCACATGATATTAGAGATTGCTATTTTTTTGGAAAGTGAGCTTGGTTGTTTTGATTTGGAGCTTTAGGGTTCAGAATTTCATGTCTAATCCTCTATTCTTTTACTTATACACTAATCTCAGTGGAATTCCATTTTTGCTCCCAATCAGTACACTTCCTTATATATAATTAATTTAAATTTGAAGAAGATTGACCTGTATATGAAGATGTAATTCATGCTCAAATTCATTGTGGGAGTGTTTTATATGGCTGGATTAGATTCTCAGACCCTCCTTCCGCCTGTGGTTCTTTTAATGAATTGTACAGATTGTACTGTTTCTGCATTCTCATCTGCTTCACCTTGCCCTTATTTTGGACTTGCATATGTTATTATGTTCAACTTTGGTGTTCATTCACTGATCAATTGTCACAAGGATTCAATGCATGGTCTGCCCCAATTGAGGTCAAACATGAATGCTATGATCCAATTTACTTCCAATCATAGCATTTGGTAACTTTGACCATTGATACTGTTTACATCCGTTTCATTTCTTCTCCTCCCCCTACGCACACACACGGACATGGATACATATATATGTAATTCATTTTCTTGTATTGGGCATTCTATTCCATCTTAATAAAACGAGGTAGGATGCCTATCATTTCCTTTAGTGCGTGTGTGTCCATATATATATATCAACAGCCTTTCTTTTTTTTTTGAAAATGGGGTGGTAAAACTGGGATCCACCGAGCTCTGCAGGCTTTAGTGAGAAACCTCTCTTGAAACAAGACCACAAGAGCCACATGAAAACTTGGCTTTTTGAAACAAGAGCCTTTCTTTATTTTTTTTATCTTAAAACACCATTGAAAATGATATTATTAATTCTCTTGAGATGAATGCCATTTTCACACTTAAAGCTTTATTTTTGTTGAAAACATCATTCCAAATGGTATGCTTAATATAATTTTTAAACACGTCACTTGGAATGATGTATTTGACACCAACCCGAAACTTTCCTTTTCGGGATTGTATTGTAACAACATTGTGAATGGTGTATTCTTCTGTTTTTAAGAAGTCATCATTCGCGATAATGTCATGACCTCTTTTTTCCCCCCTAAGATGCCACCGTTCACAATGGTGCCCTAAGAAGCCGCCATTCACAATGGTGCCATCAGCTATTACACTTGAAGATGCCATTTTGATTCATTGATTGGCGTCTTCAGTGCTACTGCAAAAAAAGTAGATTAAATTGCTAGAAAATACATTTTTCAGAAATGTAAATGGATTTTTGGGAATGTGAATAAATGCTTGGGATGTTTTTGTACAGTAATGTATCTTTTTTTTCAAAATTTGTTCTGCATTTTTTGTAGTAGAAGCTGAAGATGCCATTGTGAATGACAGCTTAGAAAAAAGAAGACACCATTCACAATGGTGTCGTCAAATTACACTATAAACATGAAAGTTTCGTATTAAGCACAAATACGCCACTCCCAGTGGTGTGTTTAAAAAGACAACCGAATACATCATTTAGGGTGGTGTGCACAAAGAAATTCAAGTGTGAAAATGTCATTTTCATGTCA
This sequence comes from Acorus calamus, assembly GCA_030737845.1. NCBI lineage: Eukaryota > Viridiplantae > Streptophyta > Magnoliopsida > Acorales > Acoraceae > Acorus > Acorus calamus. The sequence goes on along the minus strand of CM060879.1, from coordinate 23,541,983 downwards.
AGTGAGTTGAAAACGCCATTTCCATTAGCATTTTTAAGATGACGAATTGAAAATAAAATAAAATAATGTATGTGGCAAGGTTGACCAGTAAATTTTATTATTTGTCAATAATATTATTTTGGTATATATATATGTATATTATTTAAATGCTAATCAATTTGGATAAAAACCTCAATATAATATTTACCAAAATAATTATTATTCTATAAAAATAATCAAATATCATATTGATTGGCAACCTTGCCACATAGGCTATTTTATTTTTTTGATCTTAAGACGCCAATGGGAATGACGTTTTTAATTCTCTTGAGATGAATGATGTTTTCAATTCTCTAAGATGAATGTTGACAAACTTAAATAACATTTTTGCTGAAAATGCCACTCAATATGGCATTTTAGTAAAAAAAAATTAAATGCACCGCTTGGAATGATGTATTTGAGATCAACTTGAAACCTCCCCTTTCGTGTTTGTAATGTTATTTGAAGACACTTCTTTTTCTAAGAAGCTGTCATTCACAATGGTGTCATGGTGTCTTCTTTTTTCTATGAATCTGTCATTCACAATGGTGTCATGGTGTCTTCTTTTTTCTATGAAGCTGCCATATCCGATTGTGTCTCCAGCTGTTACAGTTGAAGCACTGACTGGTGTCTTCAGTGCATTGGTAAAAAAGTGTGATATAATTTTTGAAAAATATACATGTTTATAAAATGTATTTGAATGTTTTGGGATGATTTTGTAATGTCCAAAATGTATGTTTTTTTTTAAAAAAAATTGTTGTGCAATTTTTTGGCAATAGTAACTGAAAATGCCATTGTTAATAGCGTCTTCAGTTGTAGCAGGCTAAAGACGCCATTGTGAATGGTGGCTTCTCAGAAAAAAAGAAGTCATTCACGATGGTGTCTTCAAGTTGCACTATAAACCTGAAAGTTTCGGGGTGGGCCGAAATATGCTATTTTTGGTGACCTTTTCAGAAAAAAAATTAAAGTGTGAAATCCCATTTCCATTGGTGTTTATAGATCAAAATTTTAAAAATAAAATAAAATTGCATGCATAGCAGTGTAGTTCATTCAATATTATTACTTTGGTAATAATATTATTTTGGTTAACATTATTTAATATTATTAATTTGGTTGAAAGCCCCAGTAGAGGAAGAAATAGACCTCACTGCACCCTGTAACAAGGAACAAAGACATATACCCCAAAGATCCTAAAATCAAGGAGTGCTGCCACATTATGCCCCAACCAACCATCCCCCATTATGCTTGATGCCTCAGCCACCTTAAAGCAGCTTTAAGTGGCTTTCAACCAAATCACATTGATGACTTGATGCGAGTTCAAATAATTCCTACCTCCATCACTTTGAAATTATGTTCATTCTTTGGTAACAAATACCATGAAATACGTGTTCTCAAATGCATAGCTTTATATCATTAATTGTGGCTACTTTGAATATAGTCATATACCAATCCCAAACTGTCAGTGTAGTTTATTACATTTAGCATGTCTGATAACTTGCATGAAGATGTGTGGTTTATAAGTTTTGAGCACATAAACCCCCCAGTAGCATTATATTCCCTCCTTTCACCCTTTGGATTCACATTGCAATGCTTCTTTCATGAGCAGCACGTTTAAGAAGAAGGCGCCCAATGCCATAAAGGAGATCAGGAAGTTCGCACAGAAGGCCATGGGAACCAAGGATGTGAGAGTGGATGTGAAGCTCAACAAGGCAATATGGAGCCGGGGGATTCGGAGCATCCCGAGGAGGATCCGCGTCCGCATCGCGAGGAAGAGGAACGAGGAGGAGGATGCCAAGGAGGAACTCTACTCTTTAGTGACGGTCACCGAAGTCCCGGCCGAGGGACTCAAGGGACTGGGTACCAAGATCATTGAGGAAGAAGAAGACTGAGCCTTTGTAGTGGTTTGATCTCCTCCGCCATATCTCTCTCTGTTTCAGGTATTTTTGTTGTGGATCCATTTTTGGAGCTTTGTTTTGTCTGTAGGAAAAATTTTCTGTGCTTTATGTTGGAAATGTTATTTATATCATAACATATTTTGGATCTTGTTTTTGTGTTTGGGTGTTTTGAGAATCTCAGATCCTTATAATGTCGAGCTGTGGTTTATGTTGGTCTAATGTGATATCTTTGTGATTCTAATTGATGCGAGTCTGAAACTCCACAAACATGTTTTTTTATGTGAATGTTTGAGAGGCGCGCACAAAATTTTTACGGTTCTAATTGAATACGTATGCAATGATTATAGTTTAATTGAATTTAATTAAGGTTACTTATCTAACGAAGCACATGAGACAGATGATGAAATGTGAAGACAGATGCACACCCCTCTACCACCTTCACCTCTCCCTCCTATGGTGGTGCCACACCACCACCTCCACCTCTCCCTGTCGCGCACCGACCCCGCCCTCCACTTCTTCTCCTCTGTTGTCTCACACCACCACCTGTAGGTTTTAGAGGGAGGGGGGGGGGGGTGTTTGGAGGGGATCAGTGAGTTTAATGGTTTTCAAATCAAATCATAATTTTTTTTTTGTCTTTTTGGTTGATCAACCTAAATGGCTGGCTGCGTTTGGATAAACGATTCGGATTTTGAAAAATTTTGTTTTATTAGTTTTTTAATTGTAAGATTTTTCTGTCTGAAGATGAAAGATAAAGATGGTGATTTGAAAAGTTAAATGCTAAATCTGTGTTTAAAATTTTTAAATTTTTCAAATATAAAATTTATCCAAATACAAATCTAGACCCAAACAGGGATCCAGACCCAAACAGGGCATTGATGAGTTGGGTAGGGGGGTCCGCACCCAATGAAGAATTTTGGGTGTTTGGACTTGAACTTGATATGCTTTCATTTGGGATAATTATTGATTATATTTAGCGGATGTGTGTACGTCGAGTTTATACACAATTTACAACTAAACTTTCCGCTTTTTTAATATATACTATAACTTATTTGATTTTTATTTGTAAGTTCTAATACATTCAATTAGCTTTGATTATGAGTTTTATGTATGATTTCTAATACATTTAACTATTTGAGTATATATTTCATTTATTATGAAAATGGCATATACTGTAAAATAACTTATGTTGTTAGTTTTAAAAGATGGAAAATCAAGGTTGGTAAGAGTGGCATCCCTGTGATTACGTGTCAGCGTAGAAACAAGTTTTAATATCTTTTTTGAGATTTTATTTTCTCAAAAACCACACTTAGACCATCTAAAATGGGTCCATTGGAGATTTATACCACTAGTTGATGTACATGTGCGTTGCACATGAACAACTTTGTTAAAATACAATGAACAAATATTAGTTGAAATTATAGATTTGTTTTATGAACTATTATCATTTGTTAAAGTTTGTCTACCTCAATCATGTATAAGTTTTAGATTGTTATTAGAGATGTGAGTAGTTTGAGGTATCAATCTGACATATCCAACAAATCTTACGACAAACATTGTTTCTAACAAAATAATCTGCATTCTGCACTAAGAGAATTAAAATAATAAAAAAAGAAATTCTAATAATAAATCAAATAACAATAAAAAGTCAAACCCAAAATCTAACGTGTTGTAAACTAAATAGAATATGAATACACAAACAAAACACACAAGCATATAGAAAAAAGTAGAGAGAAATTCTTATTCATTATTTGTTGGTTATGGAATACATTACAAACCCCTCAATTTATAGGGTCCATGGAAGAAACTCAAAGGTTGGATGTTACAAGTAATATGAGGTAGGGGTACATAATTGGGTGTTAAAGAGATTGGAGGTTAGGGAAGTGAAAAGAGGGGGTTGTGGAGAAAGTGGTGGGAGTTAAAGTGGTGGTGGTTATCCACAATAGTTACAACAATATAGATATATTAAATTTATTAAATTGTGAATATAATGAAGTTACATATATGAAATTTAGACATATAGTCATGTAATTGATATTGAAGAATGTTAAAGGATAAATACGAATAAATGTATAGAATTAAAATAGATGTATAAATTATACACATTATACAACATATTTGATTTCAATGAATTTGAAGGGGTATATATGTCTAACAGGCCCGGCCTTGGGCAGAGGCCACCAAGGCCACTGCCTAGGGCCCCCCACCCAGGGAGGGGCCCCCACTCATGGCCCATACAGTTTTAGCCCATGAAAAAAATTAAAATAACTGCTTAATTATTAGTCATTACTCACCTCAGGACCCAACAACATATATTATACATCCCCCAAGTATCCAAAATGTTTTTTTTTAAGGTATTTTTAGAATTTTTTTTTCATTCTATTAAGATCATTTTTTTTTGTTACTTTTCAAATTTTATTTTGAATTGTATCTTTTTTAGAGCAGTCGATATATTTTTTTAATTATGTGCATTGTTTTTTTTTAAAGAGATATACATTAAAAAAAATTAATGTATATGAGGCCCCGTTTTAAAAGTTCGCCTAGGGCCCCATTAAAAAAAAAATCTCAGGGCCGGCCCTGATGTCTAATCAAATATCATTTGGAGGTAAGAATGAGTTTATGAATTGGTAAGGGTAAATATGTCCGATGAATGTTTTTCATGGATTGATACTTTTATAGGTAGTATTGATATAGATTTGAAGACCCATGAACTTCAATGGGGTCTTCATTTTAAATATTTTGTTGTTTTAAAATCTCATCTTCTTCAATGGTGGATCTTCAATTTTTTTAGTGTAGGTCTTCAAATCACTATTTTCATTTGTTATTATTCACATTCTACCCTTAGTTTCTTTCATCTTTATTGTTTATTGATATTTATGTCCTAATTTTAATGTAAATAACCAAATTATATTAACTCTATATTTACATATAAAAAAATTTAATATATGTATGTAAAGTTGCAAGTGGACTTGTATCTAATCTAGTTGTCTGACCTGATGGAATAAAACATCTCTGTATTGCTATGTCTCATAGCTTTGGATCATTATCCTTCATTTATGTAAAAGAATCAACTGTTTATAAATAAGACATCTCTGTATTGTCATGTTTCATAGCATTGAGTGCTCATCCTTGCAAGATGTGATAGAATCCAATGAAGATATAACAATACATGCCTATCAAGTCATATCCAATGTCAGTGAATTCTTCTCTCTTTTCTACACACAATGCAACCCAACTTTGTTGGTTATAAATAAATCATTTTCTCCCTATCAAAATCACTACTCTTCACATAGTTTCAGACTCCAAGCTTTATTAAATACAAATGAAAAATTAGAAATTTATAGTTTTATATGAGTTAAATATCATTTATCAAAAGTTATTATAAGTTAACAAGATCATTTGTGATATTATTTTCATTGATGTAACACTTAGAGACCCAAATAGTAGGACGCGAGTATAGAGACTATTGAAAATGAAAGCTTGCAAGCTTCATTTTAAAGACCATTTGGAGTTGGACGAGATGCTGCCGTCTTCAAACCTTCAAACCAACGCCTGATTGGAGTTGCTCTTAATTTAAACTCATTTTCAAATGTCCCAGTGATGTCAATCTCAATTTTTGACGAAAGACAAAAAATACAATTTTAATCAAAAAAATTAGGTTTTTAAGAATCTAAGAGAAATATGTTTTTCTGAATAAGTGAATATTAAGATAAGGAACCAGTGTAGAAGTGATAAAGAGGAACAAACCTATCACGTTTGTTATAAAAAATAATTAAATAAAATGCAAACAATAGTCTTGATTTGAAATAAAAATAATTTTTTTTGTTCCACCTATAATAACACTTCATCCCCACCTTTTCTCTCCATCATTAAAAAATGTGATGGACTTGTGGACTTTTATCCCCTACATTCATATAATTTATCCTCAAAATGTTAACTACATTACCAACCCAACCCCTCAGAATTAGTGCAGTGTATAAAATGTTACATTTTTTATGAAATTTTTTTATTTCAGAAAAAATGTAATGATTTATATATATTTTACTTTGATAATAAGTACTTCATTAGAATAGTAAATACTTAAAAAAAACATTTCGGGCTGAAAATATCATTTTCCATTAATCTAAGTGTCCAAGGGTTCATTTGGTTGCACGATTAAAACGGATTCTGTTTTTTGAAAAACTGAAAAGCTAAAATCGTGCAGTCAAACGGGACAGCTTTTTGCAAAAGCTGGATTCCTTTTAATTTTTCTCTCGAAATCCGTGTTTTAAAAAGCTCCAAAATAATGATTTTTTGTCGGAATCGATTTTTTGAATTGAAAAACAACTTTCCCTATCAAACATTAAATTCCTTTCAAATACTGATTCATTGATTAAAAAAAAATCCCAAAAAAGTCGATGTTTAAAATCATATTAAAAAACAGTTTTATTCCAAAAACTACTTTTCACTTTGTATTTCCAAACGGAGCCAACTCTACGAGTGTCAATCAGTCCTGACTTTTTGTCATGCAAACAATTTAAGAGCACCTAAGTTATACCAGTAAAAAAGGAAAAAATAAAAAGAAAAAGAAAAAAGAGCACCTAAAGATTCAGATAAAAAGTGCGGAATTTTGAAACACATTCAGTTTACCCACCCAAGGTACTTTGCATAAATGAGTGATATTGAACATGATAAGTCACTTGATGAGGATTTCAGATATACTGAAAAGTAGTCCAAAAACAACAGGGAATACTTTCCATAACAATTTCTTTATTGGAATTCAAGATTGGCTCATGCAGATATAGTGGGACTTAAGTGCAACCTGCAAAACCCCCACCCCCTACCCAAAAAAAAAACATGGATGGGATAGCAGGTAGCATTGGAGTACAAAACAAGTGGTCCGTCAATAAAAAATGGTTCGTCTCCCAACATTTTTTTTTAAGAATGATGCTCCCCAGGATTTGATCCCTTAACCTCTTTCACAGAGAGGGAGGTGAAGAGCTCCCAACATGTCTTAAATTTTCTTGATTTATCATTCATTTGATATATTTTGCCTGGATGTATACTGAAATTATGTCATCCAAAATGGCCAAATAAAACACCTTATCCATAGGAAGAATCAATTTTCCCACTTCGCCATTACCCACCACATGCATTTCAAATCTTCATCCATGATCAGGAAAACTAAACTGTATGTGACCAGTCCAACGATAGTTATCACAAGTTGCAATAATCATCGAGAAGGAAGAGGACAGAGTAGACTTGCCACTCATAATGGTCGACTCAACCAATATAATAGCAAGTCATAATAGGCAGATACTTGAAACAATACTATTTCAAGGAAGTTCATAAAAGCCACATACTTCTATTTTGTGAGAACTTGCTTTGTATTCCTAACTATTCATTCCATGAGGCTATTATCAAAGAAGTTCATGGCGGTGACCTTGATGGACAATTCAAACGAGAATATGGCTCCCATCAAAAATAACTTTTATTAACTGGGAATGTTAGAAGGATGTAGTGTGTCACAGCAACCAATGTTAGATTTACAACATTGCCAAGAGTTAAAGGTCAGAATATTGGATTCTACACTTCATCACCAATGGGAGCATTTATAGTTTTATACCCATCCCTCATTTCTCCATTCCCACCACCCACAAATTTTAATTGGGGTAGAGACAATAGGGGGACGAGGAAGAGAGAGGGAGGGAGAAAGAGAGAGGTAGGCGGTGAGGAGGAGGGGGAGAATGAGAGGGGGGTGGGAGCGGGAGAAAGAGTTGTCAGGGAGGGGGGCAGTCTTCTCTGCTTGCCACCCACCCCCTCTCCCCTGCCTCCGCCGCCCGCCGTACTTCTCTCTCTCTCTCCCCCCCCCTCTCTCTCTCTTCCCAAAAAAAAGGTGGCGGGGGTAGAGAAATGGGTGATGGGAGTATCCATTCCCACCACCAATACCTAGGGGTGGTAAACGAGCCGAGCTCGGTTGAAGCTCGTCGGGCTCGTTCGATTAGATAAACGGGTCAAGTTTGAATAATTTTTAAAGCTCGGTTGTAAATGAGCCAAGCACGAACCTACACGAGCTCGTTTCGAATATGATTATTTAGTGATGATTTTCGAATATAATTGTCTATTTTTGGCATGTTATCTATTTTGTGCATGCTTTAATTGTTAAACGAGCTTTTTGTGAGCTAAACAAGTTTTTTGTGAGTTAAACGAGCCCAAGCTCAAGTCTTGGTTCGAGCTTGCACTCGAGCTCGTTTTACAAATGAGCCGAGTTTGAACACAAAATTAAGTTCGGTCCCGAGCTGAGCTTTGACAGCCGAGCTTGAACATGTCAAAGCTCAACTCGCTCAGCTTGTTTACCACCCCTACCAATACCCAATATACCCAAAGGACTATGGCTTGGCTCGAGGTGAGTTTGGATTTGGTTGTGGGACTTACTTGCACTAAGCATGGTAAGGACTCAAACATGGTTTTTGTTTATCGCTTTCCATGATGACACATCTTTTTATGTGTAACAAAACCTTTGATGCCCCAGCATGGCAGAAATATACTTCCAAGATAGTTTTAGACTTCATGGTGTTCTAAAGGCTATCATCTCTGATCGGGATCCTAAGTTTATTGGATAACTTTGAAGGACTCTGTGGCACATGATGGATACTGACCTCAAATTCTCCTTGTTTCACTATCCCCAAATTGATAAACAAATGAAAGTTGTTAAATAAATCTTGGGCAACCTTCTACGGAGTTACATTGGGACGCACAGGAAGTAATGGGATCATGTACTCGCACAACTAGGTTCACCTACAACTGATCTCCTAATTCCACTACCGGGGTTAATTCATTTGAGGTCGTATGGAACAAACCCATTGAATTTATTGGATTTGGCACCATTCTCCCAAATCGCTTTAGTAGAAATACTGAAGAATGAGCCAAGTACATCAAAAGGATCCATGAGCAAATCTGCCACGAAATGGAGAAGAACATTTAAAAGGTATTAAGCAATCTCACTTCAAAGAAGGAGACCTAGTATGTATGTGCCTTTGCAAAGATTGCTTTCCCCCTAAACGTTTCGACAAGTTTCAAGACCGTGCATATGATCCATTCAAGATATTAATGAATCTCAAGAAAATGCATATCAGGTAAGATTTGAACCATAGACCTATGGGAAGCAAACCCATATCTCTAGCCAAAGTGCCAACCCACTGTGGGTTATTGTAATTGACTTTTGACTTTCCCAAAAGATCATCATGATTTTTAGGCTTGGAAACTCACCCATTCCTTGTCCATAAATTAGGTAGCTGCCATAAAAATGTATCTTAGAGTTGTTTCAAGGATTTGCCTACTATTGAGTCAAGTTCTAGCTTATACTTTGTTGGTTGAATCAATCATTGTAGGTAACGAATACTTCGCTCATCTTCCTTGACAATGACGATTGATTGGCCATTGAAAAGAGATTAATTTTCTTTTCTATCTTTCATTTCCACCCATTACTATGTCAAAGGTAGTCCCAAATAGATGTTCATGGTTGATTAGTAGCCTACTTAAATGATGTTCATTAATGAAAGATTGAAAGCTACAAAAAAAAGGGTTGAAGTTAGTATCTCAAAACTAGGGAACGGCCAGTGAGAAGGGCCTAAGAGAAAGCCTATCAAAGAGAGCAAAGTAAATACTAACAACAATACAACACAGAGAGATATTATATAAAATGCCTAACTATAATGCCCCAAGCTTCTCATCTGTCATCTCTAGAGACAATAAGCATCCTCAAGAACAAGGATATTCAATTTTCATGCTACTGATTTAGACATATTCTCAATCCATTTATTGTAATAAAAAAATGCAAAGAAGCAAGATTCTAAACGCTTCTACATAAGCTCCATCTCAAAAACTTGGCAGTACCCTGAAAATCTTTATCCTCCTTACAGGGCCTAGCCATTAGAATTACCCACCAATCCACTTTTCCTCTTGGAACAAAGAGTCTTGAAAATCCTATTAGATCCAATCATTTCCCCAATAACAAATCCAGATTCATTCAAGAACACAAAAAGTATACCACCCACTTGACTTGTGAGCATCCAGAATCCAAAAAATAGAGTTCACACAATCACACTCGTTACCTCCTCTGAAATCTAAAAAAGAGGTATCAAATGTAACTCACGACAAATAAAATGGTTCCTTTTTTATTGATTCATCAAATCTTGAAATTGGCTGATCCAAACGGAACCTAAGTCAAACATACGCTTTGAATTGGATGGGTGAGTTATGCCAATCATGCTTCCAATCCTAATGAACCCACACCCAAATTGGTATCAACCCAAAAACTCCCCTTAAGCTTAATCCCTCATGATAAAAACCGAGCAAACCCCACCAAGATTTCCAAAACATAACAAATCATACCTAAGCTTCCCAAATACCCAAATCATAATCCCTAGTAGCCATAACACAACGATTCAGGGCTTACTTGTTTAAGGGTAGGTATTAGGTTCGATTTTTGGCGCTGAGTGTTAGCGAATATTCGAAAGAAATTTCCGTGGGGCTGGAGCAAATAGGCGGAGGTAGCATTCCCAACTTGATCGTAATGTCAGCCACGGGGTCCCTTCGATATTAAAAAAAAAAACATATTCAAACAAAATCCAAACTGCTCGAGTTTAATCACCAATTGTATACGCATCATACATCCACCCGTAGTTTACCAAATGCAACACGATTTCATCAAAGAAAACATCAAATTGGTTATCAGACCTAAGATTCCCCTTAAGATTAATCTCTCACAAGTCAAAACCAATCAAACCCCACCAAGATTTCCCAAATATACAATCATCAGAACCTAAGCACCCCAATCCCCAAATCATTAAAAAACACAAATTCATACAAAATCCAAACTGCTTGAGTTTAATCACCAATTGCATACGTATCATACACCGAATGCATCGCAATTTCACCAAAAGAAACACCAAAACCCTAAAACCAGGTTTGCCCTCCAAATCTTATTCATCACAAACAACCAAAAAAAAAAAGTACCGGCACATCAAGCGAGCCGATCCAGATCCGACGCCGCCGATCCGTGTTCACTCGCTCGAGCGGATCTCGTCGGGGATGGCGCCCTCGGCTTTGAGCCGCTCGAGCGCCTTCTGGTGGGCCCAGGTTTCGAGGGTGAGGTCCGGCTTGGCGTTCAATCCGACGCCGAGGATGACGACGGAGAGGAAGGCCGTGACGTAGCAGGGGAGCTCCCAGTCCTCCCACTTCCGGGACTGGCCGGGAGGAGGAGGGGTCCGGTTGAAGAGGTGCCCGCTCCCCCTCTCCTGCGTCCCGGGGCTCGTCCACCTGCTCGGTCCATCGCCGCCGCCGCTTCTGAGGCGGATCGATCGGCTCAGCCGGGATCGAAGCATGCCTGCCGCCGTCGCCGGTAACATCTCTTCTTTTCTTTTCTTTTCTTTTCTTTTTTAATTACGTTTTTGGGGGTTGGAGGGGGGTGTGGGGCAGAGATTTCGTGATGGTGGTGGATTTGTGAGGAGGGCAGTTTGGTCATTTAACTATCTCGGAGGGTCAGTAAAACCCAGAAGAAATTAATTAGGGTCACGTGATCACCCGTTATTTATTTTTAAAGTCTCTGGAAGTTTTCAACTATTTTTTATATTCGTGAAAAATTATTTTTAAGTTTTTTGAAACCGACGTCTATCTGTCAGAAATATCGAAAATGTCTTTTGCTGTCTGATAACATTTTGTGAAGGTTAATAATGTACTGAGAAATATTAATAGTGCACTGAAGATACTTAATAATATATTGATGAGTGTTAACAATATACTGAAAAATTAACTGAATAGTATTTTCAGTATTTTTGATGGACATAATAACGACATCCAGTTCCAGAGACCCTAAAAATAAATTTTTTTGTGCCTCATAAATTAAAAAAATCTTAGAAAATTTCAGGAACCTAAAAATAATTCACGGGTGACCACAGAGGTCCCTAACTAATTTTCCTTTAAAACAAAGTAAAAAATCCATATAATAACTCCATGTAAATTGTCCTATAACTACTATTTTATGACTAGTTGCATAATCATCCATACACATATACATTAATGAAGTATATGAGATTTCAATTTTGAGATATATATTGAGGAAACCTTGTGAGGGTGATACCAAGCAAGAATTTGGAGTTGGTTTTTAGAATGAATTTTTAATTTTTTTATGATCCTTAGTCTCAATTTGATTAGTTCTAGCAGGTTTCCCTAAGAGAAATATGCACATAAGACACCTCATTCATAATCATAGTTCAAATCCTCAATGTTTTTAACACAAATGATCCCTGCTTATCAATATATTGCGATTGTATATGAGTGATTGGAGAGCCCGACGAGCTCTCAGATGGCACCCTAATCCACCAGAAATCCATGGCCGATCTGCACATCCGACTAAGGACATTAGCCACGATAGTGAATAACACTTGAGATGGAGGGTCCCCTTGTTTATTGATCATACCGGCTATTCTTTGGCATCCCGTTTGGGAAGCGGAATAGGCGGGTATAAAGGTAGTATAAGGGTGGTATAAGAATAGATAAAAAAAATGATTATTTGTTTGCAGAGTATAACTTAGTATTATTAAGCTAGTTTAAACGAGTATAAGAGAGTATAATAATTCTAAGTAACCCCTAGGATAAGCTATACTCACTTTATCTATTCTCATGAACTCACATGTTAAATCAACTTTTTACATCTTATCACATCAAATCACATATCAACACCTCTTATACATCAAAGGGCCCATATGTCAAATCAACTTTTTTACACTTTATTTATATTTTATTCTTTATCAACCAAACAACTCAACCTTTATTCTTACGTTTTCCAGTGAGAATAAAAAAACACACAACCAAACAGAAAATCTCTTATTCATTTAGATTTGCTATCTATACTAATATAGTTATCTATCCAGAATAACTCAATTCTGCTATCCAAACGGGGACTGGGTGATTTGGCGGGAGCGAAACAAGGTGTCTGGGATAGGGCTCTCCAATGGATCAGGGACTAGGGGTTGCACTTGGGTAGGGTGAAGTCAATTCGGTTAAGAGAGGTAGCGTTTTTTATTTCGAAGTAGCAGACCTTCTTTCAGTGGTTTGAGTTAGAAACTTCTTTTACCCAATCTGTAGATCATCTTTGCTTACTACTTGTTTCACTTTCTTTTTTCATGTACTCTTTACCTTTTTTCATGCCATTGTCTATTTTGAAACTTTTTGAAATAGATGTGAGTACATTTCCATTAAAAAAAATATGTCATTTCAATGATAAAAAATGGTCCTTTTTAGGAAATTTTGTGGAAGTGAATGTGAAACATTTTTCAAAATCTCCAATAACATACAAGTTAAAAATAAATTAGTGCTCTCATGAACATCTTTGTATTGTTGTCATTTTTTTAATAGAAAAGTTGAACTGATTCTTGGAGTAAAGAGGGGATACAAACTTTGCAGAAGATTCTTCAAGGTTGATTCCTTTGGGCAAAGGATGATTATTATAGTGAATTAGAAGGCTCTACCAGGCTGTGGGGGAGGACTTGCAGAAAGACTATTTGGGGGTGTTGAGTGGGAAAGAATAATAAAAGTAGTTCTATGTACTAAAAATCATTCAAATTTTCCATGAAATAAGGAACTTCTGACACTCACATGCATCAAAATGAAAGTGGTGCAATAGAAGCTCACCATGGGATCTCTAACAATTTAATTTGCATAGGGTGTGGTGAGTGAAAAGGGTGGCTGTCTCTCCTTTTGATCTCCTATCTTCTAATTAATAACAAGGCCTTGTTTTGTTATTTGTTTGTGTTTTAAAAAACAGATCATTTTGGACTTTTAAGAGAAGCTTATTTATTATTATGAATAGTTTAATAGGTTTTCTCTCTCTCTCTCTCTCTGTTTTTTTTAAGTCTTGATCGCGCAACAATTCAGGCGGTTATATGGATATTCGATGGATTAACAGGGTAATATAGATATATGCTAACTTTTAGGGATTTATTTGCATTTAACCCCTTAAACTATTGTTTCTTGTATTTGCCATCTGCAGGTTTTACTTGGCTTGTGTTTGCTTGACCCTGCCCATTCATTTGATTGATAGGTAGTCATATCTAGTGATGATGAGGACAAACATGTTCAGTTATCAGACATGAATGCTGTTATTTAGCTCCAACAACTACATGACCTAAATGGTCCTGTATTTATTTAGTTAATGATAATATAAATCCATGTGAGAAGAGGTTACCAGTAAATGAAAGCGATGGTACTAATGCACTCAATTATTCTTACAGTTATCACATAAAAATGTATACAATCAGACTATAAAAGCGATGGTAAGAATGATTGAATATAATATTTTTTAATGCATATGTAAACAATCATGACAATCATATTCACGAAATTTTGTGCATTTGAATGCTAAGTGAAATTCACATACGTTTTTTTTCTCAATCTAGGTTTGACATTAAAATAGTCATGCCAAATCACCCAAAGTGAACCAAGAGGAAAAAAAAATTCACACCCATAAAGAAGACAAAGTTCTGAAGGCAAACAGAATTATGTGACCAATCTTTTTTTTTTATTTATGGATGATCAGTTTGGATCTTTGTTTGTAGAGTTCTGCTCAGGTTGAATGTATGAGAACAAATAGAACACCAAAAAGCATGATTAGAAGTTGGTTGCAGCAGCATATTGTCTGTAGAACACAAGGAGAAGAGATAAAATTTATCATTCAGACATACAACCACCACAAAAATCACATTGTAACATTGAAAATATAATGCGATATATCAACTTTCATTTAAAAGGGCAACAACTGGATTATTACAAAAAATAAAATTAAATATCTATGAACCATTAAAATTAAATTACATCTTAATTAATAAAGCTGGTTGTCAAGATGATAAGTGATGGGATAAGAGAATAATTCTAGAGAGGAGGATACTTATCCCGTTTGATATAAAAAATAATGGGTTATTTATTTATTTTTTATTTTTATTTTTTATTGGTAAGGTGAAATTCATTCATTATAAAAAAGAACTAAATAGTTACAAAATATGTGACTTCCAAAAATCCCTAATACAGACACTGGAGATATTATCTCCCAGAAAGGAGGGAATGCCAACATTTCTGAAAGTCCTGAATAAATACAAAAAACAAGGGAGGATTTGTACAAGATATTATTTTGTGTTGGTGCGTGAATACACACCACTAGTTTTGTCATGTGCCAAAACTTCGCGGATGTCCATTCATAGGTCACTTGGACGCATAATTTCCTCCCCCATGGTTGATCGATGAGCAGCAAGTATATCAGCAGGAGCATTGCCCTCTCTATGAATGTGGGACGATTTTCCAATCAATTAAAGATTTTAGAAGTGAATGGACTTTCCTGAACATTCGTATGGCAGTCCATGGAATAGTACCTCTTCCATTGAGCCACACCAAAGCAGTCATCGAATCAGATTCAATCCAAAGCCTTCGCACTCCCAGAGCCACGCCAATGGGTTTTTTATTTTTACGTCCCCGTAAATTACATGATTTAGTAATCGATCTCTTACTTTTTCATATTTTAGTTTAAGTCCCCAGATTTAAAGGATATGTTTTTAGTCCCTCTCAGTATTCAAAACAAAATCAAATAATTTAGTGATAGGTTTCTCCCATGAACTAATAAGAAACATACTTTTTAAATCTAGATACTAAAACTGAAATATGAAAAAGTGAGAGATCAATCACTAAATCATATAGTTTACAGGGACTAAAACATAAAAAAATAAAAAATAATTAAGATAAAGTGCAATTGTTTCGATTTTGAAATGAAAATAAAATTTTTTGTTCCACCCAAATACTGAAATACATTTATGTCATTATTTGTTCTAATTTTAATAAATATGAATCACAAAAAAAAATAATGAATTTTTTATTCCCTAAAAAATGACAACTTATTATCAAAACATTTACCCTTTACCAAACCAGCCGTTTTAGTGTACATTTAACATTAATTAATATGTAATTTAATTTTAATGGTTTAATAAAAATTTAATTTTAAGTTTTTGAATAATGTAGATCTTTTGACCATTTTTCGTGGGTTTTAACGTGGATATAATCTTCCATTTGGGTAGTGGTGGAAGAGGGGGAGAATAAGGACACGTTTGAATGCAGTGATTATTTGTACGTATTTTTTTGCACATGCAAATTTTACATTGCACGTGCAGGGAAACTTTATACACTGTTTGTACATGTTTGTCTGTTTTCATGTTGTGTTATCATTTACACACATGTTTTTGTTAATAGTTGTTTGTCTCATATATGTGAAACTGTTTATATATGTGTCAATTTATTATTTAAAAGATAATAATATTATAAATAGATAAATGGCACGTTTGGATGCACTGATTATTTGTACGTGTTTTTTTGCACTGGTAAATTTTACATTGCACGTGCAAGAAAACTTTGTACACTGTTTGCACATATTTGTTTGTTTTCATGTTGTGCTATCATTTACACACATGTTCTTGTTAGTAATTGTTTGTCTCACACATGTGAAACTGTTTATATATGTGCCAATTTATTATGTTAAAAGATAAAAAATTTTTAAATGATTATCAAATATATTATTTTCTTAAAACCCAAAAAATTATGAAAAATATACTATATATAAAAATTTTAAATTTAAATATTGCATATATTAGTTTTTAAAATTTATATATAAATCAATGTGGTTAAAAAAATTCTAATATAATAGAATATAAGCAAAAAATAATCTGATATCAACTAACAAATAATCCCTATAAGGTTTTTTTAAATTTTATAAATAAAATATTTGTTGGATATATATGATAGTTAGTTAAGATTTCTTGATATATTTTAATATAATAACATTTATATTTTCATGTCATATTAATATTTATAATTCACACAATTATATTATTGTAAGATATATAAATTTATAAAATATAATTATCTATTTTAATTCTTAAGATAAGATTAGGAGATGAAATATTTGTTTTGGATAATATGGATTTTAATAAATTTGTTAGAGAGTAAAAATGTAAAATTGTTTTACATACACTTAAAAGGTGTGAAAATAAAATATGTTACAAATGAAAACACATGGGTTGGTTGTGATTTTGTTTGCCCCATTTATTGGGGCAAATGAAAACCCTATATTTTATTTGTTACACTTTAAATATCATAATCAAATAAAATATTATGTTTGACTATGTGCAATTGAAAACTTATCCATAATATCCAAACATTCCATAAGATGAAATCCTGAAATAGTATACATTTATATTTTTTGAATAATAATCGCCAAATAATTATTAAAAAAAAACACGATTTATTTGTATCTTGTCTGTCTCGTACCGAAAGTCAGGCCCCTCCGATCTCTCTCTCTCTCTACCCCCCGGGGTTTTACAAAGCTTTCCGACTTCTCTCCCAAGCAACAAAAACCACTCCCCCTATAAATGCCAACCAAAGAGTGAACGCAAGACAGAGTGAGAGAGTGCAAAAACACAAAATCCCCCCCAAAAAATGGCCCTATCGAGAGCTCGAACCCTCAATCGGTCCCTCCTCAAACCCTCCCTCACCTATCTCCTCTCCTCCTCCGGCCGCCAATCCCCGCCGCCCCTCTCCAACCCCCTCGCCCTCTCCGCCGTCCGTTCCTTCCGCTCGGCCCGCTTCGGCGGCGGCGACGACTCGCTCAGCCGGTACGAACAAGACCCCCCGATGAATTGGGGGATTCGGTTCGTTCCGGAGAAGAAGGCGTACGTGGTAGAGAGATTCGGGAGGTATCTGAAGACTCTCGGTCCCGGGATTCAGTTCCTGGTCCCGTTCATCGACCGCATCGCGTATGCGCACTCGCTCAAGGAGGAGGCGATCCCCATCCCCGACCAGTCCGCGATAACAAAGGACAATGTCAGCATTCAAATCGACGGCGTCCTCTATGTCAAGGTGAAAATTCGGTCGAGGGAGATTTTTTTTTTCTTTCTATTTTTTCTGATTTTTTTTTGAATTTTTTTTGGACATTGTGTTTCTGATGCAGATTGTGGATCCGGTGTTGGCGTCTTACGGGGTGGAGAATCCGATATTCGCGGTGATACAATTGGCGCAGACCACGATGAGGAGCGAGCTTGGGAAGATTACGCTTGACAAGACGTTTGAGGAGCGGGACACGCTGAATGAGAACATTGTGGTATGTTGTGTGTGTGTGTGATTTGGAATCTTATGTTGTTTGAGTTTCGTGTGCTACATTGAACAATGGTTTATGAAGGATGAGTTGTAGGTGGAGTTTTTTTTTATTTTGGTAGGTTGAATGTTTAGTTTTTTTTTTTTTTTTTGGTTGGTTGTTTAGTTTGATGTGCTGATATGATGTTATATGCTAGAAAGCCTAGAATGACTGTTTAGTTTGATGTGCTGATATGATGTTATATGCTAGAATGAATGGTGAGAATGGAAACCTGGAATCTGCATATGAGTCTTGTAACAGTGGGTGTTTAGAAAATCCAATTTCATATAGTTTTCTACTTTCGATGTTGCATCACACGCCTATATATGTTTTTTCTACAAGTAAAAATACTGGTGCTTATTCTAGTTTTGGTGTCGGTTAAAAATTTCTTGGTTGCTATCAGTGTCATATAATATTGACCTCCTATGGAGTTATATATGCCCTTTTCATTCCCAGTCATATTAGCTATCCGAAGAAAAAAAGCTCTGTAAACAGTTGAATTTGTTTTTCGTAATTGATATTATATTAGTAAAAAATGCCAGTGAACTCCCTGAAATTTTGTAAACAGAAAATAAGAAAATTCTTGAGATAATTGGATGTGAATGAAAATGAATCAGAAGACATTACAGTGTTTCTTTGTATAGTTATCATTTCTTTGTCTCCATTATAGTAATACTGCGTCCATTTTGCAGAAATCTATTAATGAGGCTGCTTCAAGCTGGGGTTTGACATGCCTTAGATATGAGATAAGTAAGTTTTTTCAATGTTGTGAAGGAATTGTATTTTCATATTACATAATCTACTTCTTAAAATTTTGTTTCCTTTCCTTTTGATCTCTTCAGGGGATATATCTCCTCCTCCTGGAGTAAGAGCAGCTATGGAAATGCAAGCAGAAGCTGAGAGAAAAAAACGTGCTCAAATTCTGGAATCTGAAGGTGAATTGCATAAAGTTTCCATACTCTATTTAATACTGATCATATATGGATCTATAAATTGTGACTTCTAAACTGTAAAAATATAATCATATTATATTCTGGACATTCTAGTTTACAGATTGTAACTTTGATCTAAAACATGAGCAGGTGAAAGACAAGCGAACATTAACATTGCTGATGGTAAGAAAAGTTCTGTAATCTTGGAATCAGAAGCTGCGATGATGGATCAGGTGAATAGAGCTAAAGGTAAGCTGGAATTCTATCTTCCCCGATAGCTCTTGATTGCCCAGAAGTCATGGGCATTGTATTCATTGTCATTAGTTTACTTTTTTCTCCTGTTCCTAAGTGTTGAAATTTTAGGTGCACGTTGCAATACTTTCTCATGGGAATTATAATATGCATCAGGCAAACTTATGGGTCCAAAAGATTAATTCTCTAGAATAAACTGGGATAAAGTTCCCTGATCAGTCTTGAGTAGCAGTACATGTTGGATATACTGGCATGTGAAACACAGAAGCTTTTCTCTTGTTAACAACAATCTTGTTATTTCTTTAAAAATGAGAATCACAACTGAACATACAAATAAGTTAATATTAATTAATGAGATCCATTTTCTCATGTGCATTTAATGTTAATCTTACATGTTTTGCAATGAATGAATGTGGTAGGACTCTTACATGTTGTACATAAAACATAATAATATTCAATTTGTTCCAATTGGTTGAGAAAGTATCTAATTTCTTAGGATTACAGAACATGCGAGGTAACTTGGTCATGGTTGTACAGTCAGTGTATATTATTTTTTTACCACATGTGAGATTGTGAGGCATGTGTGTTAGAAGGAAGGCAAGATAGGTTTGACATTGATAGTGGAGATGAACATCTTTTATAAGAAATTCTCATTCTGCTGTCACCTTAGCAATCTCTACAAGCACCTGATAAGTGGCCTTTTGTGCCTTGTAATAGCTTGCATTGAGTTTTGGTGATGAATCTAAATCTAAATAGTTAAGTTGGATTAAGCGAATATGTGAATTCTTTTATGAATGGTTTTAAGATTCTAGTTATATGGATGGGATAGGTAGTTCTGTCTATTGGCCCCATATAATCTCACACCTTTATTGAAGGTGTGTGAGATTTAATCATACGTGCTTTTAAGCTTGATGATTCTCCAATTATTTTGCATATCACTCAATATCAAGGTGGTTCAAATTTCAATATATTTTTTCATTATTGAAAAGTCAAATTTCAGTATATATTTTCATTTTTATAAGGTATCTACTAGTTTCTATATCTGCCATTGTGCTTGTGTGTCTGTGACCCTCCGTAGCATATGCAGGCTTGCATCTGCATTTACTACATGTAGTTGCTGCTTTGTCTGTATAGTTGAACTTTGTTCCTCCAGCAAGTATTGGTATGCTTGGTAATTTGTATGTCTGATCACCATCTGTTGTTTGATTTATCATATCACATTCACCTTGAAAAAGTTAGTCCGATAGTGTTCTGTACAAGGGTAAAATTAATCATTGATAGATATGGTTTCTTCACCTTCCTTTCTAACTCCTTTTTACAAAATTACTTGTAATTCTTTCAGGAGAAGCAGAAGCTATCCTCGCTAAAGCTAATGCAACTGCAAAAGGACTTAAGATGGTATCAGAATCTACTATACTGCATGGAGGTGCCGAGGTAAAATTTTCTCAATCATTGGGCATTCTGTTTCTCATGAATTAGGTTGTCGTGGTATTCAAAAGGTTCAATGGTTAATAATTTTTTTTTTTTGTAAAAAGAAGTGATCTTTGAGTTAGTTTCCGATCTTGATTCTGCTCCCCTCCCAATTGAATTCTCTGCTGCGAGTTATCGAAATAGAGGTTTTCCTGCTCCTTTCAATCCATTTGTTACTTCTTTTGTGTGACCAGTTTGATGGTGGTACATCAATTGACAATATATGCATAAACTAAACGTAAAAAAAAAAACCCACTTCAGATGATATCATGATGTCATTTATCTCTCACGCTGATTTCCTTCAAAATTATCAGTCTGACTGTAATTCAGATGGGTAATATTCATTTCTTGACTGAATGCATATAAAAGTCAACTTTGATGATTGCATGCCTATTTTCAATGCTGCTAGTGACCCCCATTTGTCTTTTCTCTTCAGGCTGCTGCTCTGAAAGTCGCTGAGCAATGGATCCATGCATTCGGCAACATCGCCAAGGAGGTGAGGAAATTTCATCCATACCACTTGCAAAAGTTTAAAAACATGCGATTGATCAAACTTCTCTTTTATTTAATTGCAGGGCACAACCATGTTGATCCCAAGTCCCACCGGAGACGCATCCGCAATGATAGCTCAAGCCCTCGCCATTTACAAGAAACTCACCCCAGCGGCCTCTGGTGGCTCCAATGCCTCAGCCGAGTCCTGTCAGTCGTCCACCGAGGAGGGAAAATCCACTGTGGGCGCTGGACACGCAATTGAATCCCCAAAGTCCGGTGCAGTAAAAGTTGTTTTTGATGCTGACTCACCGAGGAAGGGAGGGAGTTCATCTTTCTCTCTGCAAAGCCAGGAATGATAAGTAGAGTTTTTAGAGATCTAAATAACTGAAATAACTGAAATGCACGAATTTTGTCTGTGGAATGCGAGTCAAAACTGTGTAGGCAGGAATATGAAGTTTTTTCTCTGGTTTACAGGAAGGGAAGGGAAAAGAAATTGGACGGTTTAGATTCTTTGTCATTTTCATGGTTAGTTGGTTTTCAAATCATTAGATGTTGCCTCTATTCACAGAGGACAGAGCGTCACTGACTTCTATTTTTTCTGATACGCATTTCTGACTTCTACTTCTTGTTTTTCTCTATCAATGCAAATTATTATTTGCATGCATGCAGTATTCTTTTGTTTGGTTGGATTTTGATAAACACGCATTTACTATTGAAATTTGTGTTTAGTTTAATATTCACATGTCATACATAACAGTATTATTCATGGAATTGTTCATGAAAGTGAGCCTGAGATCATTCAAGCGTGATTCAAGCTTTCTTGTTGACTTGGAACTTAACATTGATACTTCACCACCTCCTCATCAACATTGAAAATATACAACTCTGTAGCTTTATGTGTTCTATATTTTTAATGAGTGGCTCATGAACAAAGTGCAGTTCATGTTCCTCTTACAGCTAGCCCAGGCCAACTCAAGTCTTCGCTTTTAAGGCAGCACCAGGATCAGAGTGAGTCATGACATGAATTTGTTCGATCTGGCTCATCAAATTCACATCTCCCGCGTTCTCACTCTTCGACGATCTCTGGCTCATCGAATTCACACCTCCCGTGTTCGCACTCTTCGACGATCGCCTCTCGAGCTCGACCTTCCGCACTCTTCCCCCACAACACGCAGTACAGGCCACCAGATATAATGAATGCCCCAATCAAACTGTCATGCATGTGAGGCAGTTTGATTAGATTTCCCAAAAAAAATGTATATCATGATTGGGTGCTAATACACTTCTTAATCATTTCTATAGTCGTCCCTGCAGCCCTAATTATTACTCTACATGAGTACAAGCTCTAATACTTGCTCATATACTATCAGGAGAAATACAAAAAGACATACTATTTTTTTTTTTTTTTTGTAAAAATATGTGTTTCATTTCTGATCGTCTCCAGTGGTCCAATTTTTTAAGAAGAAAAAAACTTATAGTAATAATTTTTTTTAAAATCTAGCAATTCTTACCATAAAGTTATTTCGAAAGTTGCTTATAGTGTAAATTTTTTTCAAACCGCCTTCAAACCTTTAAAAGGGAGCGCTTGAAACATGTTTGGGGTGATTTGATTTTTATAATAATAAAAAATTCTCAAACGTGTTCCACATGCTCATGATCGAAAAGCTGAGCATAGCTTTTCAATTATAAATGTTATCTTAAAATTGTTTTTTCAAACATGTATAAAAAAAATGAAAATCAACAAGTGTTCTCAAACTGACCTGCCGAGGTGAAGCCTTTCTGCGAAGAGGAAGGCCGAGGAGGTTCCCATGACAACGAGCGATAGCGGGAAGAACATGGCCGTGAAGACCGGTCCCTTCCGACTAACACACCATGTCATCAGATAATATACCAGGCCTGATATAACAGTCCCCTGCAAAAAAAAAG
Organism: Acorus calamus; assembly: GCA_030737845.1. Classification (NCBI taxonomy): domain Eukaryota; kingdom Viridiplantae; phylum Streptophyta; class Magnoliopsida; order Acorales; family Acoraceae; genus Acorus; species Acorus calamus. Next base: position 23,518,794 of record CM060879.1, on the reverse strand, counting down.
AAGTAATGATGCATGAAAGACTAAACCATGGATGCTCTTGCCTATGTTTGAATACAAAAATAAAAATGATATATCTAATCTTGCCTGTGGCCCATCTGCAGCCTCATTAATTTTTTATACTCGTCCATTAAATAAGCATTGTTATGTACACTACGATAGAGCAATATACACTATATTATTGTAATGTATAGATAATTACGGGTGTGTTTGTGTGAAATAGAAGGTGAGAGTTAGTGATGGAAAGTAAACAAATTTCATTTGATCATTAAAAATATAGTGTTTGTGTATACAAGAAAAATAAAAAAAAATGTTTCACTTTTTCTCCCCTATTTCGTATGATTAGGAAATATGAAAAAAATTCTTTACACATGCATATACCATGAAAGTTAATTAAAAGGAAAATATTTTACGTTTCATTAATTTTCCTTTAACCCAATTTTTTTCATTTTTTTTATTTTCTATTCACATTTGTATACAAACACATCATAAAGTTTATTCTTGAGCTGTAGATGAGACTACAAAATTGATTGAATATATCAAAATTGATTGAATGCACCAAAATAAACATAAGCACATCAAGCTCACACAGTAGATGATGTTGAGTAGTTGTATGTTCCATGCTAATCTCCAGGACTCCATCTTCCTTTCGAAAATCAAAGCGAGTGCGGAGGATTGAATCGAAGCGAAGAAACATGTCAAGGCGGTGGTGGATAACTTGGCCTGATAGGCTTCGTATACGATGGCCTGCAGTTTGTTCTCATCATTGAAGGTTAACTACATTAAGGCTCCCGCTTGGTAACTAGTTTTAGGTTGTTTTTAGCCTCCAAACAAATTAATAAACAAACCACTTCATTGAAAAGTTGCTCTCATGATTACAACAAAAAGTGTATCGAAAACTATAATAAAAGCAGTTTCTGTTATCAACAATGAACACGATTCCTTGATTAATTGAAAAGCATCCCTCACGGTTACATCTTAAAAAATTACGTATAAAGCTAAAAGTTGTTTTTCAAACTGTGTTTTCAAACGTACCTTAAATATATAACAATCTTTGGCCTCCTGTTGCATGGTAATATAAGTTATTCCAGAATAGATAACTGCTATTGTATTAAAAAAAAGTATCAGTAAAAATAAATTATTTTTTGTTTGATTGTATTTTTAGTTATTTTGATTGACAAAAATGAAGTTTTTATTATTTGGTCATTATGTGTGAATGAATATTTATAAAAGTGGAAAATATAATTTGACATGTTAAAAACTACTTGAGAGCTTTATAGCCCGTTTTTCAGTCTCATATATGCAACATAACTATTTTCTCTTACCTGAAGAATGAGCCATGCACTGTATGCAACGAAGCTCGCACCAATAAGTGCTGAGCCTTTGATCCAATCACCCTTTGCATGGATCAACCCACCATGAGAGGATGAACCTTTCCCATGTAACTTGATCACAGGGATGCTCACAAATCCCCCCAACAATGGACCTTTGGAGAATATGAAAATGAGAGCTCCAGCTACACATATCGCCGTCCCCAAAAGCTTCGCTCGCCCTCTCGCGCTCCTCATGTTCACTACTTCCATCCTGTCGTACAAAATCATGTTAGTTCGAAAGAATTTTGTTCGAAACTGTAGTCCAATTTAAGTAGCGACATAAGTTATCCCTATGTGAAGAGCAAATTAATGGATACCAATTCTGAAATATTAATTAGTACATTAATGATAAGTAATGGAAGTAAAATTTCAAAAATTTAAAAATTTGAAGTATTGTGTGATTATGTTGGTCCCTACCGTGAATATATAGTGATGTAAGTTATTTTGGGGTTTATGATTATTTTAGAAAAGATAAGTATACTAATTTTTTGTTGTATTTTTAGTTACTTCATTAGAAAACGCAATAATGATATTTTTTTGTTTGGTTGATCATAATAAGTTGTAGATAAAATATAAATAAGGAGTGTGAAAAAGTAATTTAATTTGACATGTGGGCCCATTGAAGTAATCACAGTTGATTTGACAGAGAGACTCATTTATACTAGTGAATAAATTGCGTGGAATAAAACAATTCCAGAGAAAACCTAAAACACTAATATCAGCTTATTTTCATCTATTCTGTCATAGCTAATACTCATTTATTTCTTTAAACAAACATCTTTTTAGGCCTATTCTCTCTTTATTTTTTCTGCTATCATCCAATTACTGTACCCACACAACCCAGTAACATGAGTAAAAACAATTCAGGAAGTCTTGCCTCAGTATTACAGCCAGTAAAAATGTTAGAGCTGGAATGATGTTACTCAACGCGCCAGCGACGGTTGGGGAAGTGTAGTTGAGTCCCGCGTAGTAGAGATTCTGATGGATCGTGACCCCTACGAGTGCACTCGAGAATATCTTCATCAAGATTAACCATGACATGGAGGTGCGACGTTTCCTGTGGTACAAATGTAACATGTTATATTCTTGATTATTCTGAAATTGTTTATGAATAAAAATGTACATTAAAGTCCCTTTGTAGCTTGCACACATTTTATTTTTTTGCTAAAGAAACACATTTTTATAAAAATGAATGAAGTACATGAGTATATAATGTAGTAGCGGAATATATATTGCAACAAGCAGTGGCGTAGACACCTTGGGACAAGAGGGGCATGAGACCCCCCCACCCTTTTTTTTGTGAAATCTTTTTATGAGGACCCATAGCCCATGAGACCCACCGCTCGAAAAAATAATAAGAATAATAATAAAACCATCCATGATCCATGTGGATGGATTCACGTGTGTGGTGTGCTTTTACCAGTCTTCTTTTAATTAACCGTCTCCCTTCGAAAGCCCATTTTGACTCTTCTTTTCCACTGACTCCCAAGCTTCATTCAATATCCATATCGCATAGATAACCATACATAGTTATTTCTTTGTATGTCATGACTTCTCCAAATGATTCTTTCGCAAGTTTTAAGAGCAAAAATTGGTTCCCATGGCTCAGTTTTATGTACTTAAATTTTCTAAAGTAGATCTCATATTTCTTGATAATGAGCTTAAGACTTATATTATTGACATGCACTCTAATAATGACTTTTTGGAAGTGAATGAGATTGGTGATCTTGCTAAAAAGATGGTTAAGATGAAAATTGATATTTTATATTCACATATCTATTTGCTTATAAAATTGCCATTGATATTACTAGTAGCCAAGCTACTGTTGAAAGAATGTTTTTTGTAATGCATATTGTAAAGATTAAGTTGCACAATTGAAGGGGAGAGAAGTTGCTAAATAATTGTTTGATCACATATATTGAGGATGATTTTTTTGATAGCATTGATAATGATAAAATCGTTCAACATTTCAGAATATGAAACCTTATTGAGGTCAAATTTAAAGGTGTGTACGTATTGCTTAGTAGATTTATATTTTGACATCTTTTTTTGTAAATCATTGATATGAAATTTGACATTTTGTTTTAAAATATTATTTTTATTTTAAAATATGATAATTATCATATTTTAATTTTGTGATATGTTTTATGTGAATGTTTTATTTCATTTTAATTTATACATGTTCATTACTTTTTTAATCTATGCTATTGAAATTAAAAAAATATATAATGATATAACTTGAAAAAATATTTATATAAGTCACATTAGACCCTCTTATAAAAATCTTAATTCTACCACTGGCAACAAGTGATTTCATCCATTGTGTTCGTGATGTGAAAATTATAAACAAGACTGTAAAACAAACTCAGTGATCATCACTTATTCATGTAGCACATGATTCATGAATCACCTCTCAAGGGTGAAGGCGAAGGGACCAAGGATCAACGTCGCTAAAACGTGTCGATACGAGATGAAGACATGTAACTCATGCCATGGTCTAAGGCGAGCTTCCCGAGGATGTTCGAGCCGCCATACAGTAACTGGATGACGATCATGACCGCCACTTGAGGAGCCCAACTGCAGGAGGAGGAGGAGGAAGAAGAGGAGGTGGAGGCGGCGGCCTTCATGTCAGCCATCTCCAACTACGGATCCAGAAATCTAAAGACACTTTAACATGAGCCACGGCTTTAGTGAGGAATTTCAAGACAAAAAGCATGATTAGGAAGTGGAATTCGTAGTCACAGAATCAGTACGCCCACTTCCCTCTCTTTCTTTTCTTTTATGTTAGATGCATCTGAGTTTATCAATACGTTCACACAGTTATTTTTCATATGACTGAATGACATTGGAAAGAAAAAAAAATTGAAATGTAAATTTATGGACTTCTCATCTTTTCAAGATATAATAAAGGGTGCGTCTATTTCCACCAAGGATTCCCTTAACCTACCATTGAAAAAAAAAGAATATTTGATTGTTTTCACCGATCTAGGTCGACCACTCATGATTGTGATTTTAGGTTTTGAGCGACCGAATCGAACATGGTTTGTAATAAAGTTTATAAATTTTATCTTGAAAACATAATCCCATGACGTGTATCCTCCTTAGATCCTTTATGTCACTCCAATTTTGAGTTGTAATGTAGGGCAAATTAATCATTATTTTTAAATGTATAACATAGAAACAAATTTTTTACATAAGTTAGAGACAAATTTTTAAAAACCAGATGTAAAATGTGTTCGAATCAATTGGTATATTTTTTTTTCAAACAAAAAATCCACTTAACTGAAAATTCAAATGAAGCTTAAAAATAATATATATTTATCTAATTAATAAGATATTTTTTGATAAAAAATTGAATTCATTGAAAGTGCACCTACTTACATTTTTTCCATAATTCTTTAGCTGTTGTTTGAATAGAAGAATAAATGTAAAATATGATGGATAAATCCAATAAATAATTTATGTACAAAGAATAGTAATATAATTATCTCAAAACATGTAATATTAAATTGATATTGATATTCCAACCTTTGTGATTAGTTTGAATTAACTTTCTTGCTGTCTTGGAACTCAACATTGATACTGCACCACCTCATCAACATTGAAAATATACTAACTTTGTAGCTTTATGTGTTCTAGTTTTTAAATGAGCAGTTCATGAACAAAGTGCAGTTCATATTCCTCTTAGAGCTAGCCCAGGCTAACTCATGTCTTCTCTTTTAAGGCAGCACCGGTATCAGAGTGAGCCATCACATGAATTTGTTTGATCTGGCTCGAAGAATTCACACATCTCCCGCATTCGCACTCGTCCACGATCTCCTCTCGTGCTCAACCTTCCGCGCTCTTCCCCACAACACGCAGTACAGGCCACCGGATATAAGCAATGCCCCAATCAAACTATAAGCCTCCGTTTGGATATAGAATAAAACTTATTTTTGAGTATATAGTTATTCCAGCATAAATGAATATAAATAAAGATAAAATGATTTTGTATTTGGTTGTGTTTTGAATTATTATCGCTGAAAAATGTAATAATAAATTTTTTTTATTGTCTATGTAAAATGTGAATAAAGTATGGATAAAGATTTATAAAAAGTGAAACAATAATGATAGTTGATTTGACATGTGATTTATTAAAGATGATGATAATTGATTTGACAGGGACCCACATATTCTGTGGGTAGAATAACCTGGAATAACTTTAATTCCAGGGGTTGGTTGGAATCCATATATCAATTTATACTATTTTATTCTGATATAGTTTATCCATGTGTATTCTGTGAAAACTACAAATGAGATTGTAAAACAGACTAAGTGTATCAACACTCATTCATCTAACAGAGCGTAGGTGAAGGGACCCAGGATCGATCAACGTTGCTAAAGCATGTCGATACACGGTGAAGACCATGTAACTCATGCCGTGGTCAAGGGCGAGCTTGCTGAGGATGTTCGAACCGCCATACAACAACTGGATGACGATCATGGCCGCCGCCTGAGGATCCCAGCTGTAGAAGGAGGAGGAGGAGGCCTTCATGTCAGCCATCTCCAGTTCTCCACCCATAGATCCAGAAAGCTGAAGACAATTTAACATGAGCTACTGCTTAAGTGGGAATTTTCAATTCAAAAAGCATGAGTGGGAGTCAGTCGGCTCTAGGAATTTTTATAGTTGGGGTCATTTTTAAAAATAAATTCCACAAAAAATTTTAAAAATCTGTACTTATTATATATTTATAAAAAAACATAAAATATTCTTCTGAAAATAGAATAATTGACATTAAAAAAATCGTCAAAGAAAGAAGATTAATAATTTTAAATATATAAACTTTTACAATTGCCCTTTACGTGATTTTGCTTAGCACCGTGATTTTCTTCAGTAGGAGAAAATCTTGTTATATAATTGATTTTCTCATTCAAAATTTACTCATTGAACAAATGACAAAATTTATAAAATAAAATTTTTGTAAACATAAATGCATTAAAAAAAAATAAACAACTAATCAATTAAAGAGCCAAACCAAATTCATGATTATCCAAACGGATGGGTGAAGCCAGGTGAAGGAAAGAGGGTGTAATTTTAAGAAGTTTTATTCATTATTCATACACGATTATACAATGATGAAATTTTTTTATATTAACATATAAAAATGTTAAAAGAAATTAAAAAAAAATCAAACTCAAATCTATTACGTACTCAAAGCAGAGTAGGAAAAGATTTATTTAAAACAATTAGTTTGATGGACTCCACCAGACCCAACATATATGTGTCCATGACTCCATGTATCACCCATTCACCCCAGCCAATCATTTTATTTATTTTTTATTTACGTAGAGGGTAATGTTTAATATTTTTGGTTTTTTATAAGAGTAATATTTAATTTTTGCCAAAATTTGGATGGGGTCAAGACCCCATTGTTACACAAGTGGAGCCGCCCCTGGTGGGAGTGGAGTTCAATGTCAGTGAAGCAAGTATACCACATGCGCCCACTTCCCTCTCTTTTCTTAATGACATATCAACAGTAAAAAATAGGAATGATATATGGAAACTACGTGTTTAAATTATGATAAGTGAGATTATAGGAATTCTAACCTTTCAATCTCACATATATACGAAGCTTAACAAATCCATTGATAAGTATCCAAGTATCCAACTAGTAATCGGGATTTTAAAATGTGTAACTGTCTATAATATTAAAAAAGTTACAAACACAATGTGACATTGGAAAAAGATAGTATAAAAAGTTCGGTTTTATACTTTTAAAAGAAGGTTAATTAGATGTAGCTTTCTGAATTTAATTTTCTTCTCACGGCTTCCTTAAAGAGCTAGTTTTTTTATTTGTTTATATTTAGAAGTTGGGAGTCTTAATTTTAGAAAAGCTAAATAGAAAAACTTGTTTAATCAAGGTGATGATACATTCAGTTTATTTTACATATTCATTTGTAATATTTACTACATCATCACTAACATATAATGTATGAAATCACTTAATACAATATATACCGTCATTGTCTTAGCACATACTCCATTATAAAAAATATAAGACATTTCATTTAATTCATAAAAATTACGTATTTCATTATTTACAAAAGAATACGCTTCAATCAATGATCAAAACACGTGCTGGCTATACAATTGTAAATGGGGATGACAATGAAGAAATTGTTTAGGCATTTTGCTACTTTAATTCGATTTAAATTAATATGCACAAAATGATGCATATATTTTTATATTCTTTAATTTAAATATATGTTAGCTTAATTTAAATATATACCAAGATAAAGAAAAATAAAAAAAATATAGCAATTTCAGTTTAAAGACGAGTTTTGATACTGAATTACTCACATGTTTATCACGATTATTTGAAATAATTTTCTGTGGGACCGGGATAAATAGATGGATGTAGCCTTTTCAGCTTGATCGTAAGGTCAACTGTCACGGGAGTCCTTACAATATTAAAAAAAATGTCAACCTAAAGAAATCTTAGAGTTCATCATGAAGGGCCCGTTTGGCTATAGGAATAGAGGGGGGATAAGCAGGAATAGACATGGAATAAGCAAAAAAGGGTGTTTAGATGAGGGGAATAAAAGGGAATCTGTATGTCGGAATAATCAAGAATTAAGGGGTATAGTAATCCCTCATTTTACATGGAATTAACATATTCCAACAACAATCATAAGTGGGTCTCATAATTTTTTTTATTTTAAATCACATGTCATCACCTCTTGTACATCAACGAGACACACGTGTCAAATCAACTTTTTACACTTTATTCACATTTTATTCTTCATTAACCAAACACTCCAATCTTTATTATTATGTTTTTTAATAAAAATAACTGAAAACACAATCAAACACAAAATCTTTTATTTCATTGATAAAATCAACAATTTCTGAAATATGTATAAACCCTAAGGGGCTGTTTGGGTAGAGGGTTAGGGAAGGGATAGGTGGGAATAGGCAGGGAATAGGGAAAAAAAGGTGTTTGTGTGAGGGGAATAAGGTGGTATTTGGATGTTGGAATAACAAATAATAAAGGGGTATAGTAATCCTTCATTTTCCATGGAATTAGCCTATTCCAACAATAATCATAAGTGGGTCCCACTGTTTTTTTTCATCATTCATTTCAAATCATCTGTCAACACCTCTTATACATCAATGGGGCCCACATGTCAAATCAACTTTTTACACTTTATTCACATTTTATTCTTCATCAACCAAACACATTCACTTTATTATTACGTTTTCCAATGAGAATAATTTAAAACACAACCAAACAGAAAATCACTTATTCTACTGATAAAGTCAACAATTCCTAGAATAGGTATAAACCCCAGAATAGCTTATGTCTCTATCCAAACGGGCCCTAAAATAACTTATGTCTCTATCCAAACGGCCCGAAGGGTATGGGCCGGAGTTGGGTTAATGAATTTTAACCCGAGAGAGAGAGCCCAACCCACACCCGCTTCATATCTCAGTCCACTAATCAATCACGACCGTCCAACTAAACTCCACAAATCCAAAGGCCAAGATCATCCTTTCCTGTACACCCCTCCACGCCCCACCCAAAACAGCCAAAACCCTAGAGCATATAAAGGGCCGTCACTTACACTTTCATTTCGCCTCAGGAACCCTAGCTTTTTTGTTTTCGACTTTTGATCTCGGGTTTTGGCTTCGATCGATCGAAAATGAAGACGATCCTGGCGTCGCAGACGATGGACATACCGGAGGGGGTGACAGTGAAGGTCAAGGCGAAGGTGATCGAGGTGGAGGGGCCGAGGGGGAAGCTTGTGAGGAACTTCAAGCACTTGAACCTGGACTTCCAGCTCCTCGAGAAGGAGAGGAAGCTCAAGGTGGACGCGTGGTTCGGATCGAGGAAGACCATGGCCGCCATCCGCACCGCCATCAGCCACGTCCAGAATCTCATCACCGGCGTCACCAAGGGATACCGCTACAAGATGCGCTTCGTCTACGCTCACTTTCCCATCAACGCCTCCATCACCAACTCCAATCGATCCATCGAGATCCGTAACTTCCTCGGCGAGAAGAAGGTATTGCCTCGAGATTCGTACGCTAGGACATGATCTGGTTGCCCTTTTTTATCTTTTTTTGTTTTGATGATGTCTTGCTGGATTCGTTGATCTGTTGTTTCGTGATCAAGGTTTCGATGTTGATTTTTTTTGTATATACTGTTGTGATCTGATTATTGTCGTTGTTAGCTGTGATTTGTAAATTTAGGGTTTTGTGTTTTGAATCGCATTGGATCTTAGCTTAATAGATTGATAATGCTGATCATGTTGTGAATAATGTACACCTTGCCCATATTTTTTGCTGTAAAAAGTTTTATCTATTCATTTTAAGACATTTTATTAGATCTACATGTTACATCTACATATTTGTTGAATATACTGTGTTGTCATTCATGCACTACCTGATTTGGTCCTGGTATTTTGATTTCTTATGCTGCTTTGTAGGTTTTGTTGGTCGGTCTCATTTCTGGGTATGATCCGTGCCATACTTAGGGTTTTGATGGTGTCTATTGAATCTGCTGTTTTGACCTGATTATGGTATCTGAGTATCTCACTAGATGTCATTAGGTTTTCCAATCTGTGATTGTAACATATAGGATTTGTTGTTTTTATATGGGACTCATGTTAGATCTTAAATACATGACTAGCTTAATATGTTGATAATGTTCATGTTAAGAATGCTGCACACAATGGACATGCTTTTGTTTTGTTTTTTTTTATTGAAAAAGGTTCAATATGTTCTTTTTAAGACATTTTAATAGATCTCCACGTTATATCTACACGAGTTTTTTTGAGGAATATATGGATTTTTAAGCTTTCATGTTTTAACACGTGAGTATTTCAATCTTCTGTAATTTTTGTATGGGTTTCTTCCATTGTATTTAAAATATTTGCAACGGCATGCAACTTGGTATAATCATATGCTTAATGACGGTCTGGTGCTGACGATAGATTTCCAAGTCAGCTCCCAACTTTATCATAAGCTAGAGCTACAGCTTGCCACCTTTTCATTTTTGGTTCCTCTATTTCTTTGTATTCATGAATCTGGAATTGGTGGCTGATATGTTTATGGTGTGATGTCTGTTAATATTTTTTTGTTCTGTTTGTTCTTGAGGCTGACCATGGTTTATGAATTGTTTTTTAATTAATCATTGTTTTGGCCTTTTGGTGCATTTTCTTTTGGAACATGTCAATTTGGTTGAATTTTTTGTTTTTAAAGTGAATTGAAAGGAAAATTATCTTCATAGAATGTTTTAACAAGAAAAGGTATAACATAGCCTGAGAGAGCAATTCTTTTTGGGATGTGTTAGTTTAATGAAAATCACTTTGTTTTATTGATTTGTATATATTATATCCTATATGATATGTGAGGTATTGGGATGTATGGACAGTGCTTCAGATGGTTTTCTGACATGCAATTTGATTGTTTAATGCAAGTAACTGATCTATAATATATTAGAAATGATTTTGACTGTTCATTGGTGTTGATTTCTCATTCCTGATTGGTATAGATATTGATGTAATATTATGCTTTTCCATGAGTTGTAGATATTAGTTTACAAATAATCATTTAGCCTAGTGTGATAAAAATTGAAATGATTCTGTCTCAATTTTTGAGTTGTATGTTTCAAGACGTTTGATGGTTCAGCTTAGGGGAATTGTTGATATACTTGTTTATTTGAATGGGCTCATGTCTGGCTTATGCGTTATGTTTATATTTATAATATGTGTCTGTCACTTGGTCTCTGAACTTTTTGAGCTAAACTGTGAGTTTTTTGTTGTAAAAAGGTAGCATAATGATGTTTTGTTTCAAATGCCATGGAAAACCATGCTTATTGACGGTCTGGTGCTGATCTGGTTCTACGTCAGTACTCAACATTATCATAAGCTAGAGTCACTGCTAGCCATTTTTTTTGGTTCTTCATTTTTTCTTGAAGTAACCAATAAATGGTAGCTGATATTATCTACATACCATTTGGTGCCATTGAGTTGACGCTTTCTTGTCATTTGATGCATTGGTTGGATTTGTTTTGGTTCATATTGCTTTTTCATTTTTTTTAATAGAATAGAACCATAATACATCAATCTATCCTTTTTACCGTAGTATAATATGGATTAATTGAAGATCATGGTTAATGGAATTTCATGCTTATTGACGGTCTGGTGCTGATCAGCTATTCCATGTCAGCACTCAACATTATCATAAGCTAGAGTTACTGCTAGCCATCTTCGTTTTGGTTTTTTCACTTTTTTTTTATTGAATGAACCATCACTTGGGAGCTGATATTTTTCACTGTTTGGCACCCATTAGTTAATGCACTGGCTGGAAGATGATTTGCATCCCATTACATTTTTAATGAAATACTTTTCATTTTGTTGGTGTTTAACTGTTTCTCTGTTATTTTCATTAGTTAATGCACTGTTCTGCTTAGTACACAGAACTCCCTGTTATTGTTGTTATACTCAAGCATATGCCGCTCTCTATGTTGTAGACTTCCACTTGCACTGTGTATGGTTTAACTGTTTATCTTCTTTGTTGATATTTTGAACTACAATGCATTTTTATTGTACTTCAATGATGCTGTAATTTCATAACTTCTTTTCCTCGTAGAATATAAATTTATTATTGATAATATGGTGATTCTATTCAAATAATATAAAGTTTCTTGTATGTTGATTTAATATAAATTGGGAAACATTCCCCAAATTATTTATGAATGCATCACATTTTTTTCTTGTTCACATTCAAATGCTATTTTTTTGTATTATGTTGTGGATTGAATTTCCTTGTGACAATTGCTGCAGGTGAGGAAGGTGGATATGCTTGATGGCGTGTCGGTTCTGCGGTCTGAGAAGGTCAAGGATGAACTCATTCTTGATGGGAATGATATCGAACTCGTCTCTCGATCCTGTGCCTTGATCAACCAGGTTTGTCACTTATATCTTCTTATCACTACAATTAATCCATGGAACACTTGTATACATAAACAAGAACAACATAATTGTGTTTCTGCAACAGAAATGCCACGTGAAGAAGAAGGATATCAGGAAGTTCTTGGATGGTATTTATGTCAGCGAGAGGAGCACGATTGCCGAGGAGTAAATGCAAGTAGATTTTGCTGGTTATCAAAAGATTTTAGTCAAGAACTGTAGAAGAGACTTTGTTTCCTTTCGATGTATTTGGTGTCCCTTTTTTGGAATCTGTCCCCATGTGTCGTTTAGAAGTGGTGTTTGTGAATTGAATGTGAGCTATATTTACAAGGATTTGATGGTTGATTTCAGGCGAATTTTGGCGAATAATTAGTTTTCTTTTTGGCTGGTGTGTTTGGTTCGCTTGCTGAAAGCTTTTAAAGCAGGTTACCTGTTTGTCTCATTTTACTCATATAGTCATGTTGATGTTGATTTTTATGTCTGTGATTTACATGCTGGGCCAGGTGGTTGCGGCAATGAGGGGAGGTCCGGGAGCAGGTGGTGTGGGGCTGGTCCCGGACCTCTCTCTCTCCTGTGTCCCTTTATTTGCCACTGCTGCCCTCGCATGCTCTCTTATGCCCTATCACTTTGTTGGTTCTTCTCTCATCTCTGGGTTTAAAACTGATTTTGTAGAAAATTGTTTTATCTGAGTTTTCTCAAATTACAGTTTTCAAGTCCTATTTGGTTGGAATCTGTTTGTAGAAAGTTGTGATTGTAAAACTGTATCGTGCAAATAAGAGACAGGTTGGAGCCTTAAGAGGCGGTTCTAACCCTACCTAAATTATATAAATATGATTATGATTTTTTTTATATAATTTAAGAATATAATGGTTCAAACAATCCGCAAATACTGAGATTAATTTTTTAAAATATAAAAATATGTAACCTTATTTATTTAGGTATATTCCTTATTTTATAACTATCCAGAGACTCAGACAGAATTGTACGGGATGAAATTTGTTAATCACAATAATCACCCAGTTTTGAGTGTCCAACTAACTGGTTGGATTTTTAAAATTTTTTTTTTAACCTTTTGACCAAAAGTTTTGTTTTTAAAAATCTCAAAACAAAGAAATTTTGATTAGATTATTTATAAGTTAAAAATACAATTTCATAGTCAAATCGAATGTTTGTTTTCTTCTTATAAACATTGATAATTATGTCTGGATAAACTAAGATAAAGTCTTATATCTATTTTAAGAAAATGTTTGAATTGTTTATCAAGACTTATATATTTCAATAGATTATAAATATCATTCTCTATCATTTTAAATTTTTTCATCTCACCTAAATAGTTTCACACATTCTCAAAACTGTCATATTTATTAAATCAGTCACACATTTCTCACATTTATTGAAAGGTATAATTGTTATTTAAAAAATCATAAATTTCTATTCATTCATTATCTACCACAAACAATAAAATGTCACTTGACTAACTTTTATGCTACTAATGAGAAATACATAAAAGACTTTTAAATTATTTATTCAGCATCAATTGTATCCCGAGCTGCTGGGACGAATAAGCCTAGGCCTAAATCCCTCCCCTCAGATCAAACCTTTCACCGTTAATTATTGAACTCCATTAATCGAACGGCCCCGATTTCAATAAATCCCTAAATCCATCTCTCTCAAACCCTTCCCAAAACCCAACCACTGCGAGGGTTTTAAACGTCGACCCCCAAAACCCTCCTCAGAATCCAATCTTCACGAACAAATCACACGAACCTCCCATCGAAAGCAAACATGGCCGAGGAAACAGCGACGACGATGACGACGGCGAGGGGCTCGAAGAGGCCGAGGAGATCGAACGAGCGGAAGAGCAGGAATAAGCGAGAGAGGACGATGAAGGGCGCGGATGAGATCCGCGCCGCCAAATCCGCCGCCCGGTCCTCCATGAGGTTCAAGAAGGTCTACAAGAGACGCGCCGAGGAGTACAACTCGGACGACGACGACGCCGCTGGCGTCAAGAGGGACGACGAATCTGACGCCGGCGAGGAAGCTCGGGAGGGAGAGGAAATCGGAGGTTCCGATGTGGACGACGATGGAGAGGCTGAAGTTCAACAGGGGATTATGAAATTCGCCGATGGATGTAAGGCTTTTAGGGTGGCCTTCTCGAAGATCATGAAGAAGAGCGTCTCTGATGGTCTATTGGTATCTCTTTTTTTTACTCCCCAAAAAGAGATACATTTGAGTCCCCATTGTTGATTTTTAAATGAATTACAATTTCTCCTATTTTGAAGGGTCCTGTATTGTCGGCGCACAAGAAACTCGTGATAGAGAAGCTCGCGGAAGAAGAAGAGGAAAACGAGGGCACTGGACGTGACAGGAAGGAGAAGATCAAGGTTTCTATATGTTTGTAATATTTTTATTTGTGTTTTGTTTGTTATTGGTAGTGTCATAGTGTCGAATTCCTTGGAAATGGTCGATATATATGTCAATTGAGTTGTTGATTTGTCGCATTTACTAGTTTTCCCGCATTTTTAAGCTTTTGATGTTTGTGGCTTTTAATGGAACTGTTTTTTTTTTTTTTGTGGGAAACTATCAGGCAAGGGAGAAAGGGCATGTCAAGCCGCTTAATTTCTTGGATGCTAAGGAGAAGTTTCTTATCAGTGTCGCTACGAAAGGAGGTAACTTTCTTTTTTCTGCTTTGGCTGTCTTATATGTAGGGATTCAATGTTATCTCGCTCTTGGAGCTTTAATTGACTAATTGATCCTATGTTGCATGTATGATGCTGGGTTTCAGTTGTGAAGTTATTTAATGCGGTAAGCTCTAAGCTGGTCCTCTTTTTTTTTTTTGTGTGT
Organism: Acorus calamus; assembly: GCA_030737845.1. Taxonomy (NCBI): domain Eukaryota; kingdom Viridiplantae; phylum Streptophyta; class Magnoliopsida; order Acorales; family Acoraceae; genus Acorus; species Acorus calamus. Next base: position 23,503,624 of record CM060879.1, on the reverse strand, counting down.
GTGTGTGTTTTATTCCATTGGTGTATATATGATTGTTGTGGTGTAAGATTTTGAGTGAATGCATTCACAAACTTCTTGGGAAGAGTTCTTGAAAAACGTGTAAAGGAACTTACATTGGGTGATATGCAGGTTAATAAAGCGCAAGCTGCTCAGAAAGGCCTAAATCCTTCGCACTCCAAAGATGCAAAAGGTATTCCAAGTGAAATAGCTTAGCCAAGTATTATTGTACATTTGTACATTTTTATGCCACCTCATTATTACCCAACTAACCGTAGGTATTCAATAATACATGTTGATCTGGTTTCTTTGATAAGCTTTAGCTTGTAAGCACCTGACGTACATATTATAAAGACTTTTTGGAGGAAATTGTGATGAATCATTATCTGTAATACTGTTGTTGTGATGTATCATTATCTGTAATACTGTTGTTGCCTCCCATAACATTAGCAGATTTGACGATTTGTCAGTTTCTTCTCCAAATTCATTAATGCAGCAAATAAATGCACTCTGGTGAAATCTCATTGTTGCTTGTGTGCCCTTTTATTTGCCATTATTGACATCACTGATAAACATTTCTTCATCTGGATACTTTATTCAGTGAGTCACTATTAGCCTTATTTATAGAAATTCTAGTCATTTTACATTACAGCAGAAAAAAATGTTTTTCCTACTCGTAGTTTATCTTACTCTTCTTGTTACTCCTCACAGAGTCTGAAAATCATTCTGGAAACACTCTTGCATTGGTCTTCCAGGAAAGCATTAACTTATTTTTTCATTTATTGGAACTTGGACCCCAAGGATCAATAGTTGACAAGAGTGTTTGCAACCAATAGGTCTTGGGGTTCACACCCAACCATTTACCCATGAAAAAGATGTCAAACATTAACATGAAGTGTTGGTGATGGTTTATGTTTCTCCCTTTCTCATCTATTTTCAAACTTTATATTTGGCAATGGAGGATAATCATATTTGAGCTTACATAAATGAATGATTATCTAATTGATTGAACATTAAATTGTTGAGACATTTTTATTTATATGCCTTGTTTTCTGATCATTTGTCTTCCTCATTTAAATTGGAAAGCGATTATCTACTACGATAGATAGAAAGTGATGATGTGATAATGCTATTACCTTTATGATCAATTAGTAAAATTCTAAAATATCCACGAATTGAAGATGAAATCTATTTTAATATGAGATTTAGGAGATCTTACTGAACATTTTTTTTGTACATTTGAACTTCTATCTTCTCAACAAGGTAAAGGGCCTTTTAGGTCGTGCATGCCATCTGATTCTGGAGTTTATAGGATGATATCATATAGAGTGCTGTCATTGCATATGGTTTGTAAATTTGTGATTGAAAGATTTCTTGGAAATTAGAAGTATGGATTTAATGAAGGAAGAGTGGATATATTTGCTTCAATAATAAAAAAAATGTTTCGATCTTCAGGAACTAGTAGTCATATTGCCATTCATATATGTGGAGAAAGATTTTTTTGACAGTACATTTGGCAGCAAGGATTTGGAGAAGGTTCTGAGGCTAGTTTATTTTTTGAATATGTGTGGAGCTATGCTGAATTACTTTGGACTAATAGGATATAGTCTTGGGTTTGAGCCCTTAGAATGATCTGTATACTATATGCGGGACACTCTGATTGAGAGTCTTTCTTAAAAATGTCAAAATTTTGGTTATTGTGCTTATGAAATATAGATTTGTTCCACAGGTCCATTTTCAGCATCTATTTTGGAGCATATGGGAATTAGTTTATGTATTTGTAGTGAACCAATAATGTGTTTATCATGTGGAGAAAGTTTTTCTGTACATGACACTAGGAATGTGCTAAAATAGAATGAAATATTTATCAAGGGTAGCAATCCTCTGTTGGATAGACTAAAATTCAAATTTTGGTGAGGATCCATATGGATTAACTTATTTAATCTTTGATGATTTTTTTATATGGATGAACTTTTCTGATATTTGATGATTTTTAACATATATTCCTATCAATTTATTACCATTCGTCTCCGTGTCCCCTGAGACATGGATCATTGTCCCTACTATGTCATTCCAGTGTTTTTTCTAGAAGTTTTGTGTCCGACTATGACACTTAGCTTTGTTTTTGAATTTTCAGTTATGCATATTTCTCATCATTCTATTAGTAATCAAGGGACTTCAATTCATTACTATATGGTAGCTTTCAATAATATGCTTTACTTTTTATTTCAATTTCACTTTTACTATTAGTATAAACTGTTGGGCTTTTTTTAGCCCGTCCATCAAGAGAAATTGAATCCAGCAGATTTGATTTTGTATGTTTATCTCTGTTTCTCTGTTGCTCCTTAATTCCTTTCTATATTTCACCTAGAACATGACTTACATATCTCATCTGACCATGGTTAAAGCTTTATCCAGTGTCAAATTCAACTTGAACCTGTTGATTTGGCTTCGTCTTTCTCTTTGATGGATTATGATGGCAAAATTGATATCCTTTGTTAACCAAAATACTAATGAACATCTTTATTTCTTATGTTAAGTAATGCCCCAACTTAAACTTTAGATAGATGGTAAACTTTCAATCAAACTGTCCAGTTTTTTTTTTTTTTTGCCTGGTTTTAACAAGTGGTATTTTGTTATCCAACAGTGCTGGGCAAACGAAGGAAAGAAGCATTTTATTCTGAGTTGCGGAAGAAGTCAGATCAACCAGCTGACAACCTTTCAACAAGCCCCACCAAGGTGTGTACAAAATGCTGATCTGTGACATGTAATACCTTCGTGTTTCGATATGTACTAATCCCAATTTCACATTTTGTATATCCGTGTCACCATCTACAGAGAACTGATGAACCTGGATGGGCGCCCTTACGTGAGAGTTACATGTTTGTTGATTCAAAGATGAAAAATTGGGATAAATTGGCTGTAAGTCCCACATTGAACTTTTTATTTTTTGACCAGCAATCACTCAATTCTTTTTTTATAGTGCAAACTTATATGCTTTGGGCACATTTCATGTAGGATCCTACGGGCACAGTGACTGTGGGCACATTGCCTCTGGAGACCTCATCTGATGATGAGTGATCATGTGTACATCTTTGTAAGATTATTCTTTCTAGGATTCTTCATTCTTGTTTATATTTTTGCATTTCGAGCCTAACGAGCTGACTTTGTGCCAGTGATTATCTTCAAAGTCAGCATCATCTTCAACAACTTCAATTCAGGATATGGAGATCTCTTCGTCGTCTGTGTCAGTGATTTCCAAAGAAAAACAATACTCTCAGCATTGGCCCAATCCTCTTCTAGCAGTAGAATGTTCATCTTTGAAGTTTGAATGTTCAATTTTCTTGTGTAGCTGAGTTAATTTATCCATATAGATGATGGCAGGGTGCCATGCAATTTTGCTTATTCCTAGATTGTTGTGTATTACGTGTTAAAAATTCTGAAATTCACATTCCTTTTATTACTGGTGTGTTAATTACATCTATTTTTATGTGTTTTCTTTATTACAAATGAAATGATATTTATCCATCTGCGTTCCTCATTTGAGAACTGTGAAATATTTATATTTATATTAGTTGGCTGAAACCCAAGTTGACCCATCCTTTGAACTTTGCTCCTGTTTGGATGAGAGAATAGAGAGGAACAGAGAAAAATAATACTAAAAACTGTTTTTTTTGCAAGAAATAAAGTGGTATAGTTATACTAGGATAAATAAGAATAAACTTATATTGGTATCTCATGTTCTTTGGAATTGTGTAATTTCATTTAATCTATTTAACATGTTTAAAGGGGTCTACACTTTATATGTTAAATCATATGTCATCACTTTTATTCAATCAGAGTGTTTACGTGTCAAATCGATTTTTTATCTCTTATGTTATACACATCTCATTCTTCATTATCAACCAAACAACAAAATTTCATTATGACATTTAATTTAGATCGGATTATGTTTTAGTTGGATTTGAGTTTTGTTTGCAGTGTCATTTTTTTTTATGAAACACAGTAGTGTCATTTTAAACAATTCAAAGGTTCGTGGTAAATATTAGTGATGAAATAGGAGTGCTAATGATGAAGAAAAAGTAAAATTATGAAAGTGTGATTGATTTTCAATTAAAAACAAATTGACCCATTTAGATTTTATATCATAGACCAATAAATGGTTCCAACTCCTTATTTGCATCATTCTTGCATCTCACATGGAAGGACATAATTTATTATTTTTATTATAAATTAGTTTCAAGTTATTGTAATATATATTTTATTTTTATGAAAATAAATATTCTAATACATGAATTATTATTATATAAACTTTCAAAAATAAAAAATAAATTTAGGAAAGCGGGTTCAATCGTAACCGTTTGTTTTCAGATAAGATTTATTGAACCAACGGTCAAGATAACCCAGTCTTTCTTTTACCCGAACCCTTCATTCCTAACCGTTCGAGTTCAACAATGGACGAGGGAGATTGAAGTGTTGAAGCGAGGCTCCTTTTACACGCGTTATCATTCGAGTTTTCAAAACCCATAAAATGAAATCTTGGAGGGAATTGAAAAGCTTCGTAAGCTTCTCTCATTTTATAGAGAGAGAGAGAGAGAGAGAGAGAGAGAGGTCTGTTTCGAATCAGAAGGAAGAGCTGTTCGAATCGCTCGAAAATCGGTGGAGATTTCGGAGAAATCAAGGTCTCCTCCTGTTCCTTGAGTTCTTCGTTTCTTCAATTTCCCCGATTTTGCAGATCTAATCGTGAATGAAGTTATCTGATTGAAACGGTCCAGTTTGAACTTCGATCTCTATCTTTTTAGGGTTTCTGCGATCTGATCATCGCGTATCAAACTGCATTAGCTGAAATTTGTTGTTGCTGCTGTTTTGATGGGGATTTTGAATGTTTTCCTGGAATTGGTTTTCGTGATGAAAATATTTGAAATTAGGTGAATGTTCGAGTTAATCTGGAAAAAGATATTCAAGATGAGGTGAATTGGTGTGATTTGTGAAATTTTAATCGTTTGGGGAATATTGTGATTGTGGAAGATACATAAGTAAAATTTAGGGTTTCGTAGAGATCAGAGCGAGCAGTTAAGTGTCAATTGACTTTTCTGTTTTCGAGACTGTATTTTGTTTCATCTCTGAAGCTATATCGGGTCACATTGAATTTAGAGTAGGTTTGCTCAGCAAGGTCTATGTGTTTGTGCGTCTATCAGAAGTAAAATCCATAATTCTTTTTTGTCTAATAATTTGATTTATGGTCTTACATATATATTTTTTTTTCAAAACTGGTAGGTCAAAGCTATCCAGATTGTATTAATCGAATAACTTTGGGCTGAATGAGATACAAGTAAGTGAAGAACGAAAATAATATAGATTAGATGATAAAAAAACTCGTAATGCGAGTTGCATTATTATGTAGATATTTGAAAAGAATAATATGAGATAGTAGTAGCTAAGTAACTGAAAGTGGGGTTTGAGAGATGAATTTGAATATCTAAAATGAACAGGAACTTAAATTGTTGAATTATATGCTTTCATATTCAATTAAAGGAGAATAGTTAGGCTGGTGTGTGTAGACTAATCATGGTTTTTTGTTACTATTACTTGCTTGGGCTGTCGGGCATTATATTCAACCATTTAAGGAAATGAGATCCTCTCAAGTAGCCCTGTATGATTTGTTCCATTTTTCGTTGCCGTAAAGCGGAGCTATTTCTCTGTTAAAGCGGTGGGGTGAGCAAAGTCAGTTCATTAGAGAAATGATCAACAACCATGCCAAGTAAATTAGGAAGGAAAAGGCAAGAAACTAACATACTTCCATGAACAAGAACATGGTATCATTAGTACGCCAAAACAGGAGAGTTGCACGCACTCTAAATAGTGTGACTTCAGCGTGCAATGGTATCTGAAGCTTGAGTGCTGATACCCATACGGATAGAGGACAGACTTCACCATTCCTCCGCCATTCCTCCGCGTCTCTACAAAGATTAGTCCATAGCTTCTTGTCCACTCCATTTTATTCTTTCATTATACTAAGGTTTTACGTCTAAGATGTAACATATATCGCTAATAATGCTTCTCTTCTTTGTGAACATCATATCATTTTTTTTCCCCGTCGCAAGTGGGCAGTGTAAAGTTCAGTCTTTGTCCTAGGAAGGCAATCAAGGCATCACTTGGTCTCTTTATAGAACACCATTAGGTATCTTGTTCCTGCTTTTTTTTGCGGGTAGATCTCTGAATTTACTATTTTTCATATCAAACTTCTCATGAATGCTAATGAATGTTAGTTTTCTCAAATTTTGAACACTGTTTATGATTTAAATGAAATCATGGCCATTTGATAATTGCGTTTCACTTTATTCTGTTGTATTCTATTGCTTTTTTTTAGCATTTATTTAACTAATCACCCAATGGAAAAATAGAATGGGGACGATCAGGAACAACATATATGACAATAGGTATGCATATTTTTATAACATTTTCACATTTTTGCAGTTTTTCAAATCTCATCTGGTCAGCCATCTCTGTTATTTCCCAACATGGAAAGTTGCTTGAAAGACTCTGTACAATTAGAGAATTCTGTTGACATGGATGACTCAAAATACTTCACTGGGCTCAGTACTATATTGGTGGCTACGATTCAGGAAGTGAAAGACAGGGTCACTCAGATAGAGTTCATCTTCTGCAATCAGCTTTTCCCAAATTTCCAGTCAAGAACTACGACTCTGCAAAAAAAGCTTGTTGAGGTCAAGAGAGCTATGAAGGATGACTGTGAGAAGAGGGAAGCTTCACTTAAACAACAAATAGAAGAGCTTTCTCTCAAAATGGAGCACTTTCAAGCAGAAAGCCGGCATTTGGTTGCCTCTCTAGAACATGAAAAAGCCAAGTCAATGAATTATGAAATTGAGAAAAGACTACTACTTGCGAATTTGGAAAGCCTGGAGAAGAGTGGAGCAGAGCTTAAAGAGAAACTTAAACAAAAGGATGATGAAGTTTTGAGAGAGAAGGAATTACAAGAGAAGCTTCTTCATAAGATTGATATGCAAGACAATGAGCTGTCGGCGGAGAAGGAAAAAAGAATTAAGTTGACCATGGAATATGTGAAGCTAAAAGAAATGTACAAGAGTGCACTCTCTCAAAATAAGTATCTGATACAAAAGATGGTCGATGCACCAGAAAAAAATCCACATGATAAACCAACATTAGCAGAGAGGGATCCACATGTGCTTTATCCAAATAAAAAAGTGGCTCAAGGTAAGAATTTTGCGTATGCTGCTCTTTCTATATATATATTGTTTGTTTTAAAACAACAAAGTTTTTGAGATTGTATATTTTGGTTAAAAAATTGTGGTTTCCCATCAACAACTGAGTGAAACATATTATGCCTGTATTAGTTTTCATGTAGATGTGCAAATACTGATATGTTGTTTCCCATTGACAGATCCTAGTAGTGAAGATCCAGATGCCACCCAACTTGACTCTATGCCAAAGGAACAAAAGAAACAAATTGTCTTCCAAGAAGAATCTGATAATGGCAAATCACACAAATTAGCTGAACAAACAGAACCGAAGAACAATATCAAGTTTTCCGCTTTTTCCAGTGTCCTCCGCTTACCAAAACGCCCCGCGAACGCAAATGCTGAATTATTTTGTGCTTCGAGGCGACCAAGTTCCAGTTGGAGAGGTACCCGCGCTCGTCAAGGCGCTGGTGGAGCAGACCCACACGACGATTTCCTTGACACACCTATCGAAAATATCAGGGGGAATTTAAACAAAGCTCAAACTGAACTAGTACCAGATTGCGCAGTCCCACCTCCAAAAGACATGGATTTCAACAACTCGGATGAGGAAACACAAGAGATGAATGTCCAACCTGTTGAGGAGAGGCAACATGCATCAATTCCAAAGCCGGGGGGCAGAGTTTACAAGTACATTGAACCTGTAAGAAAGAAGGCTGAGAGAGAGAACCTTAAGGGAGTGGAATGCAAGCAATGCAAAAAATTCTATGATGCGGTTCTCCCTAAAGATGGAGTGGATGGACAAAGGAGAATTCGCTGCGAGCATCACGACGGGGTTTCTAGGCATCGGTATAGGTACGTCCCTCCTGATACACCTGAAGGTTTTTGGAATATTGGTTTTGATTCAGATGTCTAGTTTCCTTTTTTCAGCTTTACTATTGACCATTGAGTTTCTTTCACTAGTTTGCAAGTCAGTTCTCCATTTATATTCATTGCTTCTATGTTGTTCTTTAGCTAAAATGACAATATGAATATTTGTTCTTTTTACTTGATTATATCAGCAGTTTTCATAGTAGGACTATACACTTGTAACCAATTCACAAAAGAACTAAGCATTGTTTCTTGAATATAGACTGAGAGCTAGTTTTGCATGTACTGCCTTCCTTTCACATAAATCTGAGATGCAAGACTTTCATTCTCGAAAGAAAATCAACTGAGTTTAATGAAACGCTTGACATCCAATTTTTTCCCTAATTTGAAATGTTGGCATCCTTGAGTGTTTCTAAATAAATTGATGTGCTCTCTGAATCTAAGTTGCAAACTTTCAGTTCCGAAAGAAAATCAACTTGAGCTGTTGGTTTTCATGGAGGATTAAAATATGAGCTTCCTCAGGTTCTAATTCAAGATATGAAATCTCTAATAAAATTAAACAAATGTTCTTCTGTAATGTTACCTTTTCTCCATTAAGTGTAGGGTGTGAAACATATAGTTTAAGAATAAGATGAGACGATAAGTTTTTATCATTTTAGATGTCATTGTTGATAAAACAGAGATCTTTAAGTAAAATTCTTGAAAAATGATTGATTTGGGTATCCTTTTATTGTGTGTGTGTGTGTGTTTTTTTTTTTTTGTGTTGATACACTCTGCTCTTTTGTAGTTCTGTCTTTAACTCAAAAGTTGTCCTTCAGCCACCTATACCCTATTGCACTATCAGTGTATGAAAATTAAATTTTTCTTTATTTTTTGAAAGAAAAAATACACTTATATCTCAATTTAAACTTTCATTTTTATAATTCTATATATTTCAATGAGTGAGTGAATATTATTTTTTAATAAAAAAAATTAGTGACTGCGTGTCTGCGATTGACATATCATTTTCATTTTTCTTTTTAAGTTTTTTTTTTCCCATGTTAACATATGTTCCTTTTTTTACGTGGTGTTGAAGAGAATCTATTGAGGTTGAATTGCTCGCTCACTTGTTGGCTTTAAACGAAGAGCCTTGATCCAATTTTATAACCAAGTTGATTTTAGACTTGTGAGATAAAAAAAAAAGCATGCCATCCAAATTAGTTTGATTCACCCAATTAGTTATAGCAATGATTACTTTTTTGCCCCTTTACATTGATGCCAATGCATAATGGTCACTTGGGTTTTAGACTTTTTGATTCATAATAATTAGAACATGGTTAGTCTTATACATCTTGTTAGTAATTTACACATTACAATTGAAAAAAATTTGGGCAATTTTAGCTTTTTGAAAGGTTAAAGGTTGTTATCAAATATGTGAATTTACATGCAAAACAAGTATTGAATTTTATCGAAGCACTGTGTCTCAAAATTTGTGTTTCATAAATCAATTCAAATTATTATATCCTAAAAAATCGTGTATAATACAGTTAAAAACTGTTTTTCAAATTGTGTTTCCAAACACACCTTAAGATGTTTTAAATTTTTTAAAAAAACAATACTATATACTTGTCTAATGAAAGTACATCTCTATAAAAACTGAAATACATATTCAAATGATTATATGTTAAAAAAAAAAATTGAATGTGCATCTTTTTTCTGGAATGGAGTATGTATATTCGCCTGGCTGAATATACTTTCTATTAGAGAATTCATATGCTCAGCTAGATTGAGTGTATGGATGAATAATCTTTGCCCAGCGAACTCACAATTTGGCATCCATATAGTGCAAGTGAATCATCTTTGCCCAGTATTAGAAGATAACATAGATACACCAGGATGCAAATTCTTTTTCATCAAATGATTAGCTAGTGACACATGGATTTGAAATACTAACATTGATCAAATTTCATATATAACATAACCAAAAAAAAGTTGTCATATAATTGAAATGAAGATCATAATTCAAGAGAGAGGAGACACAAACAGCACCATAAATTGGAATAGAATAGATGGCTCTAATTTCTCTGCTAAAAAATTTGAAACATGAGGTCTCCATCTATCTATTTAGACCCGCAACAATAGCAGGTATATGAAAACCTCAAAAGTTCAAAAAATAAATAAGAAAAAAAAGGGGGAGAAAAACATTAAGGGTCCTATGCTCGATCTCCCCTGCTATGGGAGCTAAAAATATTTCTCCGATATGTACACTATCGCTTACAAGCTATGGCCGCTGAGAGAGAGAGAGGCTTCATAAGCTGGGCTTCATAGTTCCATTTTCAGTTGGCTTGGTCGTAAAGAAACTGTTCCAAAGTGATGCCAAATCCCACAGTTTTAGAATACCAAATAAAAGAGTTGAACACAAAGGAATAGAATTAACAGATCTATGTTTGAGCTTAACAGTGAATATTGTTGAAGAGATAGTATTCAACTAATGACATGTAAAGACTAATGAACTGATGAAGCTTATTCTAGATTGTTAAAACACACACAATGATATTACCGTTTTATCCATCAATCGTGGTTTTAAAATATGTTTTGGTGTGTAAAAGTTTTGCTTATGTGTATGAACAAATTATCCTCTCCGTTAGACAAAGTGAGACTAAAATATGACCTCTCTCTCTTGGCTAGTTCAGTCCATCACCCTCTCAACAGGCGCATTTGACAATTACAAACAATAATTTTTAATCCCCTTTGTTCCACCCACACAATTAGTTGTACTGAATTCAGATAACCCAGATTAAGCACACAGTTAAAATATGTTCCGCTAGGCATATGAATTCAGGAAGTATGAGTAATAATTTTCTTCCAAAGAGCCACAAACCATCTTCGCTAAACTAGGCATCATTTTTTTTTTTTTTTTGGTGCACAAAGGCCCAGTCAGGCGATAGTCCAAACTTACAACAACAATATCAAATTATAACTAAATAGACATAGGCCAACAAGGGTCTAGAGAACACAATGGATTAATGCTCAAGATACCCAGCCCGAAGGACTGTAGAATTTCCAACTCCTATTGTCGGCAGGGTTTCATATCGCATCCCCCTTGAAAAAAGGGGTGTTCCTATCCACTGCGCTAGGTTCTTTCGGGACAAAAAATGGTTTTTAATATCATTGAAAAGCATAAAAACTAGCTCTATGGCCGCGAGAGGGAGTTTGTAACACCCCCCCCCCCCCCCAACTCACAAAATCTCTAAATCCAAAAAGGATAATGAATAATTCTCTCATCCCTATAAATGTAGACAAACTATTTCGAACCATGTAAATTAAGTTCTGATTATGCATTTGTCTTTTAATTCTTCTCCACTTTCATTCTAGCTTTATTTTTCAACACCAAATTATAATTATTACTTCTAGGATAGATCCAAAACTGAAAGCTGATGTGGAGAAATGGGTTGGAATAAAGATAGGGTATAACAAGACTCTTTTTATTAATTATTATTATTTTCCCTATAACAATCTATATATCAATTTTCCATAATAAATATTTTTCTGATAATAGATCCCCACTACACCTTTTTGGAAGCCATTCACTGAAATAAACAGTTCCTACCATAAAAACTCTGCAAAACAGTTTCTGCTAGTCAACAACCCATTATCCCCTCCCACTGTAAGACCCAGCAACCCAACCACCCACCTAAACCCTACAAACCCTCTATTGACCAAAATACCCCTACTCATTCCCAAAAAAGCAAACCATGCCCGTTTTCAGGCCGACCAAAAACCAAAGCGTGCGCGACACGGCGCTTCGAACGTTAGGTTGATCGGGCTGTTTTGGAAGGGTAGAACCGTAAAAATTCAAAATTCAGATTTCTGTACCTGAATTGGCGGAGTCGTAACCGAAAAGCAAGCTCCCCGACGTGACATGCACGTGATCGTCCGCCCTCTCCGATCCCGCCGTCGGATGCACCCGATCGACGGTCCAGATCTGCTGCTGATGGAGAGGCGGCGACGACTGCCGTCTTGCGTCGTTGACTTCCATGTCCGCCCAATGCGTGGCCTCCCCTACTCCTCCAGCCGTTACGGCGCCGTTACACGCCGTCAAACACCTAGTCTACATTTATTTAAAAAAAAAAATGGTAATATGCATTTTGTCCCTTCAATTTTTGTAAACCTGTAAATAACTCTTATATTTTTTAAATATGCACTTCCACTATTGCAACATGAAAAAAATAAAAAACGAAAAAAACGAAAATATTAATATTAATTATATATGAATGATTTATATTAATTGAGATATACGGAGTTAGTTTCAGATGTACAAATGCTTTTTATTAATTAAAATATTAGAATCTATGGATGCTACTTATGATATATTATTTTAAATAGTACTTTCATTTAATTATTTTTATTATTTAACAAGAAATATATAGTAAAGGATGTAATACTTTAAAATCTGTTTCCAGCCCAATTTCAATGCTAGAAAATTAATGGAGTATATGTTTATGTTAACAATATATATGCTATAAAAGAAGTTTTTTATTTTTTCTATCAATACAATAATATAATTCATTAAATTATATATTTTATTTTTCATAAAAATCTATATTTTATATAAAATATATTATTTTTAAAATAATTAAAACAAGGGTAGACTTGAATTCAGTCTTAAAATAAATACGTGTACACTCCACTAATCAAAACAACCACAACAACGATCCGACGGCGTTGATTCGATCATTTCGATCGGTGCACTTAAAATTAAAACGTACCGGCGGTGAAACCGACGGGTTGCGTGCTTCGAAGAATCGGTCGAAGCATTCAAAGTCGATCCTGGGATTCACCGCCGCAAGCTTCATCGACAGGAACTGAAACGTCAAAATGACGAGATTAGCCTCGACTTTCCACATTGCTTTTCCCAACATCGAAGGGTGAATAAGTAAATTTCATATAGCGGGCACGTACCTCAACCTGTCTTTGCAGTGACTGTACATGGTTGATGATCTCGTCCAGCACCAACGCCGTACCGGAGATCTGGACAATTAAAAAATTAAATATTTTATTTTTAAAACATAAAAAAGCTTATCTTGTCCGGAAAAGACGTACGTCGTGACGTCATCCACAACGAACGCTTTTTCCAGAATCGGAAAAGACAAAACTACCCCTACTTTAAGGTCTGAAATGGAGGGTATTTGCGTAATGTTGAGAAAGGGCCACGAAGGGTAACCCTAAAACGGATTCTCTGAATTTTCCCTGACACGTAAAAATTGAATGCCCTCTTTAAAATGGCAGCTGACTCGACGGGGACCTCGGTCAAAAATATTCACCACAGAGGGCTATTTCGGTATTTTAACACACATTGGACGCCTATGATTGGACGAAAAAGAAAACAAATTCATACGGATGCCACGCGCCAGAATCTCCACCGTCCAATGAGGAATTTTTTTAAATGGACGGTTCATACAAAACAAAATTGCAAAAAATACTGACCTTGTTGCATCCAGGGACTAGTTCTTGTAACAGCTTCATCCGAGCATTTATTTTCTCTCTCCTCGCCTAAATTTTAAATTAAAAATTCAAAAATCAGTGACTAATAATAGACCCAAATATCATTATCAGTCACTATCAGTGACTAAGACATCTAAAGCGTGCATCATTAATGGATATTATAAAGATTAATGAATGGATTCTGTTTTTGGGGGTTACCCTCTCTGCCAAGCTGTGACTGTCAGTCGCTTGGCCTCGCCGAGCACGGACGTGAACGTACGGAAGCTTCTCGTCGTCCCCGTTATTCTCCTCCGCGGCGGCCTTAATCTTCTTCGCGGGTACTTTCGCCTGTATGAACCCGAAACGTTACATCCGCCGATCCGATACTGTAAATTTTACAAAAAACACCCTTATCGGAGCTCACCTTGCTTTTCTCCCCTTCTTTCCTCTTCTCCGGTCTGTGCTGCCGTTGTTGATTCTGTTTGGCGTCCGATTCGATGTCCACCGGCTCCGCCTTCAATTTCGTCGAGTTCTCGCCGGAATTCGAGGGGGCGGAGCTTGTCGTCTCCGGAGAGTCTCCGGCGGAGGCGAAGACGGAGAACCTCGCCGCCCGCTCTACCAGGGCGGTGTTGGAGGGGAACGTCGGCGAGAATCCGAACTGAAGATCACGCCGCCGGTCCTCCGCCGCCCGATCCCTCCAGATCGGCTGGGATTCCGGTGGATCAATGCGGTCGTCGAGGAGCTTCATCGCCTGGTTCGCCGGGAGCCCGAGAAGCGCCGTGAAGGAGCTCCCTCCGCCGCCTTCGCATCCGCTGGCGATATCCGGCGACGAATCGAACCCGTCCCGGATGAGATCATCGGTGACGTGGCTCTGAATCTCCTCCATGAACCGGAAGGTCCCCGAGATCCCCGCCGCCGCGTAATCGCCGGAATTTCCGGATCCGGCGACGTAATCCCTGGTCAATTCCATATACGCGGCTTCAATTCGCTCGATCCGAATCAGATATCTCGAAATTTCATAACCCTAATTTTTCCCCAAACATAAGCAGAAGCTGTGGTAAGTCGTCCAAAAAAAGAGGGGACTTTAAAAAGGAAAAGTTTTCGAAAAGAATTGCGTCGTTTGAGGCAGAAAATCGGGAGAAGGTCGTATATATATATTATAAAAAGCGACGGATGACCGTTCGATCTCGACGACTTTTCTACAACAGCCGTTCGTTGAAAGCAACGTCTGCTTACACGTATAAAACGGAGAGGTTGCGAAAGTCGCTTTAAGAGAGGAGCGTGTATGTTTGTTTGTACGTATGCCGTATTGTATACGATGTGGTGGGCGTATTTGTACAGTCGGGGGAGCGTAATGGATGGTATCCGACAGGTTTATAAATTGACGGGTCCGAGACGTCACTTTCTGTGCATTGAATGATTGGGTTGGGGGAGGCGTCGTGTTTTTGGACCCCCCTCCGTTTTTACTACTTTTTATCTTTTGACGCTAAGCGTCGCCGAATAGACACGCGAGTAGGCGCGTGTAAGGTAATCTCGCACGTGTGCTCTTGAGCTTCTAGATTTCGGTATTATGAGTTTTCAATTCAAACCGCCGTAGTAACTCCTCTCGACTAAAAGGATTAAAAAAAAACAACAACAACAATAATAAAGTATTGTTTGGATAATGCTAGCGTGGATCTACATTAAATTCTGGCGTCTATAATTTAACCGTGAAAATAATAATATTTTTACATAAATTAATATATATATATATATATTACATATTGGATTGATCCCTTGTAGCTTACCTATGAAGTTGAAAATGTTATCTTTGTCAGTTTGTCCCAAAAAAACTTTGGTGCAATAGGAGGATTTCCATGAGGTTATCAATTCTAATGCAAATTTAGATAAAAATATTTCATGTTTGAGAAATAAAAAAAAATATGATTCTTCTCCGCTACATATTGTGGAGTTCTCCACCATCGTCTCGAATGGATCCTATATCAAGGTTGTTGCCGAATGGTGATGATACAAAAAGGAAAAGTTGTTTACTACTGTACTGTATGGAAAAACATGGGAATACGGTGTATCTTTTATAAATTCAATTTTGTTAAAATATTACATTTACAAATTATAAATTTTTAGAGAATTCATTTTTATACACGATCAACTTCAATAGAAAATGACAAATTCCAAACAACAAAAAGATGGGGTCATATTTTTGAACCATTAAGTGAATGTGAAATGACCCATATACCCATACAATTAATCATTGGATAGTTTGTCATCTAGTGTTTTAATGAAAGATATTTTTAGATTTTCACAGTATCTATACCTTAAGTTTAAAAACACCATCTATTCTCTCTCAATTCAGATTTTGTAATTCGAATTCAGCAACGAAATCAGATGATACAATTCTACATTTTTCAAAAAAAAAGAAGGTAAGAGACATCACTTAATGGTGGTAATGGTGGGATACATATACATTAGCCTAAAAGTTTTTGAAAAACACTCTTGAATTACATGTTTCATATAAATATTTTTGATAAAATTGAATGCATTATGCATACATCTAAAAATCCCAAAAGAAAATATCTGACACTAGGATTTATTTATAAATGGACCCAGATATTAAAATTTTTGAATATGGCAGATATATATTAATATATTTTACACACTTGTGTTATATATAATATATTATTAACTAACTAGAGTTAGGCATGCCAAAGAATTGAGTCCAAAGCCGGGTCAAATTTTTTTTTCCGGATTCGACTATATGTGTAATTTACCTGATCCGATATGAATATGATCCGGTGGATTCAAATATAAAATCGAGTCAAGTTTGGGAACACTTCAACAACTTATGAACTTGAGACTCGACTGTTTTATTAATAACTTATATGGTTATTAGGCTATTAGTTGACCCTTAAATTTTTATCACATTTATCAAGTTCTAATTCATACATTTTGATATTATGTGTTTGTGTTAATTTGTTTTAAATCTTTTTAGAGTTTAAGCTTAAATATTTTTAGGTTAAATTTTACATGTTCAAAAAATTGTTTGATTTTTAATTCATAAATTGCTTTATAAAAATATTCTTCTTCTTTTATTAGCCATTATCCATCCACTGAGGCCGAGCCGCGCTGGGTTTTGGGTCGGACTCAGGTCTGACAAATTCTGTTACGGTTCGTATCCACCATAATTCGGCCTGAACTCGACCACTGACAGGCCTTCCTATTCCTAAAGTAAGCGAGTTTTAAAAAAATCGGTTAGCACCCATTCTCAATATTAAAAAAAATAAAACAAGTCAAAATGATCAAATCACCTCAGGCTAATAGTTGTTGTAGTGTTTCCTACTTTTTTTTTCTTTTTTTTTCCTTTCTTGCGGTATCCTTATGGCTGCTTGAAGATGCTTTGTCTTTTTTTCTCTATTTTCTTTTCCACTCTGAGTCTGAGCAATGTTTCACCGACCGCTTGTGACTCCCTTGGCCTCTTTGATTTCTCATTTTGTGTTTCATTCGAACCTCTTGTAACTCTCCTTATTGGTTATAAAAGATCTATCTTTTCTTAAAAAAAAATAATTTTTTTTAAAGAGTGTCAATGTTATTTCGTAACTCTATTAAGAAAATGACCATCTTCAACAACTTCATATAGAAGTCACTATGAAAAAAATAGCTCATGTATCAAACAAAAAAAATGAGAGTGATAATACACACAATATATCATAGTCTCGTTTGTAATTTAGAAACGATATATCAACGGTTTATACACTACACTAGTAGAATGTAAACTGTCCTATTACATTATATATTCTACTAGTGTAGTGTATGAAAACTTAAAATGTTTTATTTTTATAAAAGAAAAAATATATAATAAATTATCTTTATATATATTTTATTTTTTATAATAATATTTTTATTTTATTATATGGCTGGGACCAATGCTCGCCCACAATCATTCCAATGTACCCAATTCCTCGCTAGTCCAATGCACACAATCACTACTAAAAATAGAGCGTTATTACACTTCATCCGTTTTGTATCATGTTTTGCAGCTCAGATATTATGATAATGTAGTATGTAATATGCTATTATGGTGTATAGGGTTATATCATATTACATGACAAAAAAAATTTGTCATTTTTTCAACACGGAAATAATGCACATATATATTTCAATATATAATTTACTTTAAATAATTGCATGTATTTCAATTAAAGGGTATTAGAGTTTTTTTTTTTATAAAAATGATGTGAAACACACTTGGAGCTGCAAAGGAGGCTAAACATATCATTTTCCCTAGAAATAATACGTGCAATCATATTTTACAATCCATTTGCAATTGCACAATTTTTAGTTTTTTAGTTTTTTTTTATATATTGGAAGTATGTTTTTAGCCAACAAAATACTATTTTCTATAATAAAAAAATGGTGTAAATATTCATATAAATAAATGCACATATTTTATATATTTGCTTTTGAAATAAATATATAATCAGACAGTGAAGTACATTGTGAAGTGGATTTCATACGCCGAGCAGTGCAAAAACATACAAGAGTGTATCAGGTACCAGGGGCGGAGCCAGGAATTAGAACAAGGGGGGCTGAGAGACTAATAAACTTAGAATTAAAAAAATGTACTTATGAAATTATATAATTATATAGTAATTTAAGATAATTAAAGTTGACAAATAATGAGAGTCATTAAAGTAATAGACAATTTAAATAGAAAGTTGTTTTTAACAACTTCTTTCACATTTAGAAAATCTAAAAATTTAATTTGAATTTATTTAAAAAAAACTTGAAATCTTATTATTTTCCTAAAATTTTTTTTATAAAAAGCTTGAAAAAACAAAAAATAAATATTAAAAAATAATTGATCATAACACAAGGACACCCTTAAAGCATTGATTTTAAAAATTATCTTTCAAAAAAACCTGAGACATTCAAATCAGAGATCATGAAAAAAATAAAAAATCATTAGAAAATAAAAGCTGTGGTTTTCACCCTCTATCCCTTGATACCATGGTTTTTTAACAATTTTTAAAAAATGCAACCCATTTAGAGTAATGTCACTGATACATTATATGAAATCATATAACATGATACATATTCTATTAACTCAATAAACCTTTTATATAAAAAATATAATTAAAATATATACATTCAATATATATGAGTATAAATTTAATTTTTATCAGAGAATGTACTTAATTAAAAAAAATTGTGTGTGATGTAAACGGGAAGGCGAATTGAATTGAATATAAGAGCTTTTAACTCCAATACTCACCTAATACATTTAAACTCATTGATTATACCCATCCACCCCACCCAAAAAAAAAAAAATTTCAAAATATTTTTTCTCAAGAAAATTTATCCTGAGTATATGTATTTACATGGTTAATACAAAACTGTTAGTTTAAAAATGTTTTATCAAGGAATTCAGTTTCGTATGACATTCGTTTGCAGAGGAAACTATATAGCTAAGAACCTTGTATTTACCAAGGAAATAATTTTCTTGAAATATAAGTTATTAACTAAAGAATAACTTTGATCAAAAAATATTTTGCCAATATTTTTTTTAATACTTTCACCCATGCTTTCGACTTCGCTCCGTCCCTGTCAGTACACTCCTCGTAATTCGTGCTACAAAGCGAATTTCGTCACGGCTCAATCAGAACCGTCCATCTATGACGTGAGTTTTAAGAACCCACACGTCAACCGGGACCACTTGGCCACACTGATTGTGATCGCGCCCATTCGTACACGTGTACAGTATCAAGACGGTCCAACCGATGAAACCAAAACTCTGATGGGACGCAACCTTAAAAAAATCCACAGCAATGATTACCACCGTCCATTCAATGGAGCCAATGGAGCAGGGTGGAATCCTGACCGTTGCAGGAGGAGAAAGTCCAAAAAGAACGCATTGATGCATGGAAATTCGAGTCCGAAACCCCGTTGAACAGATTTCGAGATGTTGAACTTTCACAGCAATAAATGTTTATCCCATCTATCTTTATACACTGTTTGGGAAGAAAAGTGCGGATTGCTTTATAAGGCAATATATTGAAGTTGGACACTGTTTGGATGTCATGGTCAGGTACACGGGTATTTATTTATTCGGCTCTCGCTACGAGGAAATATTTCTGTTCCTTCTCTGCTATTCTAACCCCGTGGATAGTGTTATCCAAGGCTTTTTTTTTTGGATTTAATTTGTTTTTGTGCTTTTTTGTTCTATTCAATGACTCAAATCAATTTAAATCAATAAAGATAGATAGCATATGAAATTGTCTAATTATGATATAATACATTCAATTCCGGGAGCGGAAGCAGGGGCAAAAAAAGAAGAAATGAGAGCTAATGTACCGTGCACATTAGCACTCATTTAAAAACAAGTTTCAGAGGTTGAAAAATCATAACTTGTATGTGTTTATTATTTTGGCATTCATTCCTTTTATTATTTTGTGATAGAAAAAGAATATGGAAAAGGAAATAAAAAATAATTATCTATCAATCATACATTATTTCAATAACATCATTATCTAATAATTTTAATTATCTTAAATTATCATACATTTTTTTATGTATACTTTTTTCTTTACTTTAAACCTCTTGACCAGGCTAGTATGTATTCATTTTTTTAATAAAAATATACAATTCTTATTCAAGTGTGTATATATATATTTAAAAAAATTAAACAAAAATGCATGCATAGTTGCAAACGAGGTTCCACAAGGATTGAGCTTAACATGTTTCTATTTCTTTTATACTAATTTAAATTTATCATTAAATATTTGAATCAGGATCCATATCTGATGAATACTTTATAAAAAATATAGAAATTTAAAATTTCAATAAATAATTGAAATAAAAAATTAATTCAAATAATTTGATTTATTATATTTTAAAATATTTTTCTATGGATAATCACATCTAAAATATATTTATTGACAAAAACAAGATATTTAAAAATATAATATTATATACGTCTTAATAGGTTTGTAGTCTCTCCCTTTAATGACAAAAATTTTGAAAAAAACTTACTCAATCCATATCTAAATAATTGATAGATTTAATTTATACAATGCACCAATAATAAAAAAATTCTTTATTTTTTTTTGAAAATTGATGTCCCGCTGGATGTTTGATATTCAAACTTCCTTCACGGACGGGAGATGCACCCAGTAGAAAGTAAAAAAGTGATCATATAAAAGCGCCTTCCATGGCCACTTCTTCACACACAAAACAAAACAAAAAAGAAAAAAACAGAGAGAAAAGGTCCCCTCAAGATCCAATCCATGATCCGTATTTTGGCACGCGTATACGAAACCGTATGATTATAAGTTGTTTTTTTGAAGCAGAAGATGAACAAGTGGGGGGGGGGGGGGGGGGGGGAGGTCTCTGTCTTGTCAGGCTCCGTACAGTACAGTGGGCTTTATCCGACAAAGGGAGCATGACGAGACCTGAAACCCGGCCCATCTCGGGCCCACAACACCACCCCATCCAACTCGGCTGACTGCGACCTTCTCCATCGCCGTAACCCCACGTCATCCGTTCGCCAGCTCATCACCAGCTGTTAGTATCTTCCATCCCTTGTTCAGATCTTGGGCCCATTTTTACTGTAGGCCCAACAGTGATTATAACAACACATGGCACTGATACACGTGGTCTTTTTTACCGCATGTTATACAGTCTCATACGTTAAAATAATGTAGTATATACAACGTTATCATAGCATATGGGTTCGAACATAGTATATGACTCAATTTTTTTTTCATTATGAAAAAAAATGTACTAATGTATCTTAATATATACTTCATTTTATATAATAGCATTCACTTCAAAAGATGAGTGTATGATTTTTAAAAAATCATGGAACGGGTTACAATTGGGGCTGTGTGTATTTTTTTCCTAACAACATATGAAAAATGTAAAATGTTAGACTCAATCTTTTTTATAGTTCAAAACGTAGACCATGCATGTTTTTATCTATATTTTAAATAATAAAAACATCATTTAACGAGATATATATTTTAATAAAAAGTGTATATCGCTCTATTTTGAGTTGAAGGAATCTATTTTTAGTAAATATAAAAAAAATTTAATGAGTTATATACTTGATGTATATGAGAGTGCATTTTGGACTATAAAAAAAATCAAGTGTTACGATGTTCAAAAAGAAAATGTTAGACTCGGTCTTTTTTCATCTCCAAATGCAATCCACTCGCATTTTAATTCTTCAAAAATAATAATAATCTAATGAAATATATACGTTTGTAAAAATAAAAACGTCCTATATAAAATTTGTATGGTTTGCCAAAAAAAACAAGCATAACATTTTTCAAAAGAAAAATGGGAGCGTTACTATATGTAATTTTCTTATTCAAGACCACTAAAAAAAATCTTATTTAAAGTATTTTCCAATTTTTAATAAGTGGATCCATAAAATTCATTGGAGTATTCATCATTTATGAACCTACATGTTTAGTCTGCTAAAAAAATTTATAGCATTTAGGGATTGCACGCCATACATCTCCATATTTTTCTAACAAAGTATATATACTAGTTTAGGTTTGAAAAATATAAAAAAGTTATTCAATTTATTCAATTGTATATTTATTTTTTAAAAGATATTTACTTTCTAGAAAATATATATTTTAAATTATTTGAAACAAGACTACAAAATGAACTCCATGAATTATTTCCCAGAACAAACAAAAAGGCAAACACGTCGAGGGAGTGCATACGAATACATTCTAAAACTGTATAGTATTAAAGAGTGTACATTTGATTAGGCATATAATTAAGATATACTATTTTTGATAATTTTAATTCCACTTGTTTGAATAAAATGATTTCTTTCATTAATAATATAATGTTAGACATTGATGAGAAGGAGTGTATGTGCACATCTAAGATCGATGATGTATTATAATATTGTATATATGAAGATTACACATTTTTGGTATGTAATTAAGATATATTTTTACATGAAAGTTACACATTTTTGGTATGTAAGATATATTTTTACATGAAAGTTGCATAATGAATGTACTAATTACATAGTACACAAATCCATGCTATATAATATCTATACATTTGGTGGAACTAACAAAAAAAAGTTGGGTGAAACAAAGCTTTAGATGAATCTACCAAACTGCAACCTACACTTTAAATAAACTTACGAAACTTGTCGAGGTTTTCAACACATAGAACTAGCATGCATATAGTCCCACAAATTTTACATGTTTGTTTTTAAATCAAATATTTTTTTATTTCTTTCTCATTTTTATTCTCAAAATCTTTTTGTTCTCATTTCTTTCACATTTTTTAACATTGTTTTTAGGTTTATTTAGATCTGCATTTGAGTGGATTATACGATGAAAATGATAAATGCAAATTCAAACATTTTTTTGTCAAGCACGACTTTTTTTGCATTTACCGCATTTTATTCATTAAGGGTCCGTTTGGGGTGTGACATAATATTATTCGTCCTTGATAACTATACTTGGATAGATAACAATCCATGTTGAATAGGTAAATTTTTGTTTGATTGTCTTTTTGTTATTCTCATTGAGAAACATAAAATTGATTTTTTTGTTATTTGGTTCACCTTGAATAAAGTAAGGATAAGTGGTAGATTAGAGATGGATAAAAGTTTATGACTTTTTAAATGACAATTATACCCTGCATAAATTATTTGTGTTTGGGAATAAGTATGAGAGATGTGTGTGTGATATGATAGATGTGATAGTTTTTAGAATGTTTGCAAGAGTGTTAGGTAAGATAAATTTTTTAAAATGACAGATAAGGGTATTTTTATCCATTGGTATAGATAAGCTCTGATAAGCAATTCTAGCTTTTTCTGAGAATAATTATCAACTTTTATCCTAGCTTACCTAGACATAACTATCAAGGTTTATTCTTATCAAACAAACAGCTGTTTGGAGGGCTATTCTACTGTATTCTTCCCTATTCCGGTGTTTATTCTCCACCTCAAACAGGGGGTAAATTCCTTATGTTTCCACCATCTCAGGAGACGCCCACCACCTCAAAACACCGCTTCTTAAAAGCGGGGGCATTTTTTGAAGAAGGGGGCTTTGGAACTCAATTCTAAATGAGCCCTTAGACACATTGATACCTAGGGGCTAGGACCCACCAGGAGGGGGGAGGGGGGCCTTGTGTTGCGCAAATCATTGTTTTCGTCGAATCGGAAAACCCTGCGGAAAACCATATACGACAAGAGGTATGTGGGTTATTGACGCAGATGGTTCAAATACCCTTTGTGTGAGCGGTCGCATCTGTCAGCGTCCGCTGACTCCATCGCAACAATAATACAGTGTAACGCGCTCTCAAATAGAGCCTTAGGTTTTATGCTTAAAAAGCACACATTAGGGCCTCTCTTCCATCCCATCCATTTTTATGGAAGAAGATACAAAAGACTTCAAAAGCTATTCAATGAGTGGCTTGATTTTTAATAGTTAAATTCCACTATTTAAACAAGCCATGCAACCATCCTAATTTTCCAATAATTAATCCTCCAAAAAGATTTCCTGATCAGCTGTCATAATCAATGTTTGATCCATCGACATACTTAACTATCACGCCAATATCAGAAGTGTGAATTCCTTGAAGCAGCGACAAACCCTATAAATGCATGGTTTTTCTATTATGTCAAATGCCAGGTCGAAATGTTAGGCCAATCTCAGACACCAAATTGACTCTCACATGTTGTGATGATGTTTTTTACATGAAATCACATCCAACCCATCACAACCAAAGCTGTCTATGCCATCTTTTGAAGTGTAAAAACTGATATATGCATGCATTGAACAACACAAACATGTTAGACATTGCTGGGGAATTATCATGAAAGAGGAGCTTGTACTTGAAGGGCCCGTTTGGATAGAGGCATAAGCTATTCTGGGGTTTATACCTATTCCAGGAATTGTTAACTTTATCAATGGAATAAGAAATTTTGTGTTTGGTTGTGTTTTCAGTTATTCTCATTGGGAAAAAGTAATAATAAAGGTTGGAGTGTTTGGTTGATGAAGAATAAGATGTAAAAAGTTGATTTGACATGTGGGTCTCATTGATGTATAAGAGGTAACGACAGGTGATTTGATGTGATGATATGTGATTTAATAGGTGAGATTTCCTTATTCTAGTGGAGGAATAACACAATTGCATGGGTGGACTTGGAATACAAATACCAGCTTATTCTCTCCTTATTCCACATAGATATACCCCCTTATTCCGCCTACCTAAACACCTATTTTAACTATTCAACCCCTATTCCCCCTTATTCCGCTACTCCAAACGGCCCCGAAGGTTGTAGCATAGAAAGGAAGCCGAGTAAAAACAAATGAATAATGTTACGCACAGTTTCGCGGACAATTCGTTATTTTTTTTAAAATAGTAAACTTCATTCAATAATATATAATTTTAATTAAAAAAAATGTACATCACTTTATTACGAATTGAATAAACATTTTTTTAACAAATGCAAAATTAATTTAACGAGATATATATCTCATTTAGTGATGTATATATATTTTGATGGATGACTATATATATCTATTGTTCGTGCTGATTGCATATAATAGCGCTCAAAATAAATATGTGATAAGGATTTTGTACTGTATAGTAGATATGATAAATGCATGAAGATAGTTTGAATAACAGATGTAATGATGATAATGAGGAATGATACGGTGCGCGACGTGCGGTCGTGCGCGAACGACCACGGGCCGTCGATCACGGGTCCATCGCGGGTCCATCGCATCGGACGGTTGGGGGCGATTCATCTCGACCGTTGGATGCGATGGACCCGCGATTGGACGAACGACGTCGTTCCCGCACGACCGCACGTCCCGCATATTATCATCCGACTGATGATAATTATTAATTAATGCTCCTTTTTTCACCAGATTTTGGTATACTATTAAACACACAGTTCCACGAACAAAAGTTTAGATGGCCATTAGGTAAAGGATCTAAGCACAGAAGTTTCTAACTTTGTGACCATGGGTTGGAGGTGAAGAAAAGTCTAATAAATACACAAGTTGTTTTCAATCATTTTCAGAAGGGAACAACTGTGATTAGTTTTGATTAAGATTGTCTCCTCAACCCAACTGAAGACTTTAATTATCCACCACATATCAAGGCTTTTGCTGGTATTCTCAAGTTTGGAAACCAAATAACTTCATATTAAATCCAGCAATGAAAACCTTCAACAACAAACAATTCTGTCCCCTCTTTTTTTTTTTGGCCTAATGTCAGATGTGACTTTTCAACTAATATCTATGTAGAATCTCTAAAGAATGATGTCAGATGTGCCTTCATAACTAATATCTATTTAGAATCTCTAAAGAAAAATGTCAGATGTGCTTTCATAACTAATATCTATTTAGAATCTCTAAAGAAAAATGTCAGATGTGCTTTCATAACTAATATCTATTTAGAATCTCTTAAAGATAGATGTTGGGGACAGTCGGTGATATTTGCAGCTTTCAACATGTTGTGCAACTAATAAAGTAATACTAGAATAGATTGAATGCAAACATTGTTGTATTTTAATTTTCTGACCTAGTATATATATGCTTAATAGATTGACTGTATATTAGTGCCCATTTAGAATCTCTTAAACAAGGACTATGTTTTTTTTTTAAGATAAAACAAGGAAAATGTTAGGGAAAGACATTCATCCAGTCATTTTTGTAGTCCTCAGATTGTTTTAGTCTTGGTGTATATCTATCTACACACACTTATAATTGAAGTATATACTCAAATGAACCACATGAATATGCCCTTTATATTTTTCCTAACTTATCGTATATACTAGATTAAGAAAGTATGCCTTATGTGTTAGGATTGTTAGATGACTGCAGGAATGACGAAGTATATAAAATAATGCAGTAATTAATGACTGAGTATATAAAACCCAATGTTGATTGTAGTAGGCCGGATCTGATCTGAATGAATCATATGACCCTTGTGTTGTAGAATTTGGGCCTTTTGAATTTAACAGTGAATGTTGTATATCATTTAATCAATTATGCTTTAAAACAAAACTCAACACTTTGGGAGTGTAATAAGTGACAGCAAACATTTTCGTTTAGAGTATTGATACAAACGATCATTTCTGCAAATGACCATGTATGAAATCCCTAATAGAATGTATAGTTTACTATACTCTATTATGAAAAATACCAAAATCTCTCTTTTAATTTCATTCGAAATATGTACTTTTAGGTTGTAAAAGCAAGCCCTTTATTAGAGAAGTATATACTTAAAAAAATATAAAACATGTTTTCGTACGCAAATATGTCATGCATGATCCACTTGAGGTGTCATATTTTTCTTTTGAAAAGTGATATATTGTCTAGCCCCAATTGCAACCCCATTCATAGTTTATATCATTTTTCTTTTTCTAAAAAATTATACACTCTTCTATTAAAGTACATGTTGTTATATTAAATAAAGTATATACAGAAATATAATAATGTATTTTTTTCATTTTAAAAAAATAAAAACAATTTGTGTCATACACTAAAATAGAATTTTACACATTATGTACTACGTTATCATAATATATAAAACTGTATACTAGATTGCAAAACCGACTGAATATATCTCTTTCCTTCTGGTAGTTGTATTTGGACCTCTATAATTTAATGGCACAAGGCCTTCCCAATATGAGCTGTACTATTTGGGCCTCTTGAAATTAAACAGTGTCTGATGCTTCCATATGCACGCAACTGTTCGTCTCTGTGCAGGAGGACAAGTATTTAATTTTGTTTGTTACAGGGGCATTGAAAGATACTTTTTTTTATTTTTTTAGGAACTTGTGGAAATATCTATCTATTTCAATAAATATCAAAATAGACAATATTCGAGTGAAATTATAAAAGGGATATGATGAAGTAGCTCCATTTGCAGTATATCCAATATAAAAATATAAAAAAAAATTGAGTGTAACAAAATGTCTGTTATGATTACGAAATGACTAATGAAGTACATAAGACTGTAAAAAATTGAGTGTAAGAAAATGCCTGTTATGATTATGTCCGATAGTCTTCAAATGTGGTTGTTCAAATGTGGTCCATCAACCGATGCATGGTAAAACATTCAGTTTGGATGGCACGAATGGCCCAAAAAAATTTAACCCTATATACAATATTAGTATAAAGGAAAAGAGCGCTGATACACGCAGCCCGTCGTTGCAGCCCGTACGCTATGATAAAGCAGTATATAGAGTATAGGTTTCCAACATAGTATATGACTCAAAACATTTTTTCATTTTTTCACCATGAAAAAAAATACACTAATGTATCTCAGTATATATATCATTTCATATAATAGTATACACTTCAAAGGATGAATATACGATTTTATAAAAAAATGAAAAACGGACTGAACTGCAAAACGAACTACAATAAGAGCTACGTATATCTTTTTCCAAAAGAAAATGATATATCTAACTCCCACTGCAGCCCCATTCGCAACTAACGTTAATTTTCTTTTTCTTTTTTAAATCATACACTATTCTATCAAGTAAACGAGGTTGTATAAAATGATATATGTAGTAAGTTATATTATTGTATTTTTTTCTATTTTGAAAAAATAAAAAAATGTAGTCCACATACTAAGATAAAACTTCATACATTATGATAACGTAGTATATGTTATACTATCATAATGTACATAACTGTAAAATAGACTGTAAAACAGACTAAATATACCGAAGCTCTAGTATAAAAGAGGCGTGGGTCATTGTTGACCCACAAAACAAACTATGGTAACCAGGCCCACGGTCGTAGCCCATTCTTGATATTTGCACATAGATAATGTTGCACTCAGTTCATTTAGATAAAACGTAACGTAATCCGTTCATGTTTTTATAATTAGATAAGATATATATAATTTTATAAAAAATGAAATATATCTTTAAATGAATTAAATAATTTTATTTATGAAAAATGTAAAAAAAATCAACAAACATATATATATATATATATATATATATATATATATATATATATATATATATATATATATACACACACGACCGCGATGAGGTGCGGCGGCCGCACCGTGCGGCAGCCGTCCGATTGCGGGTCCATCGCATCCAACGGTCGACGTGAATCGCACCCGACCGTCCGATGCGATGGACCCGTGATCGACGGCCCGTGGTCGACGCCGCACGATGCGGCCGCCGCACCTAATCGGTGCTCATATATATATATATTCTCATAGTGAGTGAAAGAGGCTAATGAAGGATGTGAGACAAGACTGTATCTGAGCCTATAAAAATTATATAAAATAACTACATCTTTTTTTGCGTTGACTGGTCTTCCCTATCACTAAACTTGCCCTAGGGCTGCTGAAGGACTGCAAAACAAATCCGTAACATTTTTTAACAGAAAATGTTGGACTTAGTCATTTCTACCAATTAAAATTTAGACAACATATGTTTTTATTTATTTTTAAATAGTAAAATTAACTAATGAGGTATATGCTTTAATGAAAAATATATATCGTTCCATTTCATGTTAAATGAACCCATTTTTGATAAGTGAGAAAATAATTAACGAGATATATAATATACATCGTCTAATAAGATATATACTTCATTGAAGTTTTAACAATTATAATACTGTATTTTAAACTGAAAAAAAAAATTGAGCGTAACACCACCCTTTTTTTAACATTAAAACTCGTTATGAGAGAATGTAAATAAATCTGAGACCCTATAAAAACAAAAGGAACAGTACTGCTGGGAACCATCCAACTGGTGTCACAAACAAAATCTACGGTCGGTGATGGCTGCATAGTATTTATAAGATTGTCAGATATTTTTATTAGTGATTTCATTGAGATTCTGAGAATGGGATGCCTGTATTGTTTTATATATATAGAATGGTGGGCTCTGATAGATACATGTGTTTCTTTGCCAACCTGTGATGCAGAAAATAATAGCTGGACATATAAAGGATTTAATAAATAAGCTAGAACCAGAAGCAGAGGCCAGAGCAGCATGTGATGAATGTTTCAATAAATTCTAATGGCATCTGTCTCTGAATACAGCTGTTCTGGAAATGTCACTATGTGAACTTGAATCCAAACAGCATCACATGTTCTAATGACCCAGCTCACTTTGGTTTGGTTAAGTGAACCCTTTTTCAATTCTTTAAAGCTTGGGTGGTCCAAGGAGGCAAAATCTCTGCCATCTGAGATGGATATTAAAGATAAGAAACTTAAGAGGGACATGAGGTGCTCTTTTTCTTCCTTTTTTTTTCCTCCTAAATTGTCTTTGTTAAAGCAATAACCTCTCCAAGGATTCAAACTTGGCACTTTTAGATTTTACATGGTTCGATAATTTATTTATTTACATCCATAGAAGGAAGAAGAAATTCATTATAACTAATAAATAAGATAAAGATATCTCAACCTCTAAAAAAAAAAACCTCTCCTTATCACGACTCTCTTCCTTTAGAAAACAACTCATTGCAATTATCTCTTAAATTTTTTCTCGTGCTTCAAAAAAAATATATTTTTTAACTGGAGTTTTGCTTGCTTTTATATTTTAGTTTTTATATCATAAAAGACAACAAAACAATTTTTATGAAAACACCGATGAACAATAACTTTTTGTTAAATTGATTATTTTAATCAATTTAGGACGTAAGTTGTTTTTGAAGATCAATTGCGCACAAATAGAGTCTTAACAATGAAAATACTAAACATAAATATATAAGATCCAAAGAACTAAACCACCCTCACCTAAAAGAGCCTTAACCCTCCTAGAATATTGCATGCATGACATCTCAATTCATGTACATGATGATGTTTTAGTGTAATATAGCAAGTCATCAAGGCTCCTTTTTCACCAACCTATTATATTCTCTTAACCATAATCAACATGCATTGTCACCTTTAGTGTTTCATTGTAAACCATTGTCTAAACAAATATAAATACCAAATAAAGGGAAACTTAAGAAAATCTAAAACACTCGATCATTCCATCATTATTTTTTGTGATTGATGTTCCTCGGACCCATCAAGTTACAGATAACCAACTACAATATTTTTATTACAAGATATTGATCTGGTGCATGCACAAGACCACCCCATCAATCTAATTATCATTATTTGTAATCAAACAATAATCAAAAGAAAATAATTGAGATCTCACCATGAATTTCATTTTTAACTTATAACTAATATATATTTAATATTTTATTCATATTATGAGTTTCATTTATCATTTTAAACAATCAAATGACGATATATTACTCATTTCAATAATACTCTACACATGACACATCATAAAAAAACTACAACTACATGACTAAAACAAATTTCTATCAACTTAATTGTTATTTTTTCTGTTTAAACTATCAACTTGAAATTGTTCCTTAAAAAATTGATATCAAAGTCCTCACTTAATGACTTAATTAAAGAAAACAATCACAAAACATCACATGGTGATGATAAACGTGATGCATGAATGCATGTAAATCAACATAAAAACAATACTGGCACACGAAGCTAAACCTCTTGAAATGTGAAAAAAAAAACAGACATTCCCACTGTATATAATATAAGAAGCCTTTCTTTTATAGGGAAAGTATTTGTTTTAATATAAAAAAACAATTATACATTACCAGACTGTCACACAAACATCCCTGTATAACCCACCCAACACCACCACGTGCATGCAAAAGCTGACGTGTCTCCCCTGGAAAAAAAAAACCATTCCCACCACCCGTATCGAACAATCAAGACCGTCCGATCCCCCAATCGGACGGCCCTCAGCACTTCCTCGTAAGAGGCCACCCACAAAGACAGTCATTACTGAGAAACGACGCCGCCTCCAAATGATCGAACGGCGCTCCGTTCGGGATCTGCCCACACAAATGGTTACGACTCATGTCGAGGTGTCCCACGTAAGCCGCTGACGTCAGTGTCCTCGGCACGTGCCCTGTCAACGCGTTGTTCGACAGGTCAAGCAGCGTGTAATACGACCTCGGCCCGAAAACATCGGGAATCGGCCCGTCGAACTTGTTCGTGCTCAGGTTCAGTATGCTCAGGCCCGGGCTCTTCAATATGTTGTCCGGGATCCGGCCCGAGAACCCATTGTTGTCCAAGTACAGCGAGGACAGGACCGGCATCTGGCCCAGCGAGCCCGGTATCCAGCCCGACATGCGATTATTGGACAAATCCAGGTCCGCGAGTCGGGCCATTTTTGAAACGGAGCCCGGGATCTGGCCCGAGATCTGGTTCTTCCCCAAAAGGGCCCGACTGAGCATCCTCAGATTCCCGAAATCCGGCGGGATCTCGCCGGAGATCTGGTTGTTGGCGAGGTTGAGGTGCATTAATCCTGCGACATTGACGATTGAGGGGGGGATCGGGCCGGAGATCCGGTTATCGGCGAGGTTGAGGACGGCGAGGCGGCGGAGGTTTCCGATCGAGGGGGGGATCTGGCCGGAGATCTGGTTTCCGACGAAATCCAGGATCCGGAGGTACCGGAGGGAGGTGATGCAGGGGGGGATCGGGCCGGAGACCTGTTTCCAGTCGGCAACGATGAGGGAGGAGAGGCGGTCGAGGCGGCAGAGGTCCGGGGAGAGGCGGCCGGACATGAGGCCGGGGCGGCCGGAGGCAGCGATGAGGGGGTCTTCGGTCTCGCCGCGGAGGGAGATGCCGGCGACGCGGCCGACGGTGGGGTCACAGCTGACGCCGTACCAGCCGGAGCAGCAATTGGGGCCGGTCCAGGTGGAGAAGACGCCGTGGAATTGCTCGCTGAGGGCGGATTTGAAGGAGAGGAGGGCGGAGCGATCGGACGGTGTGCAGGAGAGGGAGAGGGAGGGATGTACGGTGAGGATTAAGAGGAGGGGGAGGAGGAGGAGGTGGTGATGGAGCGCCATTGATGAGTGGGTTTCAGTTGAGTGAGTGAGTGTGTGTGAAGTGGGGGAGTTTGGGGGTTTATATACGTTGTTTGTTGACGGGGTTGCCCTTTGATTTTCCGTTGAATTACGGGACCACCACTTTTGTTGATATCGTGTCTGGTGACCGCTCGGTGAATTTAGAGGGGGTGTTACGATGGTTTTAGAAGGTGATGGATACTCCCATGGATACTCCCACTAACTACCTGTCACTTTAAAATTCTCACTAATTAACCATATGTAAGTCTATCAATTATATCAAAAAATATTATATTTGCTCTTGATAAAAAAAATTATTTGATATTTGAATATTCAAAGTACGGAGATGGATATCTATGTATTTGATCAGAAAAAGATATGAATCCTACATAATTTATAAAATTATATATATCACATTTGTTATCTTGTATGATTAATTACAATTATTATATTTTATATTACTATTAATTTTTTTATATATGATATCTAAAAAGGAGAATCAGCTTTGAAATCTTAATTTTAATCTCATATCTCTTTAATATATCACTTGATTTTATCCAAATTAATGTAGTATGAGATATAAATATTAATATATCTGATCTGTTGATAGACTTATCCATATATTCATTCCCATCACCCAAATCAGGATTTTGTGGTGGGGACAATAGGAGGACACGAAGAGAAAAAGGAGATAAAAAGATTTATATCACTTTCAAAAATGAACTAACACCACATTAATCATTAGTGTAAAGAAAAAAAATCTATAAAGAAAAATGAAAAACAAATAACCATTTTGTGTAAATCAATTCTAAATATAATTCTATAAAATGAATAAAACACTCAAAACTCAGTTTTATTATCTCCTACTAATTGGACGTAACAAAAAAGGTCACACATAAAGCGGAGGATTTCATTCAAGAGACAGCATGTTTATCAAGTGTTATCTATTTTTGGACCCACCACGTGCATGGCACATTTAAATGAATCTTCGGGAGGGTTTACGTGGGACATAAAAATAATTTGGGGGCTATTTTAAAGTTTCTACCTTAAGAAAAGAATTCGGTGGTTTTTAACGGCCTTATTCGAAGTTATTTAACGGATTTATTAGTACAGTTTGTATGATTATTTAATAATAATAATAATAATATGTTTTGTATGTATTAAAATTGAGAAGGGATGCATGTGAGAGTGAAACAGGGAAGACAGAGACAAAGGCATTTAAGATGTACGCGTCTTTGACTAGTGGGATGGATTGCTTATTTCAATGGAGTGGATACCCTTGTTTGATGGACTCCTGTTTTTAACAGGAGTTCATAGAGTTATTATGACTCAATTTATTAGAAACACGAAAACTAGATTTTAGAATAAAGCTATTTTTTAAGATGATTTTAGACTTTAATTTTTTTGAGATTTTTTTTTTTAATTCAGGAATCAATATTTGAAAGGAGTTTAATGTTTGGTAGAAAAAGTTGTTTTTCAATTCAAAAAATCGATTCCGACAAAAAATCGTTGTTTTTGAGATTTTAAAAACATGGATTTCGAGAGAGAAATTAAAAGGAATCCAGCTTTTGATTCTGCCGGAATCCGACCCGTTTGGCTGCACGATTTTGGGATTTTAGCTTTTCAAAAAGCGGAATCCAATCCAATCGTGCAACCAAACGGACTAATTTGAAAATGGATTTTTAAAGATTTTGAGTGTGTAAAAAATTGAGTTTCTTATACTTGTTTTCAAATAGAAAAAAAAGTTTTCAGCTTAATTAAAGCTAGCATTTTTATAATATGTGGAGAAATAGTTTCCTGTAAACTCAATTTTAAACCCTACTTTAAAAAAAAAAAATTCCCAGACCCATTTTCAAATGAGACTTTATTTGGGTAGTGGAACCAGTGAGGATTAGGATGAAATAAAGGTGAATAAGTCCCAAAATGTATTTGTTTATATATAAAAAAAAGTGGATCCAGTTGTGTTAGAATATATAAGAATAAATTAACATTGTATTCCAAGTTTTCTCTAGAATTAGATTATTCTACTTAATCTATTACACTAATATAAGGGGAGTTATTGTCTCTTATAAATAGGAGCCGAATTATCAAATCATGTTTTCATATTATAATTCTTTATTTTGATTAGATAAATATTATTTTAAAATAAAATTGAGATGTAGATAAAGTGTTGGATTGACGTTGCATTTCATGTGCTAATGCAAAATGGAGTAGTTAATTAATCCTCTCGTAATGGAGTTGGGTTGTCTAAGATGTATTCTACTGGAGATATTGTCCCAAACATGTGGTCAATCCATTCATCTCGTATATGCTAAGGATAACTCTAATGAATGACTTACATGCAATGATATTGATATTTATCATTATATAATTCACTTATATAGTACAATTGGATATAAAAAATATATTTAATCATATATGTAGTCATTGGGCATATAGAAGACGGTTTGAATTGTTTTTTTTTTAAATAATACATAATTTTATAAAAATAGAATAATGTTGAATAGATTGTAATATGTTGGGGTATTTGGAAACAGTGCTGCTACATGGGCCTCAGAAATTAAGCCACATTTGAAAACCCCAATAGGTGACACTTTCCTATTGATTCCTTATTTGATTTTTTCTAACTACCAAAATGACAATGACAAGACTACCCTTCTTATAATTTTAAAAAGTGGCTCCAACTAACTAACATCCTCATTAAACCTGTAACTGAATCCCACAAAAGGTGGCACCATTAAATCATCTCCCCACATAACATATTTTGAAAAAATTTGAATTTTAGGGTTCCGATATAATATATACAAAGATTACAGAAGGACAATCCATGTATCTTAATCAACTGTATCTGTATCTGAAAACCTGTTATGAAAATAAATATAAATATGATGCAATTATGTAGTAATAGAGATCTCAATAGTCACATTACATGCTATTAGGAAGTAGCCTAGTATATTAAAAACATCAATCTTATATTTTGGAATACTCAACTGTTTTTTAAAATCCTTTGATGAAAATAGATTAATATTTTTAAAATATTGTATGTATCTTAATCAACTGTATATGAAATTGTTGTATAAAACATGTTTAAATCTTTGACTGTATCTGAAATAACAAATATCTGGTAGCATTTATTGATGTGGAATTTGGATGTTTATATGTATCTGAAATATAGATGGTATATATGGTTTTGATTTCTCTTATATTTGTTTAAAAACTCTTGATTTAATTTTTAAGATACACATGTATCTTAATAAACAAAATGCACATTTCATACAAGTGAATACGCACTATATTTGAAAATTTTAAATCTGAATGAGTCGAATAATGTTGGTACAAAGCTAAAAAAACATGATGAATGACACAATATGCATAATTATATACAAGCACATAATCATAAACGATTGTACAGATCATACTTGGTACACAACAATGCATGTAAATCAAGATACAAACCATGTATCTGAATTTAAAATAAAATTCGGATTCAACACATGTATATGATGATTCAAAGGAATGACGAAAAATCAAAATCAACATAATATATTCATATCGAAAAAAGATTAGTCTGTTTATATGTATCTGAAATATATATGGTATATATGGTTTTGATTTCTCTAATATTTGTTTTAAAACTCTTAATTTAATTTTTAAGATACACATGTATCTTAAAAAATAAAATGCACATTTCATACAAGTGAATATGCACTATATTTGAAAATTTTGAATATGAATGAGTCGAATAATGTTGATACAAAGATAAAAAAATATGATGAATGACACAATATGCATAATTATATACAAGCACACAATCATAAACGATTGTACAGATCATATTTGGTGCACAACAATGCATGTAAATCAAGATACAAGCCATGTATCTGAATTTAGAATAAAATTTAGATTCAATACATATATATGATGATTCAAATGAATGACGAAAAATCAAAATCAACATAATATATTCAGATCGAAAAAAGATTAGCCTGAATGGATAGTCATTGTTTACATTACAGATTAGTCACAAATAAAATTAAATGAATCAAAATTCTTCTCTTCTCCATCGATCCAACTGAAACAAAAATAAAATTCGATGTTTGTTTTCAAATCCACCGATCCATCTGAAAACTAAAAAAAAAATGCAAAATCTTGTAATTTTTGGGATCTGAAAAGCCTAACCTGGATGTATCAATTTCGGATATGATCTATTAGAAAAAATGGTAGATATTTTATTTTCTCTCTGATTTATATCGATTTGATATCCATTGAAGAATGAATCAACGGCTGTTGATGATTGATCTTGACGAGATCTTCGGGGCCGATGATCTGATCTTGTTGTTACACACATTGAAGTCGCTGATTTTGTGATTCTTAAAAAAAAACGATAAAAAATGGTAGATTGGATTGGTTAATAAAAAAAGAACAAAAAGATTAATATATATTGTAACCGCTTCTACATTAAAGGAAAAAGATCGGTTATCAAATAAATAAAAAAAACAAATCGTAACTAACTCAGGATTAATTGGGACGGTTATGCAAAAAATGTGATATTAGTTGGGGGGTAATATAGGTATTTCAAACATGGGGCTTGTGTTGGGGTCTAGCAATTAGGGCCCAAAAATCATTATTGATTTGGAAATAGTCCAACATTGAAAATAAGAAAATAATTTCACTTTATATATTGACTCACTCATAAAGAAATATCTAGAAAAGACAAAAGAAAAGGAGATTCATGCGTATGCGCGTGCGCGTGAACATTTTGGCGCATTGTTGTCTAAAAGATAATCAGATATTTTTTTTATTGGATTTCTTTTTTAGCTATTTGAATTGTTGGCCAACGGTCTCTTTCTTCAAAGACCGCTGCTCTTCAAAACTCAATCAACATACTCCCCCTTCAACAATAACCAGATTTATAAAAGGATCTGAAGGAAGCCCTAACTCCCTAAGTCCCTATATAAGTCTGTTCCTAGTTTGAACAGATTTTATCATTAGTTTAAACAGTTTCATAGTGTATTTAAAAAATATTTAGAATTGTTATCTGCAAGTTTCTATTGTATTCTAGAAGTCTTCTGGCTCAAACATTTATTAAGTGAGGACAAATAATACTTTAAAAAAAATGTTATATGTGCCTCATAACTCTGATCTCTTATGTTCCTTTAAATTTCCTTTTCAAATACACACTCGAATAAATAAAATGCAAATTATATATTTTTTAACAGAGCATACACTGATATATTACTTCGTGAGGTATTTTGGGTGTAACTGTGCTCACATAAAAATAGCTATAAAGCTGATCTATTGATATTTGATATTTTTTATAATAAAATCATTATCAGAACAAAAACTTATCAGCCCCCATGTGATATAAAACTCAAATAATTAAAAGCTGCATGTGGTGATCACATGCAGATGAGTCACGTGTGGGGAGACAACACGTCTTCACAGGTCTTCCTCTTTGTTTGGACGCGACTCTCACGACGAATAAAAAAAACCAAATATAATGTTACACTCAATCCCATATTTTAGTTTATTATTTTGTCTTAAATCATATGTTCTCTAAATAATCAGCTAAAAAAAAGTTTGGATCCTGAAAAATAGCAAAAATATGATTTATTTTATTTTATTTTTTTAATACACTAATTATCTTAATATGTATTTAAAAATTTTATAATGACTGTAGATAGGAGTATATATATGACTACGCATATTACTGGACATATATTGTTTTAGATTTAAATAATTATATAGCTTATGCATCCCAAACCCACATTCATGGGCCCAGTGTTTTAAAACCCGACTCATCCGGTTGAACCGGTTAAATTCTCATCTGCTTTGAATTTTGGTGCATTTATCTTAAAACCAGATGACATGAAAAACAACACGATCAACCCACCTGCTGAACTGATAGTTTTTGTGAACCAGCTACGGATTAATTATATTAAATGATTTTTTATTCATAAAAATTGTAATTAATCACTTATCAAAATATATAATAAAAAATTTTAGATTTTATATATTAAAATTATATTATGATGTTAAATAAAAATATTTCATATTTTTTATTTAATAATGATAATATATTTTTTTTCGGTTCATTAAACTATTCGATTTAAAAAAAAAATATGACAGTTGAATAGCACTTGTAGACGTTGCTGTCACAAAAACAACACGCCTCGTGCACTGGCATCCCTTCCGACTTGATTCACTGATCTTTGTCGCCGTATTTAATGGCGGGCGGGACGACAGGTCGGTTGTTACGGCGACTTATTTTCCTGGATTGCCTGTTAAGGGAGCTCCATATTTGAACCCATGTTTTTTTTTGGGTACAAAATGGCAAGCTTTGTCGCCTTTAGGATGGGTTTCGAATCTTGGATCTGAAGTTATGGTGATGTTTTGAATTTTGATTCAACATTCTCTATGCATGTGGCATGATCTCTCTCTCTCTCTCTCTTTCAAATAGGATTAATCAATCTCTCTTAAACAGATATGTATCAACTACATAATCACATCTTGATAGAAGTATTCATTTTTCTTTATTGCTTTTGAGGTATCTAAAACTAGGAAGGCATATTTGGAAGGCGGTGGTGGTGATCTTCAGGGATTGAGGACACGGCATAGCTGGATAGAAGGGGGCCACGATGCATATCAATAATTTTGTAATATCCTATTTGTGGATTCACCATTTCACTCCCATGTGACACTTTCTTTATTCTTTTGATTTTTTTTTTTTTTTTTTTTTTTTTTGCCTCTTATCCTCTCACTCCTCATTCATATTTGTAAACCCCACTTTGCAATAAGACATCTCCCAACATGAGCCATGAATAGACAGCGTGCCTAAACCCACAATACCTAAGTACATATAGGGCCGCAGACCATTTTTTGTCAGAAAATGTAACACTTGTTAGTCCATTTTACAATCCACAATGGAGTCATTTTTTCTTTTTCTTTTTTAATTTTTGTCAATCTTACACGCTCATCATTCATAAAGAATCAATCCAGGGAACTGGTCATGCATACTACATCTAAGGAGGCTCTAGCCCTGCAGCATGCAATATTTTCTTGTAGCTAAAAAAAGAATAGTTTCCAACTTCTAAAAAGAGGTTGACATTGTGCATGGGGTGGGCCACGATCACGTACAGTTAGACCTTATTTCACAGTGGCATATCTTATATAGATTACAATTTTAGAGGATAAGAGTATCACAGATTTGGCCTTATTTACATGTCTGAATTTTAAAAAAATCCGAGATAAACGTTGAAATCCAGATAAAAGGGGGGGGTGTAAATGCTACTCTAGCGGTCTAACCTTTACAAGAAAAAAATTTCCAGACAGCAAAGGAAACTATTACAGTAAAAAAAAAACAGTAAATATCGTTTAATGAGATATATGCTTTGATAAAAAAAATTTACTTATCATTCAATTTCAAGTTCAATTAACTCATTTTTAATAAATATTAGAAAAAAATTAACGGTGTAATACTTTATTGGATTTCTAATGATATATATAAGACTGTATTTTTTATTATAAAAAGGACTAAGTGCAACATTGCCCTAAAACAAATCCTATTTTTTTTTTTTATAACCACCATAATAAGTTATTATGCATACCCTAAAAACCCCTTGTCCAGAACCTCATACCTTGACCAAAACAGGCATTGGGTATCTAGGACAATGACAAATCAGGATAGACTATAGTAACCCAGAACCTTCTAACTTGAAAGCTTTTGCCAAATAATGGAAAATCATTCATTTCATGAACAGTCCTATAAACCAGTGATTTTGGTTTCCCAAGCTTCCACAGTAGATGATGTTACATCATCTCTCAATACAAGATCAAGTCGGAGGGGCTTCACATAATTGGCAATCGACACAGAGGCCCGCCCGCAATAGCTATGACTAGGAATTATGTTCATCCTGACTTTAAGATATGGAAATATATGTGGCCCTTAGGTTATGTTTCAGGAAACTGCTTCAGTTGCCAGC
Source organism: Acorus calamus (assembly GCA_030737845.1). Classification (NCBI taxonomy): domain Eukaryota; kingdom Viridiplantae; phylum Streptophyta; class Magnoliopsida; order Acorales; family Acoraceae; genus Acorus; species Acorus calamus. The sequence goes on along the minus strand of CM060879.1, from coordinate 23,463,184 downwards.
TCAAAGAAAGAAAAAAATTGTACACCCAAAACACGATTGATGAGGATAGATTTCAATATTTGCAAGCCAATCTAAATAATAGAGGGCAAATAGAAGACTCAATAGTGATAAATAAGCTAACCACCAAGAAATATAATATTGATGAATACATTACCATTCCTGTCTTGCGCATACTTTACAGATCCGGACAGCAACCCTAGAATGAAAAATTGGGGTGTGAAACAATCTGCAAGGGATAAACTTTACAGAAGCTTAGGTGGGACAAGCACCGCTAGATCTCAACAAGTAGTCTTCTTTGCCTGCGAAAGGAAAACGCTGTTACAAGTTATGGAAGTTGATAAAGTTAATTGCATAATTGAGAATGACAATATAACTACTCACAAGTAACACAAGCAAGCTAAACTTAAATAGTTGTTTATTATAGAAAGAAAATGAACTCAGGATTCTTGTACATCGACTTGTAAGCAACAATAATGACAATAAAGTGGTGATGAATAGTTATTCCTGTTATATGTTGACAATGTCCAAAAGAACAGATGTAATCTGACAACTAGAGTCTCACGATCACAAATGATTCCAGAAAAAAACAAGCTTGCTGCAGAGATCATTCATCACATAGTCTAAAGAGAAAGGAAATGACTATTCATGCTATGCCAATATGATATTAAATCCTCACATATTGTGGATGAGAAATGCAATAATAAATCCCGGCATAATATGTGAGAGAGATTATTTTTTGGCAACTTACAATCAAAGGCTCAAAGAATAGAAGGCTTAATAGATTGCAGAATCTAGACGATAGTCTTCATCATCCATCAGAGTGTAAACAGCAGTTGCCACAAGTCTGCAAAGGATAGCATGCACAATGTTAGAGTGAACCAGTGCTCACAGTAACCATCGCTGTGGGAAGGAGGAAAATTTCTGAACAAAAGACCAACTTCTAATAGGTAATACCACCAAGACACAAAAACACGAAATATACAAATACCACAATTGTCATCAAGTTATAAAAAATGCTACCAAAAATCAGATAACCACTAATAACCATCCTCCATGGTGACCATAAAGATTTGATCTAGCCTGTTAGAGAAAAGCTTGAGAAAAGATCAACAGACAGATCACATTATCTAATTCACATAATTTAAGTGAAGAATAATAAAGTCATCCTCAGATTCTTAATGCTACTTTATGAAAAATTAGGAGCATATTCTCTTGATACCATGTTCTTCCTATCTCTGACTTCTCAGGAATTTCAGAATCTGATCCCCCGGGTTTCAGTAATTTTTTTCTTCTTCTTATAACACATCAAGTTTTCTTGATTAATGACAATTTTACTTCAAAATATATTAAGACCTCCAAGCGAAAGAACTGAGAGATCTGGACGGGTTGTGGAAGACAGGAAAAGAACTGAGAAAAAGGGGGGATCGAAGCATCAAGGCAATGGTCTCACAAACCTTCATTCCAACATGTTGTTGGGCCATTTCGCTCAATAGAAATGAGGTGGTTTCCAACAAAGAAGTCGGGATTGAGGATCCTGACTTTAATGGTTGAATTTTTTTCGTTTGTTCCATATGATTCGGTACCTCAAATATCAGCTTCATGGGATTTGTACCAGAGCAATGCATGAAGCCAATATTTGGGGTATTAACTTCATGGCTTTAAAATTTAAAAAAAAAAAAAAACTACTTTTCAGCTAAGAACTCCAGCCCCAACTTTTTCTTAAAAAAAATAAAATTCAAAGTGAAGACGGGATTAGAAATCCCAGCTTCACATGCCTATTAGAAAAGAAAAAAAAATTGGGACAACCATTTGACGTGCAACACCTACGTGACTGTTTTTTTTATGGAAAGGTTGGCATGTGCCATAATTTTATAAATTAGGCAAAACTTGCCCAAAAACGAAAAAAGTAGTAGAAGAGGAGAGGAGTCTATCTACCAGTCAAGGATACAAAGAAAACACACGCTCTACTCGCCCACCACAAATTTGCCCATTGTCCTGGCCCCAGCACAAGCATGACCCCAAGCTTTTATAAAGTTAAATGACGGAGTCCCAAATGTTTTCAAAGTACGCTCTAGGCCGTCTAAAAATAGAATGATTGCGAGCATTCCATATAGCCCACACTACAACTGGAACAAAGGACTGTGTGATCTTTGCCTTCGCACTCCGATCCCCTCTTTGCTTTAGGAGTTGCCCCGCCTCCCACATCTCCTGATGCGTTGAGAATCTGTCATCGAGGCCCGTCGCCTCCTTTAAGCACCTCCAAATATGTCGAGCTAGAGGGCAGTGGATCAGAAGATGGGTTACAATCTCCTCGTCAATCTAACAAAAGCAGCACGAGCGATCGGCGAGTGGTGCCCATTTTGCATGATATGTTTTGGTAAGGATTTTCTCTTGATACATTAGCCACGAGAACGCACAAATTGTAAGTGTGCTTTCGGCCTCCATATCTCCGAGGACATAGATGCCGTCGGTTCGATTTGAACTCAATCTCTTCTCCACCGGTCGTAACACGTGCGCCCGGTGAGGTCTCCAGACCACTGTATCCCTCCCCCCAACCTCTAGCACCACCTCGTTGAGCTCACGTAAGAGGTCCATGTGTAAAGAAACTTCTGCCTCTCCAAGCCGCCGTCCCAACCGCAAGCCCCAGTACCCCGCCTCACGGCCTTGGTGCCAAAAACTGTGGACCGTCCCATTCTTGTTGCGTGAGTGCTAGAAAAGCTCGACATATCTCTCATTAAGAGCAGACTCACCAAGCCACATTTTTATGGTTATGAAAATAAACCATACCTTCAATGCCTATTTCTAAATTTCCACTCTCTATCTTCATCCATTGCTGAAATTCCCAACCTCTCCCATATTCACATCCACATTCACAAAAAAATCAACTCCAGTTGAATTAGCAATCCAACGTGACAATTTATAAAATTTACCCCAAATATTCACAAATCAAACAATAATTTGGGTGAAATTTTGAAGAAAGATGAGAACTCATCAAACAAAGTTTATTAAAATTAGATCAAGCTCAACAGAAGTCACATAAGACTGAACCTCCCGGAGAAAAGTAGTATGTGGCACCTTAAGTGTTCCTTGATTGAAGATTAATATATGCCCGAGATACCAAATCCAAGACTTGAAAAGGACAATGAAATTACAATGTCTTGGAAATTCCATTACCTAATTGTGTTCATGAGCTCCAATAATTAGCTTGATACCCTCCTTAATTGTTGGAAATGTCAGTAAAGATCTTGTTTTTTTTTCTAGCCAGATAACCTGACATGGGGAGATCAACTTATTGCTCTTTCTAGCTCCTATCCTCCATAGTACACCCACAGGCATTACACATGCCATTTGCTTGTATCAGAAAAAGAATGATGCAAATAACATATTAAAATAATTTATTTAAAGATGACACCAGCTTAGGTAAGCTACAATATCCTATAGCCAATAAGCTCATATACAGCAACATCAATCTACATATGCAAAAAAAAAATTGCCTAACAAAATCTGCATACAATCAAGCATACAATCTGTTATGAATTCTATATAGAAGTACAACAGTTGATTAATTCGAGAGGTGTTCTGCAGATGAACCTTTCTTTTTTTTTCCGGGGGGGGAGGGGGGGGGGGTGTTGTGGGGGATCAAAGGCATTACTATATCATGTCACATATCTTTATATCATGCAAATGACTCAATTATGCAATATTACTCCAGGTTGACCATTTCTAAACTGGACAGCTATAAACACCAATAAGATCTCCCACAGTAGTTGTATATCCTACCAAGTAAATCATTGGATAAAGGGGCCTTAGACAAGGATTTAGAATGTGGAAAATCTTGGCCCCGTAAATTTTTCCTAGAGCATAGAACAGTTGAGCATATGAGAAAAAGAGACATGATATCATAGAACATACAGATATTTCATAGTTTAAGGTAGTAAAACATAAGGGCAGAAACAGACTGAACATCCACCTTCAGTTCACAAAAGGGAGGAAACATACCTGTAAATGACGATAAAAAAGAGACTTATGTAGAAAGCAATTTTGATCATTCGATATTTCTTCTCTCCATTTAGTACACTAAAAATTTCTGTCACGTGTATGACATGCTTCCGCTGCACATATCTGAAACATTAAAACAGTCTCGATTAATTATTTATCATACACCGCAATTAAAAAAAAATCTATGTTAATAAAACCAAATAACTACCAGTTCTCTGAAAGGCTAGCACAACACATGTAAAACAAAAATAGACACTAACAGAAATGGTCCCTTTCAAATTTCAATTAAAGGACAGTAACTGAAAGACAATCTTTATTTTTTATTCAAGTGCTCAGATACATGGTGAAACACAGATGCTTAAAGATCACTGAAGATCAATGCAAGCCTGTACATCTTTTTCATTTCTGTCAGAAGTCCATGGAATCCATGGACGGAGCACTTTAGTGACAACAGGAAAGAAAAACAGAGCAGAAAGCAGCCAGAATTGTTAGGACTTGAAAAAAAAAACAAAGAGGGTCGGAAGAGGGAGAGAAAGGACGGATGAGGGTTTATTATTTCTGTTTTTCAGGTTCAGCATGAGTAAGGAGATCATTTTATAAATAAAAGGAAAGATCTGGGAAGAGGAGAATTGATAGTGAATTAGTGATAACTGAGTAAGCAATAAATATCTCCCTGTCCAATCCATGCCCTATTGTATAAAGAAGAACAAAAAAGAGACATACTTTGAGCAACGATGGACTTGTTAATTTTCTTTTATTTTTTTGAATAAAGAATAAGAGTCCATCTTCTCAGGAAAAAAAAGAAAAGAAAAGAAAAGAAAAAAGAGTCGATCAAATTTCATCATACTGATAAAAAATCCAAACACAAAGGTATCATTTAGGGGTGAGGGGGGGGGGGGGGGATAGGATGGCGCCACAAAGAAAGGAAAAACAGACAACAACATGCAGACAACACCTCTCAAATAATCATTCCAATAAAAATCTACCATCCCTATTTATGTCAACTGTGCTAGCTCCCAACATCTCCATGCATTGAAGTCCTCAGAAACATAGTCCCATGTATCTTCAATATTTGACATTTCCTTTGAATTATTTACACGTTTTTAGAGATCATGAATTACAGAACATAGGATGCAGAATCAAAAGGATGAATTTCCTTTTCACTCTCCTGTAAACTTTCTAAACTGTCAAAAATAATCCAGCATATAAAATGCTGTTCCAGATTCCACAGAATGAGTCTAGTCTCCTGCAGACTTGCCTACCGTATACGCACTTCAGTTACCAAAGTTAACACAACCACCACCATTAATTCATTAAACTGTCAGTTTATCTTGGAAAATATGGTTCATAGACATGCCACAATGTCTTCTTTTTCCTGAACTTTTCTATGACAATTCTTTCCCAGAAGATGACGCACAATTGTATGACACGACACAAACCATACATGTTCGGTTCTTAGAACAATAACAACACACATTCAATCAACATACATTGGCCAAGAAGTCCTCCCACCAAATTTCACATAGATAACAATCATACAATAAAACTTATCATTTATATCTCTTACTATGCTTCTCTATATCTTGGGCATACAAATCCTAGACACACATAAACAACAAAAATTAGTATATGCATCTGATTCTCTCTCATAATTCAGCAGATTTAGAAATCCTTTCTCCAGCTAACAATGACCACCTCCATGTGTTCGGCATAATCAAAGCAAGGAATGCATTTATATAAAGAAATTATTTCTATAAGTGAATGCAGACATGCATATAAAATGAACCAAACCAACACAATTTCACTAAATACAAAAAACCCAATAATAAAAAGAAAAGCTTTAATAGGAAAAAAATAGTAAAACCCACAATCTCCAATGGTAGTAAGTGATTGGGGCCATGAGCAGGAAGGGAAACCAGTGCCACGTCAGCAAGAAGACGGCGCATAGGGCCGCCTGCACCGCGAACTCCGGCAACACAACAGCGTTGATGCGAGCGGATGAGTCGTAGGGGTTTATGTAATCAAACTCCAAATCCGATAAACATATGAGCTGCAACACCATCAACAACAGCAAAAACAAGGAAATCTCGATCAAAAACTTCATAAATCACCAAAATTGATCGAAATTAGGGTTTTCGAGGGTTAGGGGTTTGGGGGGACCTGGTAGACGCAGAGAGCGATGAGGGAGATGACGGAGACGAAGGCGACGAGCCATAGAAGCAGTTCCCAAGCCATTTTCGTGCACGACGTCGGAGCATCAACGGTCCGGATGTGGTCTCCGGTGGAGATCAACGGACGGCGATGAACAGGGGTTTCTGGTGGAACCTCCGACGATGACTTTCAGTGGAGTTGTTCATCGAAGACTCTTCGAATTCGGCACTGCCATTATATAGTCATTAGTCTCCGAGGGTGGTTTTGTAATTTGACATAAGGGTATCTTGGTTGCGTGCCAGGGTCTAGCTTGACGCCAGTCATCTGTTATGGCGGACTATTTTTAGGCTGAAAAAACCCAAGTAGCTGGGCCTGGACCGCAGAAGGGGCTGCATGGGCTAGACTTATATCATCGTTATTGAAAAATGAAACATAGAGGCTAAGCCTGTCAACGGACCGGATACGGACCGGATATGGTCATATCCGTATCCGTATCTGAAATTTTTTTTATATATCCATATCCGTATCCGACGGATATTTAAAAACTGTATCCGTATCCAATCCAAAATTTCGGATACGGATTCGGATAATTATCCGAAATATCCGAAATAAATAAATAAATAATTAAACATAACAAGTTTTCATTTAAAGTTCAAAAATTGACTTAAAATTAAAAATCCACAAACACAAGTCCTAACTTTACAACTATTAGAAAGAATAAATAAATAATTAAACATAACAAATTTTCATTTAAAGTTCAAAAATTGATTTAAAATTAAAAATTCACAAACACAAGTCCTAACTTTACAACTATTAGAAAGAATAAATAAATAATTAAACATAACAAATTTTCATTTAAAGTTCAAAAATTGATTTAAAATTAAAAATTCACAAACACAAGTCCTAACTTTACAACTATTAAAAAGAATAAATAAATAATTAAACATAACAAGTTTTCATTTAAAGTTCAAAAATTGACTTAAAATTAAAAATTCACAAACACAAGTCCTAACTTTACAACTATTAGAAATAATGTGAGCCACTTGATCAAAATCCAATAGTAGATATTAAATACTAATATTAACATTTTTTTGATGCCATCGGATACGGATATTTTTCGGATCGGATAGGGGTATATCCGTATCCGATCCGAAAATTTTCGGATACAGATTATTTTTTCGGATACGGATACGGATTTTTCGGATATCGGATATTTTTTGCATTTTCAGATACGGATTCGGATCGGATGCGGATATTTTTTCGGATAATTGACAGGCTTAATCCAGGCTCCATCCCCAATGCAGCTGCAAGTCCACATCATTTTTATTTATTTATTTAAATCATACACTACTCCATTGAAATACATGTAGTCGTATAAAAAGCATATTCTAAAATATATTAGTGTGTTTTTTTATATAAAAAAATAAAAAAAAATTACTGTCGTACACTATAATAGAACTACATACACTATGATAGTGCAGTATATACTGATATACTGCACTGTAAACGGGTGTACAAAATGAACTAAGTGTATTAGTTGCTCATCATTTCTTTTCTTATATCTTACTCTTTTTTTATGGGATCCACTTTGCTCTTTATTTTTTAGTGACCCGGAAAAATCCACATAACCCCCTATAATTGTTTAAAATCCATATAAACCCCTGACTTTTTCTAAAATCCATATAACCCCCTGCAAACACCTATATAAATTTAAATAGTCCCCTGGGTTATATTTTTGTTGACAAATTGGGATAATTCTGTAAATATTCGATTTAGTTAATCTTAACTGAAAACATAAGTATACTAAAAACCCCTTACAATATATTAAAAATGTAAAAAAATTTCTATAAATGATGATTTTACCTCTCCGAATAGTTTTTTATAATATATCCGAAGGGTTAAAATCATCATTTATAGGGTTTTTTTGTATTTTTAACAAATTTTAAATGGTTTTTTATACTGTAATTTCATTCATGGTTAATTAAATGGAGTATTCACATAATATTTTTTATTTGTCAATGGAAGTTTATCTTAGGGGGTTATTTAGATTTAAATAGATGTATTCAAGAGATTATATGGACTTTAGAAAAATTCAATGAGATGTATAGATTTCAGATAGTTTACAAGGGTTTTTTTGCATTTTTCCTTTATTTTATCAATTTTAATAAAAAAATTAACTTAAGATCAAATAGAGAATGATCTAGTAGACGGAGTTCTAAAATTGAAATTCTTTATGTACTCAACAAATTGAGGCGTTTGTTTTTTTAAAACTGGTAGACTAAAACTATTAGATTGTATTAATCAAATAACTTTGGGTTGAATGTAGTACATGAAAGGAAGAACAAAAATAAAGATACATAGAATGGAGAAACAAATTGAGGCATTGTTAAGCATGACTAAAGATGCTCAAATATAAACATGTACATTTATGGAAATGAAATTTACGTTATAATGAGTTATAAATATTATTTCACTAAAAAAATCACATTCTATCAAGCTGAACATATAAAATTTTAGACAAAAATGTTCCACACGATATTATATACGATACTATGGTATGATGGTGCTATTAAAATTGACATGTACTTTCTCTAAAATGTCTCAGCCACATATAGATCGCGATAGTGCATGATACAGTACACTATCTAAAGGTATAAATTTTTAAAAATAATGCACTAATGTATTTGAGTGTATACTTTACTTTTAATAACACTGTGCATTTGAGTGTATTTTATATGAGGAGAGAGGCGACATCTATGCTCACGGATCTGTTGCGAGAATTGTACTCGGTATCTCTTACCAAAGGGTTGTGCGACTCAGCATGTTGGAGACCGCAGACGCGGATCTCTTTCATAATGCGGGGCTGCTATGATTGGTGGCGTAGAGAGCGGCCTCACATTGTTTCTTTGGCGTTGAAGGCGTGTGAGATTTGACACCCAAAAATCCCTTTTAAGGTTCGTTCGTTTATGTGGCAGATGTATCAGGAGAGGGTTATGACGAAGGCCTACCGTGCTAAATGGACACCAAACGAAGACATTTATTGTTCATCATATGTGATGGTGGAGGAGACAGTGTCCCACCTCTTCCTCGAATGCCCCCTAGCGAGGATGTTGTGGAGGCGTTTGACGGAGTCTACGGGGATATCGAACCAGTTTGACACCCTTGATGGCCTATGGGAGTCAAGTAGAAGTCTAAAGTGAAAGGGCGATCATAGTGTGATGGCAAAAATCTCTCAATCCTTTGTTTTGACAGTTCTTTGGTCGGTGTGGCTAGCCCGCAACCATCGGGTCTTTCGCAAGAACTTATGGAAATCGGTGGTTTTTTTCATCAAAAGCTGGGATCTTGCATGTGCAGAGGCAACGAAGATTTTGTTGATTGAGGGAAAACTTATGGTGGAGGAGTAGCCTTGTATTTTTTTTGTAACAGGTAGACTCCTCCTCTATCGTTTTACTGCTTTGAACATGTTAAGTCTCGATTCTGATAAAATTAAGGCTAATGTCTGCTTTTCTATAAAAAAATAAAATAAAATAACAATGTGTATTTTGTATATATATTTTTTTTTTAAAAATCGGAGAGAGCTACTAATATGATTGCACATGGATGAAACATATCATTTTCTGACATGTATATTTTAATAAATTATGAATACCTTTATAAAAAATAAAATGATTTTATCCAACTTTGTGTGCAGTTTTTAACTTGTTTTTTTTTTGAAAAAATATGCATTTGTTCATTAAAATACACACTGTTAAAAAAAATTTAGTCCCATATATTATGATACAGTCCATATATTACGTTAGCATAATATACATATCACGCTTTGATAATTCATATGATTGTAAATGAGATAACAAAATGTACGAGTCCGGATCTAGTCAAGTCTGTTATTATCGATATCATTAGTATCGAACTACACGGTTTATGAATTGAATTGTACAGATAGTGATATTGTACCCAATAATTGATTGTTTGTGTAGTTAGATTTATAGGTTGTGCAATTAAATTTATATATTATACAGATAGCAGTGATATATTCAAGCCTGGCTCAATCCAGACTCAAAACGTAATGCGTGTATCAGCAGCGCTCAAAGAACAATACGTTGCCGGGCCCAATGCAATAGAGCTTCCTCTTATCGGCGGTGATTCTTTGCGTCCGACGCCCTTTCTACTTCTCCTTTATCAAATCCCAAACCTCACTCCTCCAATCTCCGCCCCCCACATCGATAGTTTTTCCCAAAATCTTATTTTGTTCTCCTTTCCGATTCGTCCATGTCGATCAGGTCAATCTCTCCATCCCTCACAAGCTTTTTTTTCTTTGATGTTGTTTTGTGGTTTATATGCTTTCATCAAATCAAGAGACTTGCATGTGTTTTTTAATGGTTTTTCTCGTGAAATTCTATCCATGAAAGCATTTCTTGATTGATTTGACGTAATTTGATTTTTAAAAAATAGGATTTTATATGAGAGATTGGTGGATGTGGTTCATGTTGGGGGCACAAATTGCAAAATTAGGGTTTTGAAGTTGCAATATGTATGTTGTAGGTTCATTATTAGGTTGGAGTAAACCAATTAGAGATCCTGGATGAGTTTTGCTTGAAATTGGATCAACCAAATTGGTATCAATGTTTCTTGTTGTGGGTCTTTTTCGATTAATCAAGATGAACCCCAATTTGATGGGTAAGGTTTATTGTTGTGTTTCTGTTCTTATGCGATATGAACCTGGGAAAAGTATTTTTAGAGTATAATAAGTATTAAAGAAGGTACACAGGCAAAAGTAGCCTATCCAGCTCAGCCGTAAGACCAGCTATGGGGGGTCCTTCCGTTATATATAAAAAAAAGTACTAAAGAAACTTGGCCATGCGGGTTCGTGAATGACGCAAGGATAGTGAGATGAATTTTTGGTGAAGAGGTTTGGGAGGTCCCAAGGTCATGCTTTGGTAGGAGATGAATTTATGTAATTGCATGTCAATAGGAGGAGGGGAAGACCTAAGAATGAGAAGTTATGAAGATTAACAGAACATCATAATTGAACAATACTGTAAAAAGTGCAAGGTGCTAGTAGGTGTGGATTAATAGGCTAGGCGGGGATTAATCAGCCACTTTTTCAATAATAAAAATGTTATATGTATTATAAAATGTAATATGAACTATGTAATATATTGTTTTATTTTATCCCTTTTTGTTTTCTTTTCTCTCGTTTGAAGATCCCTCGTCTCCTTTTGTTTGAGGGGCATCATTTAATAATACGAGGCTCCAAGGCTCCAATCTTTTCTTCAATATATATACACACTACATAAATAAAATAAATTATTACATTGGAAGGAAAAGGAAAAAAAATCAAATTAAGCCGGTTCAACTCGGCTTAATCACTGCCCAACTACATAGTCCTTGTTTAATCCCTGCTTAATCAATGACCACTGAATCCCCTAGACAAGGCAGGCAGGCGATCACTTATTCCTGTTTTTTATACCACTGCACTTGAAGGATGCTGATGGAAAATAATGTAGGGTCAGGATACATATTGCTGGGTGCATTGTTTAGGATATACATGTTGATATAGGTGCATTTGCTGCTGCAGGTGCCTACTCAATGCAGCTCACATACCTTATTAATTAAACATTTCTTTAGATAAGGGCTTTTAATTTAAGTAATGCAGAATATTTTAATAGGATGATAGTTCGATGGTGTCAAATGTAACCTCGAAAGCACGGACACGGCTGGAGGGGTCCCGTACCCGTGTCCGACACGTGTCGGACACGGACACGGCGGGGACACGGCATGGACACGTGTCGGACACGCCTCCAGCCGTGTCTGCTGAAATGGGCTGCATTTTTGGTCCGGACACGGCCCAGGACACGCCGGGGACACGGCACAGGACACGGCCCAGCCCAGTTTCAGCCCAAAAAGGAAAAAAAAAATCAGACTATCTCTCAGCTTCTTCTTCTTCAGTCTTTGCTGCTTCTTCTTCAGTATCTGCTGCTGCTGCTGCTGCTTCTTCTTCTTCTTCTTGTTCTTCTTCTTCTGCTTCGTCTTCTTCTTCTTCTTCTTCTTTCTTCTTCTGCTTCGTCTTCTTTCTTCTTCTGCTTCGTCTTCTTCTTCTTCTGCTTTTTCTGTTTTGTTTTTTTCAGACAGGGGAGGTGAGGAGGGGAACAGTGGAGGCGGACTTGAAATAGGATTTCAATCTGTTTTGTTTTTTTTTTATAATTTTATATTTATTGTTTATTTTTAGGGTGGAATAAATTGTCTTGTTTATTTTTTTGCACTCACACATTACGGTCATTTTTCAGTCTTAAATTCAATATACAATTGTTTTGAATTTTATAAAAACATGTACTTCATCTCATCTATAAGATACATGTTTTCATATAAAAGGAAATATATATACTCCACTGAATTGTAGATATAACATAGAATATTTTAATGTTTGTATATCATGTTTTATAAATATAACATGGAGCTTTTTAGAACATTGACCCAAACCCATTTAAAACAGCCCACAAGTTACCAAACCATTTAAAATGACCCAAAACAATCCATTTAAAACATGGTGGTGTATGAAAAACATTTAACTTCATATGGATATGCAATATATATTTATTATATTAATTTATTTGTTGCCGTGTCCTAGCCGTATCCGTGTCCTATTTTTTTTAAAATTGCCGTGTCGCCGTGTCCGTGTCACCGTGTCCCCGTATCCCGTGTCCGTGTCCGTGCTTCATAGAATGTAACACTTTGATGCAGTATATACAAAAAGTGTGGTTATCAATTGATAGAAATGACCCACATGGTTTGATGTGGTTGTCAATTGTTTTGTGGTGGTAAGGTTTTTGGAGAAACTTAGATGGTCTGTACTATTGTATGTAGCCATACTTTTTTTTTGGTTGAATTCTTAGATTATCTGTATTGCAGCATCAGATGTATCTCTTATGATATGTTAGAGGTTTTCCTTTTCTATATATTGTTGCATTTGTTGAATGAATCATTTTTACTGTTAGGAAATATTAACATGATTTTGAGTTATTCATGTGAGATTTTCTTTTTGTTTCTTTTGCTGAAAATGCCAGCAGGCAAATGTTTGGCCAGATCAGCGCTGCATCCAGGTCACAATCCAATTCTTTCTGTATATTTCGTTCCTCCCAGTTTCAGCAGAGATGTAATGTGATGACCTCATCAAGGACCATCTTAGCTTCCGCTTTTGGTTCTAAAGTTTCTGAAGGGAGTTCTATTCGGTTGAATCTTTCAAAGCGAAGGAGAATTGTGAACGCATCAATAATGTCGAGTTCACTAAACTCTACAGGATGCCAGCTAAGAGTTCATGGATTTCATTCGTCGCATGGAGGTGTGAGTGTGAGACAGTCATTGCCAAAGCGTGAAAGGGTTTGGAAAATCAGCTGGAATGTGAGGCCTGCCAAATGGGTACTAGGTGGTGCCATGGCGCTATGCTTGAGCTTTTCAAGTGTTAAACCTGTATATGCAGAATCTCCCATGTCCCAAAGTGACAAGGAGGATGAACATGATGCATCATATATCAGCACTTCTCATGGCAAGAAAGTCCACACAGATTATTCTATAACTGGTGAGAAGCACTGTTAACTAGTATGTTTATTTTATTCCCAATTTGGTCGTGTAGAAAACGCTTCTCTTATGCATACATAATGCTTATGAGTTTGATATTTTTCAGGCATCCCAGGAGATGGTAGATGTTTGTTCCGTTCTGTGGCTCATGGAGCTTGCCTCAGGTCGGGGAAAAAATTGCCTAATGAGATCGTTCAAAGAGAACTTGCAGATGAACTAAGGGCCAGGGTATGTTTTCATGCAATTTCATTACCCTTCAAAATAGAATCTAATGTTTAGAACACTACATTCTACATGATCATTAATATTTTGAGAGATGAAGATGTAGACAAATCGATCTTTCCTTGCTTCTTTCCATGCTTAGCTCACATTTTCTATTTTCCATGAATATCATGCCATACATGCGGAGTTCTTACTGCTCACTGGGCGTGATTCATTCAGGTTGCTGATGAATTTGTTAAGAGACGTGCAGAGACAGAATGGTGAGTTTCTTTATAGTGGTTGGGTCTGTTTAAACTTTTTCTTTTTTCTTTTTTCTTTTTTTTGGTTGGAAAATGTTGGGACTCGAACCTATGACATCTTGGTTGCAAATTTTTTTGTCAATCACTAAGTTATGGGTCCAAGCCCCTGTTTTAACATGTTACATTTGTTATGGGTATTGGTTTGATAGTTTCTCATTTATGTGCAAGCTATATCTCAATGGTGAGACTTGAGAGATTCTCTTTTATTCCCCAAATCCAGCACTCCCCTTTTGTTTTATATTCTAGTGTCTGGTTAAAGCATTTCAGCCCCCTGCTTTGTTGTTTCAATCAAATATTCTTTCGGATGTCATTATTGGAAATCTTTGCTTCTAAGTTGTTTGGCATTGAGTAAGGGGAATGAGAAACAATCCTTGTCAATATGAGAGAAAAAAAATCCTACGAAGGTGGAGAAGAATTATGTTTCATATTAATTGACTAGTAAAAGAATATATCATTTGCAGGTTTGTTGAAGGTGATTTCGACACATATGTGGAGCAGATGAGAAAGCCACATGTATGGGGAGGTGAGCCTGAGTTGTTCATGGCCTCACACGTCCTCCAGTTAAGATACTTCCGCCCCTTATTGTAGCACTTTTTATTTTTACTAGTCCTCCGGGATTTTATACTTTATGCCCCCATTTGTTACGAGAATAAAAAGGTGGATAGGAAAAGAATAGGCTTAGTCCTGAAAAAAGAAACATGTTCTTTAATGTGAATAAAATAATAGTTATGCCTTGATAAGTTTGAATAAACCTTAATAATAGTATAGTACATACTAGCCAGGAGGCAGGGATAAACTAGTTTAAATTCTTGGGCTTAAATCCCTTTATTCAAATCAAACAACTAACATTTATTTACATTCTGACATATAGACAAACTCACGCTAAAGACTACATATCGCTTAGACATGAAAACACAACAACCAAAATTCAGAAAATCACCCCTCTCAAATCTGAACTCCATTCTATTCCATAGACATTGGATATCACCACCTCCATTTTAAGATAAGATTTGCACTTTTCAGTAAACTAAGGGCTCCGAACATGAAACTTACCTATTTTACGTCAAATAACCTCTCCAGCTAAAATCTAGGCTAAACATCTTATTACATCTTCAGGGTATATCGGAAAAATGCGAATCCAGTTGATGGAAGCTATCTCGGGAATTTTTACCGAGACATAAAGGTCTGATAGAAGATGAAACTTATACGGCCAAGGTGATGGAAGCCATAGCCGAATATGGCCAAGAGTATGGAAAAGAGGATCCCATTAGAGTCCTTTATCATGGCTTTGGCCACTATGACTCATTACAATTTCCTCGAAGGAAGAGCGCTAAATCACGGCTTTGATCGCATGCCAAGGGAAATGTGAACTTCAAATATGGTAAGTTTATACATCTCCATATTCATCCGTCAATACTTCATACAATATGCACCCAATTGATCATCTTCCATATCGGTGACATGGAAGTTGTTGTCTTGTCCTATGCATCATGTTGTGCACCCAATCAAGGAGATTGAACCATTATTATTATTAGGGTCAGTTTGGTAACCCTTCATTCCCCTTCTGCCACATAGGCAAATGCATTTGAATTCCTTCATTTCCTGTGACCATTCTTGGGTAGTCTAGGCAATTTCATTAATTTCCATCATCCCCTTCATTCAAAAACTACCTGTGACCATTGGGTATTCACGTGGTGACATGGAGAGATCAATTCCATCCCCTTCATGGACCACAATTCAGTCCAAACCTGAATTGGATTCACATTTCTCCTTCTGGACCACAATTTTGCAGTTCATTCGTAGTGCAGAACACAACAATGGTGTAATAGGCGACACCATAATCAGCCAGCGCAGCTGAGAATCAATACCACACTTGAAGTTCAGAACTCCAGGTGATTTCATGGCACTCTTTTGTAGTGATCATGTGAATCTATAGTGTGCTGGAGTGTCAGAATCAAAATTTAGAGTTGCTGGATGTGTGATTGCCTGAGCCATAGTGATGACTAAAATGAACTCGAGTCGACCCGTTTGAACTAAAAAATCTCTTAATTGATCTCTTTCCAGAGTTCTTTATGCTTAGGGGGGACAAAGGATCTTTAATATAGTGCCACCCTATGTATTTGATGTATGATTTTACCTCTCCGAATGTCAATGATTTTAAATAAACTTATGATGTGCAATTGAAGAGCGATTGCTGATTAATAAGGGCCCATTGTGGCTTATTCATAATCTCTTTTTGGACGCCCAAGTAAATGACATTTGGAATTCTCGACTCCTATGATCATTTTTCGTCTAAGCTTAGACCAAATTTTCTTCATTCTTCATTCCTTGTGAAATCCACTAGAACTGGATTCTTAAGAAAAAATGAATTTGTTATCTGAAACAGAGTTATTAAAAAATTGGTCCTAACACAAACAGGATTCAGTGCATATGATATCTATAGGTGAAAACAGAGAAAAATACAACATTTCTAGGAGAAAACATTATTTAATCACAAGTGTTACAATCGACTGTCAATCGAATATTTTGTACATTCACAGGAGACCAATTATTGGACAAGCGGGCAGCCAACAAAAAAGTGTACTACCATTGGAAAAAAAAATTTAGATTTTGTGACTTGTTACAGTAAATTTATTGTGTTAATCAAAGATAATCTGATGTGTATCACAATCATAGTATTATTGAAAATAATTTAAAAACATGTACGTCAGTTGTATTTTTTACCAGGAAAAAATCCATATAATCCCCCAAAAACTGTTTAAAATCCATATAACCATTTAACTTTTTCTGAAGTTTATATAAACCCTTGAAAACACTTATATAACTCTAAATAATACCATAAATTAAATTTCTATTGACATATGAAAAATATTCTATTTGGTTAATTCTGATTGAAAATACAGTATACTAAAAATCCTTACAATGTGTTAAAAATACAGAAAATCCTCTATAAACCCTATTCGGAGGATAAAACTATCATTTATAGGTAATTTTTCATATTTTTATCACATTGTAAGGGTTTTTGGTATATATGTAACATTAAATATCTATGTTACCTATATACACTCCATTAATGAAGTGCATTAATACTTTATATATTTTTTAAAATAAAATTACATAATGATTCATGTAACTATTTTCATAAGAGTATGCACTTACGAATATATATTTTCGGAAAATCAAAATGGTTCGAAATGGTAGCATGTATTAATTTTCAATCATCTAATTTTCATTAGAATTGAAATAAAATTTGTTTTATGTAAATACAACAACTTTGGACTTTTACATGGAGTGGTGGAGCCATAGTCAAATTTTTTTTTTGTCCTTCTGACCAAAATAGTAGTCGCGTGAGTGGACTCATCAAATACATTACACAAAAAAAGACAGTCTCTCATTCAAAATATAAGACCATCACCATTAAAAACAAAAGCTAAGGAGAGAGAGAGGTCAATGTGTTTTTTTTTATTTTTCATTTTAAACAAGTCCGAGGAGAGAATCCTGAGATTCCGCTCACCGATGTATGAACCGTGGATTTAGTAGTCCTTTTTGCGGAAAAGGACAAAGCAATAATTTTTGTTTCCCATCAAAAGAGGTTGTTCAGGAGAATTTTTTTAATTTGGGCGGGGTGTTTTTCGCAAAGAGTTCAAATTATCAGGCATCTCTCGAAATCCAACGCATGCACCTCTGTATGATCAGTGATTGTCATCTCACAATTCAAGCCAAAATTATACAACAGTTATGTACATGCCATACATACATGATACATCCACCTAAGATCATGATAATGGTTTTTCCCGGGGTTATTTTTCAATTTTTACTGAGCAAAAAACTTCACTGGGAAGGATGTCAAAAATTATAGATCTCACTTTTAGTTTGAAATTGTTGAATAGATACCCTTTTTGAACTTGTTTCAGGATAAATGGTCATTTTTATTCTCATTCTGTTTAAACAATAAAAAAGATTGTGTTTAAAATATTTTATTTAGTGTGTTCTTTCATGAATATTTCAGATAAAATTTATCCATACATGAAATATAATATAATTAAATTATTAAAAAACCTAAATTTTTTTTTGAACCAAAATGATCAAATTAGTTCTTAGAACATCTCCAATTGATAGGTTAACTAACATGTTAGTGTCATATTGTTACATAACATGTAAAAATGTTATTCCAATGGAAATGTTAAAAGTGAGCTAAATGTGGGCTCAACGTGTCAGGTGTTATCTTTCAAGTTAACCGTGGCTAGTGTTTTAAAACATTTTCAATGGATATGTTAGCTAACCAAGATGTTAAAGTGCAATGTCAACACTTTATATATCAACTACACACTCATTTACTACATTCATATTTAATTGGTTGTTGTTGCTTCAATAAATTAGCTAAATAAACTAGCCAAAATAAGAGTGAGCCTCTATGCCTCACCTCTACACTCACTCAACCTCTTAAATGCATTTTTTAAATTCTTTTAATGAGAACAATCAGGTGGGGTCCACATTTGACTAATTAAAACATTAATTACAGTTAACTTAAAAGATAACATATGACAGGTGGGGTCCACATTTAGCTTTCTTTTAACACATTCATTGGAGCAGCATTTTTATATGTTTTGTAAAAATCTGACACTAACTAATTAGTTAACATGTTCATTGGAGATGTTCCTAACTAGTAAATGTGGGCCCCACCTGATAGTTCTCCTTAAAGAATTAAAAGAAATACATTTGGGAGGTTGAGTGGGTGAAGAGGAGGCTCACTATTATTTTGACTAGTCTATTGGAGCATCAAGAACCAACTAAATAGAGATGTAATAAATGCATGTGTAGTTGAGGTATAAAATACTAATGTGACACTTTAATATTTTATTTAGCTAATATATCTATTGGAGATGCTCTTAATTTTTCATATTTCTCTAAGGGCTAGTTTGATAAGAGGATAATATTTTGAGGATAAATTGTCATAATTTTAAGGGATAAAAAGTCCACCAATTTTGTTCATATTTACATTTGTCAAAATTAAGATAAAAAATGGAGATAAATGATATCTTAACCTTTAGATGAACAAAATATCTCCATTTTTATTTCAAAATCAGGACAACTGTCTGCAGTTTATCTCAATTTTTTTTATACCATATGAAGATAAGTTGTCCCTCCACTTACTTATTCTCATGATTAACATTTATTCTAATATTTATCCCTTAACCAAATCAGCCCCTAAAAAATTAATGGCTACACAATTTATTCATCTCACAACAACTGAAAATTTAAACACTGTGACATGTAGGAGGGTGGAAAGTCACTGAGTTTCTCTAACCAAAAAAAAAGAAAGAAGATGGCTCAATGAGATTCATCAATAGACTCGGAAAAAAATAAAGTTTAATCGACAAAGATATTCAATGAATTCATATCATGCCATTTATTGATTGAAAAACCAATGTGCAGTCCTAAATCAATGCTATCCATTAATATAGCTCATCCCACACTTCTTTCAATTCAAACCCTCTTTTCCCAATCAATTGGACGGTCTAGATCTTCTGTGGAGACTACATAACCGCGGAACAAAACGGTTAACACATAAGGCGGAGACTTCCAAATTCAACATTCCAAATAAGGCGCTCAATAGGGACAGAACACCGACTCAAAAAACTCGGTAGCACAGATAAACCCATACATCTCTACCGTCGAAATCCCATCGAACGGACCATATCAACCCAAGTTAAAAAGGCTCGAGTTCTCCGTCTCCATCATATCTAAAAAGCTCTCCTTGTCTGTCTCAAAAATGGCGGCATTTTGAACACTCACTCTCTCACTCTCTCTCCCTCTTCGCAACCTCTCGTTGCAGAAATGGCGGCGGCAGCTTAAACAAAACCCAAGTCACTCTCAAAACCCTAAAAAATGGAGACCCAAAACCCTGCCTTTCACAGTCTCTCTCTCTCTTCTTCTTCGCCGCCATCGCCACCTCCGCCGCCGCATTGAACGCCGACGGGCTCGCCCTCCTCGCCCTAAAGTCCGCCGTCACCTCCGACCCGACCTCCGCCCTCTCCGCCTGGATCGGCGGCGCCTACGCCACCCCCTCCGCCCCCTGCGACTGGCCCGGCGTTTCCTGCCGCCTTGGCCGCGTCGACGACCTCTCCCTCCCCGGAAAGTCACTCTCCGGCTACCTCCCGTCGGAGCTCGCCGCCCTCTCCGCCCTCCGCCGCCTCTCCCTCCCCTACAATGCCTTCTCCGGTCCGATTCCCCCGGACCTCTTAAAGATCCCGACTTTGACCTACATTGACCTCTCCGGGAACTCCCTCTCCGGCCCGATCCCTCCCGAGATCGGAACCCTAGCCGAAACCCTAACCCACCTCGACCTCTCCTCGAACCTCCTCAACGGCTCCCTCCCCACCTTCCTCGCCGACTTCAAGTCCCTCTCCGGCACTCTCAATCTCTCTTTCAACGCCTTCTCCGGCCAAATCCCCCCGGATTTCGGCCGATTCTCCGTCGCCGTCAGTCTCGACCTCCGCCACAACAACCTCTCCGGCGAGATCCCCCAAGCGGGGACCCTCCTAAACCAGGGCCCCACCGCCTTCGATGGAAACCCTAACCTCTGCGGGTTCCCCCTCAAATTCCCCTGTGATTGGGACCGATCGTCGGAGCTTCCGAACTGGAGCCCAAACCCTAACCCTAGCTCCTCCGGCAATCACGCGGCGACGGCCGCCCGTAGGCGGACGGCGGTGACCATCCCCGTCCTCGCCGCCGTCCTCCTAATCTCCGCCGCAGCGGTCGCGGCGCTGCAGTGGCGGATGCGGCGGCGGAGGCGGAGGAAGAGCAAGGGAGGGTTTTTCGACGGCGGCGGAGGCGGGAAGGAGGAGCGGCTCTGGGAGGGTTCTCCACCGGCGGCGGCGAAGGGCGACGAGGACTACTTCGTGGCGGTCGACGAGGGTTTCCAGATCGAGCTGGAGGAGCTGCTCCGGGCGTCGGCGTACGTCGTCGGGAAGAGCCGGAGCGGGATCGTGTACAAGGTGGTGGTCAGCGGCGGCGGAGGCGGAGGACCTCTTCCATCGGCGGTGGCGGTGAGGAGGCTGAGCGAGGGCGTCTGCGCCGGGTGGAGGCGGCGCGAATTCGAGGCGGCGGCTGCGATGATGGGTCAGGTGAGGCACCCGAACATTGTTCGTCTCCGCGCGTACTATTACGCCCCCGTTGAGAAGCTCCTCGTCTCCGACTTCATCTCCAATGGCTCCCTTCACTCCGCCCTTCACGGTAATGGATCCAACGGTTTGGATTCAATTGATCGTTGCATTTGGTTTGATCGGACCGTTGTGATTAGTTTTAAAATTTATTATGATTTGAATTTGGGTTTGGTTTACTTATTATGCCATCTCCCGTCCTTTCTCAAATCTGCGCTCAAATTTTACTAAAATTTTAAGTAAAAGTTTTATGTGATATATTGTCTCCTATCATCATTTTGAATTTTACTCAAATCTCTTAAAAATGTGAAGTTGAAAAATAAAAATTTCCTTTGAAAATTTAAGAGTTGTTAATTACGTAATTTTTCTTCCAAAATAGTTTACATATAACTTTTATAAATTTATTTATTTAATAATATAATTAATATATCCCCGTGTCATGATAATATTACGGTTTAAATCCACTTTATCTGTTCATTATTCCCGGTTCAATGAATAATTTGAATTTCAAAACATTGGTTGTGATATGATCCTCAGGTGGCGGAGTCGGCGGGTTGAGCCACTCGGCGGCGCCGCTGGCATGGGCGGCAAGGATTGACATTGTGCGAGGCGCGGCGAGAGGCCTCGCGTACATCCACGAATGCGGGAACAGGAAGCACGTGCACGGGAACGTGAAATCGTCAAAGATCCTCCTCGACGAGGACCTCAACCCCTACGTCTCCGACTTCGGCCTCGCGCGCCTCGTCGCGCTGTCAAAGAAGAATAGCAGCAACAACAATGGCAGCGCGGACCCGAGCGCGCACGGTTTCGGATCGAAAATGGCAGCGGGTGCGAGGAGCGGGTACGTGGCGCCGGAGGCGGGGGAGGATAGACAGTGGATGAGCCAGAAGGGGGACGTGTACGCGTTCGGGGTGGTGCTGATGGAGGTGCTGACGGGGAGGGTGGCGGTGGCGGGGCTGGAGGGGTTCGTGAGGGGTGCGTTCAGGGAGGAGAGGTCGCTTTCGGAGATTGTCGACCCCGCACTGCTGCACGAGGTGCACGCGAAGAAGCAGGTGCTGGCGGTGTTTCACGTCGCGCTCGGGTGCACCGAGGCTGACCCGGAGGCCCGGCCACGGATGAGGGGCGTCTCAGAGAGTCTTGATCGGATCGGCGGTGGCGGCGGGAGGTGAAAGGTGGGGGTTTTGCCTTTTTGGTTTGGTTTCGGAGATGTTTTGGTGTTTATTTGTGTGTGTGTTAGCTGTGGTGGTGTTTGGGCGTGTTTTGGGGTTCTGTCGGATGGTTTTGGGTTTAATTTGATCCGATGCGCGCCTGTCTTATGGAACAATAATATATAGTTTAGATCTGTAGGTCTTTAATCAAACTTAGGTATGACAATGGAGTGGTTTGATCAATTTCAAACCCAAATCCCATAACGCAATCTCTTTAACATTTGTTTGATTTCATCGAATGGGTAGTTTTTACATTTGCAAGAAATGATTCTACAATCAAATAAAAAAACTGAGATAGTTTCTTATAGACATATTTATGGCAAATAGTATTTAAAGGCTATGTTTTTTAAAAATTGAAGAGGTAATTTCTTACATAATCAGTTTTAAATTCATTATTTGTAGAAAATCAGTTTTACAATCCCGTCACCGGATGATGCTAGATCAGGCTGGGTTTAAGAATCTTGATATTAAAATGTTTTTTAATGTTTTTTTATTTTTTCTTAATTAAAAACTAAATAATTGCCTTTAATGTTTTATCAATTGTTAGAAAATTGATGGCATGATAGGTGTAGTTTTATTTGCAATGTAGTTGTAATTATGTATTATAATTTTAATTTTGAATGATGTACAAAATATATATTAATTTACAAGATGAAATGGGAGGATTTGCATTTAAAACTTATATTTCCCACACCTATGAATTCAAAATTTAGGTAGGGGATCAAACAATCTTTCTGGAGTCCGAGGAATAATTTTAAGTGATACAATGAAACACTTAAAATTCAATCAAAATGTTATTTAACAAGCAAATGAAATGAGTGATGCATCATCTATTGAAAATTTTTACGAGAACGAACAGTTTAATGGATTTGTTATATAAGGCTGTGAGAATCGGCAGCTAGGATTCACTCCTGGCAGGGTGCATTGATCGGAGGGTTTACAGACTCATGATCATGACATGGTCATGTAACAATACCTCATTGATAAACACTGATGAGATCTAAACGTTGATTATAACCTAGCTAGAAACAACATTGGTGATGCGAGTCGAAAGTAGGGCTACTGTTTTAGCAACACCCAACATGCTTAATAATATATTGCCATAATACCATTAAGAAATTGCACTCACTGGGGGTAAAAAATGAGAATAACAATGGTAGATGCCTCGTTGATGTACCTAGAACAATGTAATGTCAATATGAGCCCTAATCCAACCATAGCTAAATCCAAGACCAGATTCATACAAAAGAAAATGTGGCTGCAAAAGTTCTCTCTTAATAGAAAAAAAGACTAGAACAGCCCCCAAACAAGAGAAAAGACTAAAAGAGTGCTTTTGAGACTTGACAGCGAACCACAGAGTGAACAATCTGCTCCATCTTTCAACATATAATCACCAGTGACAATGGTTGCCTATAACATCTTCAGATAAAATTTTGTTCGAGTAAACCAGACACTTCAGACTCTCCAAATATCTTTATAATTCCTAGCATTCCCAATCTCTCACTTGCTCGGAAAAGGCTGCTGATAACCACGATATAGGATGAACAAAATTGACAAAAATTCACAGAGAAAATCTAAGAATACAAAAACGGCCACCTATCAGGCCACTCAAAAGCTACACAATAGCCCAAATACACTTGAGCAATACTCTCCTTTCCAATTACAACCCATAATTCCCCTAGAAGCACTCGCACCTATGAACAAAGCTTTGCCGTAATGGCCACCCCAAGTATTCTCAACATGTTCTTTTACATTTGAATAGGCATTCGTTTTGAGTAAGTCATATCCCTCAACACACCACATGCTGGATAAGCCTTTGGAGCTTAGCACCATTGCTTTGATCTTCCTTTTTTTCCCTTGTTCTAAACCCTCTTCACATATCTTCAAGATTGGTGAAATCAAACCATTGCCAAGAGATACACCAATCTTACTCCATATGTTTGAGATTGTTGCAATCACACCACATGGGGGATCCTCATTGATTATTACAAAGAACAAGCACCTCTGCCATCTGATGCATTTGGTACAAATTCCAAATTTTGGACACGAATGGAAGCGGGCAGCGTAAGATGGCTATAGTTTGATGCAACTAAAAAAGCATAAAATTTCTAATTAAGGAAATCCTATGTAGCATAAATGCCTCCTCTACTTCAGCCATATATCCATGAATAGTCAAGAGCTTTTACTACTACTGCATAAACTCATAATTCAACTAGAATATGTGTTATTTTTTTTCTGAGAACACAAGTATTAACTGCATCCAAATCATTCATAAAACTCTACAATTCTACAGATTCCAGTTCATTAGATCCAAAACTCCACATACAATAAATTGAAGTCACAAGAATCACAATAATCCATTGACTTAATATTGAAATTCAAGATATGCTGATCATATTCAAGGCAAATAACTCAAAAATCACTAACAAAGATTCCGAATGAAACAAAAATTCAACTTAAGCCATCCAATTGATCAAGATCAACCATTTTTCATCGCAACCAAAGAGTAACCAACGAAGCAATGGAAATGCCAGCGACTGACAAAAGAGAAACCACTCTAATTCGCAAGAAGAGAGTGTTGAGATTCTTTGAAACCTGGAGCGCGAGTGTCAGTATCTGAAGCCTCCCCTGCTCCTCCACCTTCCTGAAGAAGCTCATCGGCTTCAACGCCCGCCTCATGAGGAACGCGACCGCGAAAGGAAACGCGAACGCCATGGAACTCTGAATCGACGTCTCCAACACCGGCGCCGATCGGGTGGCATACGCGATCCACGCCCCGGAGACCAGGTGGGCCAGACCCAGCAATGCCAGAGACCCACTCAAGTTGTAGATGATCCTTCTCATGGCATCCAGGGTTTCACGGGTCTCGTTCGCAAGTGCCGACATGTCGCGCTCCACAGTCGGTCCGACGATCTCCTGGTGCTTGAACTCCATCTCCTGATGTGGGTCTTTAGGGGTCTCCGGTTCCGCATCGTTAGGGTTTCTGGGGATCTCTTTCGGGGGTCGTGGGAGACGTTTGAGTACGATTTGAAGGAAATGAAGGCGTGGGTTTTGAAATTCGTTCCGAAGGGTGTCCGAAAAGGATCTGCTTTGGGGATGAAGCGATCGGGGCTAGGGTTTGTGGGTTTCGCTGTTTGGGATTGGAAATTTGTGGTGGAGGATGAGAAGGGTCTGATGGGGAGGTCTTTGGGGGGCAATGGAGACCGTACAAGTCGATGGTGGAAGGTGAAGGGTGAATCTGAGAGGGTTTTGAATGGATTGAAATTAGGGTTTTGGGGTTTCGGAGATCGGAAATGGTTCTGTATGAGTTTACAAGCGGATCTGCGAGAGACGGAGAACGCCATTTTTCCCCCCCTTGTTTTGTTCTTCAGAGCAGCAAATCTGACTGAACAGGTGGCGGCGTTGAAAAGGGAATGACAATGGGCGGGTTTTATTGGTCACCCGACCCGACTCGGCCCGGTCCGGCCCGGATCAGTTGACTGGGACGGGTTTGGTTTCCATGGTTTTGAAACCCGAGTGCTGATACACACAGTCCGGTTTGCAGCCCATACGCTATGATAATATAATATATACTGCACTATCATAGTATATGTTGCAGTCCGTTTTTTTTATTTTTTTATCATAAAAAAATACATTAATGTGACTCAGTATATACTTTATTTTATATGATAGCATACACTTTAAAGAATGAAAATATAATTTTATAAAAAATGAAAAATGAGATAAACTGTAATTGAAGCTGCAATGGGCACTACGTATGTCATTTTCCGTTTGAAACCCAACTCATCTGATTCACTGCAAGGCCTCACGTGGACCAATTTTTTTTTAGAGAAAAATGATATGTCCAGCCCGCAGCTCCATTTGCAGTCCATATGAATTTTTTATTTTTTTAAAAATTACATAATCTTTCAATGAAGTTTAATGTCGTCGTGTTGCATGAAATGAAATATATACAGAAATACAATAGTATATTTTATTTAGAAAAATAATTTTTTTTTGTACTCTATATACTATAATAGAACCTAATACATTATGATAGATTATCATAGTGTTTATGGGTACAAAACAGATTGCAAAATGGACTGAGTGTATTAGCACTCATATTTTTGTATTAGTTTTTAAGATTGTAATTCCTCTTTTATAATAAGAATTATTTATTATTTGTTTATTAGACATATATTTATTAAACATATTTATTAATTATATGTCTTCTGTAGATTTATTTTTTAAGTGATACAAGTTGTGAGACATTGTATTTCATTTACTTGTTAGTGAATTGGTTCATCTTCTTTTCCATTGATGTAAGCAAATTATCAAATTGCATAAATTATTCTTTTCCTTGAATCAAACTTAATTTAGGAGGTTTATCCAGTAAACATAAAAAACGGTTAAAGTTACTTTCATTAAAGTAAGCCGGAATTAAAGTAACCCACTTCCATTATATATATTGTTCTTAAAATTATATTTGTGGACAACTTTTGGAAATTAAGAGCTCTCCAAGATGTTAAAACTAAGTGAAAGTGACATGTCAGCACTTTATCCATCAACTAGACCCTCATTTACTACATTCTCATTTAGTTGGTGATTGTTGCTCTAATGGACTAGCTAAATAACTAGTTAAAACAATAGTGGGTCCATCTCTCCACCCACTCAAAGCTCTCCATCCACCCAAAATAATATTTTTTTGAATATTTTAAATGGTGGGACCCACATTTGGTTGGCTAAAGCACTAGCTAAAATTAACATGAAAACTAACATATGACAGGTGGGACCCACATTTAACATACCCTTAACATTTCCATTGGAGCACCATTTTTATCTCATTTATAAAAATATGACACTAACTAATAAGTTAACATGTCCATCAAAGATGTTTAAAGGCCAGAAGCACATTTGAAGCAACTAGCGTTGCATCTGCTACTTTTATGTGTGCATGATTTTATCGTTTCATGTGCTACCTAAAAAAAAGGGTCTTTAATTTGTCTTTTAATTACCAATTCAATTGTGTTAATATAAAATGTATATTAACAATTCAATTCAAGCGCTTGAATTGATTTGCGTGAGCTGTTTATTCACTCTACCAGTTATTGAACTCGGTTTGTATTTGGGCTTGTGATTTGTGAATTCCCCAAACATGCATCCAATTAGCATAACAAATCAAATGAGACTCTAGATCAGAGCACCATTAATTTAAGAACATTTAAAGTACTTATATTTCAAATGAGTCCCTGAACTAACCAAATCGATTGTCTATATCACATATCTATATCGAGGAGTTCTAGATTCGAGTCTTACTTCAAATAAAATAAGTTATTTTAAATCAAAATATAATAATAATAACCACTCACCTACTAAAAGAAAATGCGTAGAATTTGTCTTTTAGAATAATCCATTCATAAAAAATGCAAGTCTAACATGTGAACCACAACAAATCATACATAAAAACAAACTCAAATTATGAATCCATAACACGTATACGTGTTTTATTATGCATGAAACACACCCAACATTCCAACAACCATTTGCAAAACCTAAAAACAAGAATGGCTCACACATCTTGGTCTGCATTCCCCTCTAATGTCTCCTTTTCATTCTTTCTTTTTATTTGAGGTCACTGCAAATAGAAGGAAGCAAAGAAGGACAAGACCGAGGCTCCGATCAACGATCCGACCACGGGCACAGCCGAGGAGGCAGCGCTCGCCATGGCCGGGGAGGGGGTGGGGACCGATACGTCTTCGACAGCCAGGGAGCGGATGCTGAGGCAGCGGCCACAAGGACGGCGCAGGCGATCTTCTTCATCTCCATTGGCTTTAAAAAACTTGTCGGAGTTCCGGCGAAAAAATAAACACTTGTTCACCGGAATCCGATTCGGGTTGGGTTTCTTATTTGCTTCTCTTTTGCAGAGAGAGTGAGGTGATGTTGGAGGGGGTTTTATAGGGTGGGAGTTTCTTGTCATGGGATGCTAAAATTAGGGTTAGAAAAGTTTTCTTTCTTTCTTTTTTTTTTTGTGGTTTGGGAGGCTTTTTAGGGTTTCTTTTGGATTTGTTTACGTGGGATGGGTGGAGTCCATGTATTGATGAGGGGGGAAGTGGGGTTTTTACGTGCTTGCATGTGCATGGAAAGTGGGTGTGGCTGGTTTTTTTTGTGGTGGCAATTTTTTTTTTTTTTGGGTTAAAACTATTGTTTAGGTTTAAGACTTGGTCAAATCTTAACAACTTGTTACAGGAATATGTGTGTGTATTTGGGTAAGAAGGGTCTGTTTCTAAAGTATAGGGCCACCGGACCCTTCACAACCAGCCTAGAGGGATGTAGGAACTTGGGTAGAAAAGTCCATGGACAGGGGCAAACCCAAAACTTAATTTTAGTGTGGGCTAAGGTTTTAATCCATGCTAAAAAAGTTTACAAAATGTATATAAATTAAACAATTGAGCCTTATAATGTTTCAAATTGTAGAATCACTTATTATCGTATTTGGATGGATGTAGGAACTTGGGTAGAAAAGTCCATGGGCAGGGGCAAACCCAGAACTTAATTTTAGTGTGGGCTAAGGTTTTAATCCGTGCTAATTTTTTTTACAAAATGTATATAAATTAAACAATTGAGCCTTATAATGTTTCAAATTGTAGAATCACTTATTATCGTATTTGGATCTATTTTTTTTATTTTTTTCAATACAGAGAATCATAAAAAGAGATGCAGGAACAACAAAATAGACCGAATTGAACCGCCACTGGCAGGTTGACAAAAACCCTCTTCACTGAGGGGTCCTAGATTTGAGTCTTGCCTCTTTTGATACGAGAAGATTTGATGAGAGAATATAAAAAAATTATACCAAGCAAAAAAAAAAGAAAAAAAGGATAACGAGAGTTTCAAACTAATCTTATGAAAAAACTAATGTTACATAAATATTGTGTGTGTAATATTTTATAGTAAAATGGATTTTGTAAAAATTGGAGAGTGGCCAAGTCCATACGTAGCAATATAGCATGTCTTCCTGCAAGGTGCTGTTTATATATAGGGAAAATCCAAATAACCCCCCCTAAACTTCTTGAAATCCATATAACCCCCTAGATTTTTCTAAAGCTCCGAGAGTTAAACTTCCGTTGACATATGATGAATATTTTGTAAATATTATGTTTTGTTAACCCTGGCTGAAAATACAGTATTCTAAAAACCCCTTACAATTTGTTAAAAATACAAAAAACCTTATGTATTTGATTATTTACCCCTCTTGATATATTATAAAACTATATACGGAGAGATAAAATCGTTATTTAAATAAGATTTTCGCATGTTATCACATTGTTATGTTTTGAATCAGGGTTAATTAGATTGAATATTCATAAAATAATCATAATCTGTCAACTACAATTTTACTCATGAAACTATTCGGATTTACATGTGTTTTTAATGGGTTATATGATTTTAGGAACATGTAGGGGGTTATATGGATTTCAAGTAGTTTATTGGGGTTATTTGGATTTGTCTCTTATATATAAGTATAAAAGTCCGAGAAAATTATTTTTGTTAATAAGCAGGCACTTAATGCGATACAAATAGGAGGTAAACCAACCATCAATGGAAAAAAACTTGTTTATTTATTACCAAATATTGTAAGATATTTTAGTCAACAAAACAAAGCAAAATAAAACAAAAAAAGTTGAATGGAGTTTCCAATCTACCCTAAAATCTAGGTTCATCTATAATAAATACATTCATCAACAAATATATATCAAAGATCCACTTTCCCCTAAAATCCGGGTTGATTTAAATAAAACATAAGGTTTTTTTACATGTATACCATTAAAAATATATATTATTTGTTTTTATACCACCACAAACAATATATTTGTTTTTATACCATTAAAATTTTTCTTAACAAAAAGTATGTTTGTGTATTCTCATATTTAACCAAGGCCATACTTAACTATAATTAATTTTTATCTAATAAGTAAAAATGACAAAAATAAACGTAATATAATATTTATCATAATGTAAATAATTAAATAGAATAACATAATTAATCTCTTTTTTTTAAAATCAACTCTGAGTTATTCAACCTTACTCCTTTCATTTTCTTCCAAGATCTAGTTTTTTTTTTTTTTAAATCAATCATATTGTAATATATATGGTTAGTTGTTCTTAAAATAATTTTATTTTATTTTATTTTTACTAATGCAAGTACTAATAATTACTATATCTTTGCTAATATGTAGTTTTTATATTTAATTTTAGGGATTTTTAGATTTAAGTCCCCCTAAACCATTGGATTTAGCTATCGATCCCTCACTTTTTCATATTTAGGTTTTAGTCCCTACATTTAAATGATAATTTAGGAATAGGTCCCTCCCAGGGACTAAAAAACAAACTAAATAATTTAGGAATAGGTCCCTCTCAGGGACTACAAAGGAACATATCATTTAAATGTAAGGACCAAAACCTATATATGAAGCAGTGAGAGATCGATAGCTAAATCCTATAGTTTACGGGGACTTTAGATGAAATTTATCATTTTCATGTTAAGATTAATATTTTTTATTTTTTATTTTATTTTATGTGGTAAGGTAAAATATCTAAAATAAAAAAAATTAAGGTTACTTTGGTCATTTCTCCAAGTCTATAACGGATTTAATAGAAATTTGGATGGGAGTTAACTAGGATGATAATATGCATAATTTTTAAATATTCTAATGGTATAAAAATATATAAGTTATTTAGAGTGATATAAAAATAAATAGCATGATTTTGAATGGTATATATGCAAGAAACCCAATAAAATATCCGTTCGATCTGAAATAATAAAATGATCTAAAGCAAAATTCATAACCAACCGATAAGTTGATAATAAATGACCTAAAATCCATGGGAGACAAAGGCTGCATTTTGATATGCAATTGAAACTCTTAGACTTTTAAAATTTGGCATTTCAAACTCTATTTTTGAAAAGCATCTTTTATTATCTTTTCAATCGTAAATTTTTTTGGTCTATTAAAACAAAAATGATGATTTGAAAAACTAAATGCTGAAACGTGTTTGCATTTGCGTTTAAAAAATTTTAACTTTTGAATGAGAATCTACTCAAACATTGATCTAAATGGGGCTAATATTAAAATGAGTTTTTATGAAATCTTGGCTAGGCAGTAGCCCATTCTAGCCCACTCACTCTGTCCTTGCCCATGGAAACAAATTTTTAACTTTTGATCAATTAATAAAATTATTTCCTTTTTGGGTTTTTTTCTTATGTATTCAAGGATTTCATAGGATCTTGACGTATATCGGATCTCTTAATTATTTTTAGTAGAGTCATATTTAACATTATGAGTATTTATTTAATGTCTGTGGCCTATATAAGGAGTGTCACCATCTTTTGTAAAGGACATTTTTTAATCAATCAATAAAATTATTTCTCTTTAGGGTTTCTTCCTTGTGGATTCATGGATTTTATGAGATCTTAACGTAAAGCGGATCTCTTTTATTGTTCTTCTTATGTGTTAAAAAAACACGTAAGATAGAAGAAACACACATTCAATAATAATGACTATTTGTATGGACTAATTGATATTGATTTGTGTGTTGAGATTTAGCTAATAATTTGACTCAAATTCTTAGGGCTAGTTTGATACGGGGATAAGCGGTAGGAGGATGCATAATTATGGGAATAAATGAGGGGATGACAACTTATCTCTTTTGGTATAAAAATAATTGGGATAAAGTACGGATAATCGTCTCGATTTTGAAATGAAAATAAGGATATTTTGTTTCATCTAAAGGCTGAAAAACATTTATCCGAATTTTTTGTCCTAATTTTAACAAATATAAATATTAATAAAAGGGAAAATGACCAAAAAAATTCCATAAGAGTTTGAAATATCCAAATCAGCCATTTTTTTAAATTATACAAAAAAAATCTCATTTCACAGTTTTAGAAACACAAAAGACTAATCTGCCCTTATCTAATTAAATTTTTAATATCCCTCTTTATTCCACACAAAAAACATATTTTTCCTACAAAACAACAATCTCTCTATACATGATGAATCAATCATTTTAGAGGTTTTGTTATTATATATCATATTGTATGTTTTGTTTTTTATATATTTTTTATATGATATTGTTTGTCATTTTTCATTGTGTATAATCATAATATGTAATTTAAATATATGTTGTGCCCTAATACAACATATGATATTTTAATATTCTAAATCTTTATTCACATTTTTTATTTTTTAGCTATTTATTATGATATTATTAGTACATATCCATTTTAAAAAAAACATAAATATTTAATGGAGTTCATCATAAAAATTCAAATTATATTGGTACATATTTCACAAAATTCATCTAATCACAAAGAATTTACAATAAAAAAATTGATCTACATGAAATGTGTGAAATATATTAATAAAATTAAGAAGGTGAAATATTTTAACAAAGTTAAGAGATGCGGAATGTATTAAGGAATTTAATTACATAAGAGTAGATTAGTCTTTTGTGTTTTCAAAATTTTAAGATGAAACTTTTTTAGGTATAATTTTAAAAAGTGGTTGATTTGGGTATTTCTAACATTTGGGAGACTTTTTTAGTCATATTCCCTTAACAAAATTAATAGAGTTTTTATCCCATAAAATTATGAGAAATATCCTCAAAACCTTAATCAATTATCAAACTAGCCCTTCTGCTAGTTATCTTGTTTTCCTTCTTTTTCACCTCCTCTTTGGTACAGAACATATAATAACATAAATTAGGACAATCTTACAAAATGTCTATATATATATATGGATAACAATATAATAAAATATATATGCATCTATAAATGAAATATACATTGACAAAGATTTTTTTATATTTTTCATTAAACAAAAATATGCAATGCATAATGCATATATCTCATTAATTGATATTTAACATATTAAAAATCAAATCCCTCGCTCTCCATTACATTAATCAATAACGTAACATAACAGTGGATCAGGGCCCACCAGGTATGTATTCCATTATTCGTATGTTAGGATGTAAGAGTTTCCTAAACAATGTACAATCCAACATTTTTGAAGGGGAGTAATACTAAATATTCTACATTCTGAATTAATTCATCTTCGCATTACATTGGAGGAGACATGTTGCAGAACCATCTTCCACCGACCACCATTGAAAAAAACATAAAAAAAACGAAAAGCATGTTCAATTACAAAAAAGAAAAAAAAAGTATCAACTGCTGCGTTGGTCTGGAGGAGTGACATGCATGAAGTTCTTGAAGTCAGTCTCACACGTCCATATCAGTTGATCACTCTCTACGAGTATAATCTTGTGAAGCGGCATTTTGAACTGGCACATGGGGCATGTCCGCTTCTTCTCCATCCATTTCTTGATGCAATTTTTATGAAATAAATGTCTGCATGGCGCACGCATGATAATCACTACCTCATCATCTTTTTCAGATTCCTCTGTTAGATTTTCAAGACAAATGGGGCATGCCATCATTTCTTCCACACCTGGACTGTCACACTCAACAGTTTCAATCCCATCGAGCATGTATTTAGACAAGACGTGTCCTTCATCACATCTGATACTCAGGTCCAAGCGTGCTCACCTCCCTATAAATAATATCCGAGATGTGTTTTGAATACCTTGTGAACCCGTTGTGCCCGTCGCGGATGAGCATATCAGACACTTCCGTCTCAAGATCAGTTGAGTTCAACACGTCCTCCAAAGGTCGGGTGATGGTGGATGTCTTTTGGAATGTTTTTTGTTTGCTCCCGACACGTCGGATCGCGCCGTTGCACGATTGCCGCAAGATGAGTTCGAAGTAATCGGTGACGCAAAAATTAATACACACCTTCCTTTCTTTGGCACTTCTTTCTTTCCCCACTGGCCATTCAATTTTTTTTGCATATGCTTTTGTCAATTTAACATATCTTGATGCATCCATAGCTGTGGCTCCGATTGTTATAACGTGGAAAACTAATGCAAAGAAAAAGTAGACACATCAAAAGAAAGAGATATATATATATTGTAAATTAAAAAACTTACAAAACTATAAATATAAGTAGAAGCCAAAAGAGTAAGAGAGATAATTATATATATATAAAAAAAACTCTAACTAATTATATAATTTAGTTATATAATAAAATAATAAAAAATCAAAACAATCTTAGAGATGGTTAAAATCTACTCCTTAAATATGGAAGTCCACCACCCTCCGCCATCATCCCAGCTCTCATCTCCTTGGCCCCCTCCCTGTTTCTTTCTTCTCTTCATTTCTTTTTCCAAATAAAACTCCATCCCTCATTATCAATTTGCATAAAAACAAAAAAACACTCATAACCTATTAACCTGGAAGGTAAAAATTTAAGGGCATGCTAGCAATGACACACCATATGAAAATTTAACGAAAAAACAACACTCTTCAAGTTTTGTCACAATGACAAAACTCTCAAATCTTCTCGTAATGAATTAACATGGAAAAGAATGATTAATATGAATAATATGACTGGTTATAAGACATTATTCAATTCTACATTTTTTGCACCAAACTCATGCATCCTATATGAACTTTGTATATCTTAAACTTGGGTTAGTGTTAAAGGTATTATGTAAAGTTTTATTTTAATTTTGATCAAAGTACAAGTTTAGTGAATGACTTATGAAAAACTTTATTTTTTTATTTTTTAGAGAAATGTTGGAGCTTCATTTATAACATGATGCCCCCACTACAAGAAGAGAACATGAATCTTTGACTTGATTAATGATTTTGGGAGAGATCATGAATCTCCAAAAACTGACTTCATTAATTATTTCGACATATAACATAAATAAAATAAAAAGATGCACAGGACAAAGTACAAATAATTGCACATATATTATAATGATGATAAAAGTAATATTTTAATGACAAAGTGTGGGGAATGGAGTTGAATGACTATATTTGTAGGCGGAGAGAAAACGAGAAAACTAATTGTTTTCCAATATAAAAAAAGTTCTAGTTTTACAAAAACAAAAGGTCATGGAGAGACTGGGTCGAACCTGGGATGGTAGATCGCAACGTCGGGGAGTGAGGGAGGCGGCTGCGTCGGGGATGATGGGAGTCGGGCTGGGCGTCGTCGGGGAGGGTGAGAGGGACTGGTTTGATTTTTTCGGGAAGGACTTTTTTTCGGGGAGGGGAGAGGGTTAAGGGGGACTGTGGTTGGCTTAAGATTGTACAACAATTTATAAGATTTCAGTGTGTTAAGTTGGGACAATCTGGGCCACACATCATAGGGGTTCCCAGTACATGTGATGATAATAATTGGAAAAGAAAACAACAAAACAAGAAGTTACCTTTCCTATTTTTTTGACAAATACATTAAAGAGAATTTCCTAAAAGGAAAGTTGATGAAAAATGAAAAACTAAACAAGGAATATTAAGAAATATACTTACCACAAAAAAAAAAAATAGAAATATTAAAATTTTTGTCAGGGAATTTCATTGACTAATTCAGGAAATATTGGAAAAAGAAACAACAAAACAAGAAGTTACCTTTTTAGTTTTTGATAAATACATTAAATAGAATTTCCTAAAAGGAAAGTAGATGGAAAAATGAAAAACTAAACAAGCAACATTTAAAAATACTAGTTGTAACGAATGTGCAAATGCACATGAATATAATGAAAAATATTTTTTTTTATCATTCATGTAAAATAATTTAAATACAATAACATTATAAAACTACTAAATGAAATATGTATATAAACTATTTAAATTGTGTACTACTTACAACAATAATGACCATTGAAAAAAAATTCTTTCTAACATAGGATATGTACATAAAAAAACATTAAAGAAATCAGTAACGGTTTTGTTTACAATAGTTTAATAAATAAAATATTTAATAAATTAATTTGTTTACTTTAATGTGTATGATATGATGTTTTTTTTTAAAATAATACAGGTGCTGAATTGTTAGATGATAAATATTCCATGCAACTGTGCTCTTAGTTGGTCATTTGAAAAAAATGGGCCACTAAAACCCAAAGTTGAGATTACAAGATAAAAATACTCTAAAGTTTCCACACCATCAAAAAATTGACTTATAGAAGGTTTTCTTAAATATTAATGAGTAATACCAATTGAGAACGGTAACTAATGAAAAGTTGATGATTAGAAAATGAAGAAAAAGGAATTCTAGTCCAATAAAATACCAGAACAATGTTAAACATGCCACACAACTAAAATATAAAACACATATCCATTAACTTACATCAGGTAAATAACAGGGGAATAACAAAACAGTTAATCATTTGAAAAAAAGAAGAAGAAGAAAATCATTCCAATAGAAGAAAAACAACAATATTAAACATACCACACAATAACTCAAGTATGGAACACATGTCCATTAAATTACATCAGTTATATATAAGGCGAATAATGTAACAGTCATGTTTTTTAAAATTGGACTTTATAGACTTGACACAAAAGTTATTTCTATTAGAGAAAGACAACATTGGCTGATCAATTTATACCTTACTCTTTTTATTTTTAGATCAACTGTTGCTTCCGCTGCCTTCTTCAAAATCATTTGTAGTCTCGATATGCTCAGCAATCCAACATCCCATTGCTCGATCTTTCTCACTAATTTTTTTTTGTTTAGTGAAAAGACGAACATTTTTCTAATGCATGAAATCATTTTTCTGTAATATTTGGACTGCATATTTTTCAGTAATGATATATTTAAAATATTACTATAATTATATGTATATCATAATTTGAATTTAATTGTGTATTCACCTCTTTATTCAGCCGAACGAATTCTGGAGCAGGACAACTAAATAAAATTTCTAAAGCATCAAAAAGAGTAAGCTGAATGATACGATCTCCATCAGATACGAGGAGTTTTAGGATGTATCTAAAAAATAAAATATTAAACGGCTTGTAATAAGTTAACATGTGATTGGATAAGTAATATGTTCTGAAATGTCTACCTCTCTGTGTGATCTACACCAGACATGTTACATTTGTAACAATGTGTTTTGCCTTCTTTGATGTTGACTTTACTATAACATTTGTTACAAGCATTGTAGTATGGTTCTCTTTTGTCGTCAATGTTCTCGATTGTTGCTTTGAAAGAGCAGAAAAGCTTCAGTACGTTCATTCAATGTTAAATTTAGGACTGTTTGAAATAAAAATTGAATATAGGGAGAAGGGACGGGCATGCATGACTATTTTTTTGGAATTCTTATTACATGTTGTTTACTATCACCTATATTAGAAAAAAAAATAGAGGATCCAATAAGAAATTTGCACCAAACAGCATGCATGTGCATCTTTATTGCTCTCATCTACACAAACCTGAGATTGGACATACAATAAACAGAAACATGTCTTTCTTGCGTGATTTTGAAAATTGAATGTGCTGTTTATACTGTCACACTGGGTGAGAATTGAAATTTAAGTTTAAATGTATCCATATAATCAGTGAACGAATGTTCCCTCATTTATCATTAATAGATAGAAATTAATTTTTTAATTTTTTTGGTTTCAAGAGGAAAAAAGGATCTTCAATATTAAGATGTAAGGCAACATTTGCAATACTAAAATTTATGTAATGAAGTATCCGTAAAGAAGCGACAACATGATTTATGTTAAATGAACATAGATATATTTATTTATTTATTGTTTCAAGAGAAAAAAAGCATATTGAATATCAAAATGTAATGGAACATTTGTAAAACAAAAATTTATGTAATGAAACATCCGTGAAGAAGCGATAATTTTGTTCATGTTGAATGAATTGTATGACGTAGTCTAAAATGATTATCAACAACACAGTAATTAGTATACCTGAACAACTTCCCAAATGATTTGTTCAATAGTCATTTCGGTGGAATCTGTAATCCTTGTTGTCGTTGTAAAAAACAATTTTTATCCCCATTTGTTGATAAGGACATCAATCTGTATTTTCATGTTGATGTTAAATCATTTTCATATCACCTAGCATGAATCATTAAAAAATATAACCTAGTAATATTGATAAAATATCTAATAAAATAATGGTTGACCTTTCTCGAAGTTCATCTCCCCAAATTGACCTGCAATTGGAATTTGATGCAATTTATAGAACATGTTTTATTAATTTCAAATTGGTCTTGTTAATGGAATTACCTTCGAATTTAGAACCTTTTGTTCTCGATATTGCTATTATCATCGGTCTTTTCATGATTAATTCCTCTAAGATTTTTCCTTCATTCTCAGCCAAGTCACCCCATAATGTGAACCGAATAGGATCAGACCTTTTCATGGATCGACATGAACATGTCCCTTAAAATATTTAAGGGTTTTTTGCATGTATACCATTCAAAAACATGATATTTAATTTTATACCACTCCAAATAACCTATTTATTTTTATACCATTGAAATATGTAGAACTTATGCATATTTACCATCCTAGTTAACTTTCATCTAAACCTCCATTAAAACCGTTAAAGTCTTGGAGAAAAGACTAAATTACCCTTTTTCATATTTAACCTCACCAAATACAATATTTATAAAATAAAAAATATTAATTTAAACATGAAAATGATAAATTTCATTTAAAATCCAAAAACATAAAAATTATTCATATAAACTATTTATTAGCAAATATATAATAATTATTAATACTTACATTAGTAAAAATAAAATAAAATTATTTTGAGAACAATTAATAATATATATTACAAAATACATTTTTTTTTTTTTAAATTAGATCTTGATTGGAAGAAAAGGAAAGAAGGGATAAGGTTGAATGACTCACGATTGATTTAGAAAAACATAAAATTAATTAATTTATTATGTTTAATTATTTACATTATGACATAAAATATTATATGTTAAGGTTATTTTTGTCATTTTTACTTATTGGTTAAAAAACTAACTATAGTTAAGGTTCCTTTTGGTTAAAAATGATAAAAAGGGACCCATTGTTACATTAAGAAAATTCTAATGGTATAAAAATAAATATGGTGTTTGTAGTTGTATAAAAATAAATACTGTATTTTTTTTATGGTATACATGCAAAAGACCCAATATTTAATCACCTATAGCATAATATTATGAGATAGTTGAAATATATTTCATGTGAATAACTCTGTATCTCTTATCGGTATTTGTCTAAGGGTTGTTTGTGGACGGCTATCATCATTTCTCACTTTCTGTGCAGTTTAAACCTTTAGCACAAAAGCTATAGTATCTGCATTGCATATTTAGTAAGTTATCAGTAATGTGCGTGTATTAGTTAATACAACAATTATGAATTGCAAATTTAATAGTTTTATCATACATACCAACTGGTGGCTCTGTCACATCTTGACATTGAATTGCCTGAGTCGGCGGTATGAAATGAAATGCTGAATGTCGTATAACTACGTTTGTTTGTGAATCAATTATGGTTGTGTAGGCTTGACCATTCCATTTGAAATAAGATATGTTTGGTTTCTCTCCAGCAGTGCAGCAAATTTTCTGATTACATCATTGAACATTACTGCTTGGACTCGTGTCCCATGAGGATTCGCATCAGGGAGCTGGCGTTAAAAATTGAAATATGTGGTATGGTACAAACAAGCACATGGCAACATGACTAACCGCATCATCGATCAATATCACTTTCCAAACTTCCCAATAACCCTTGCTATTATTGTAAATTTCTATTAGCCCTCGTCGTATTACTCTCGCCTTTATAGTCCATGTTCTCTGGAATAATTGTAGTTCCTTTAATGGTGTATGATGCGTTATTTGGCTTTCCTCAACTGGGATCTTCTCAGTCAGCTTCTTGTCTAAGGTAAACAATTGTAGTTAATTTGGTTTGAACTTATATAAACATAAATAAAGCACACCAAAATCTAAATTAAACAATATTTTCATCCCAGAGCAAAGATATATTAAATCATGAAAAAATGAGCTATTTCATTACCTTAGATTCGTCTATTTCTATAACTCACGTCAAGTAGATTTTTTTATTTTTGTCCATATTTTCTAAATGAAAAATCATCATATGTCTGTATTATATGTCGGAATTATATATAATATCATCCATAGGTCTAACAAATTTACATTGTATTATATGTCAGTGTCATAATGATTGAATGAGACAATTTAATAATAATCTAACAGGGCTTCCATTGCCATTCAACATGCATGTGATGCCAAAAATTTTTGGTTTGCATTAAAGATTGATCTATAAAAATATAAATTGAAGATACATAATATATTAAATCGTCTAGACTCCTCTGAAGTTTATGACTTGGGAAGCTTTTTCACACATTATGGAGAAAAAAGAGGCTACCATAAAGAAGCAAAAAATATAAAGAGATAAATAACTTACCAAAAAATTAAAAATGTTAAGTGCATGAAAAGTAAATCTTTGAACT
The DNA here is from genome assembly GCA_030737845.1 of Acorus calamus. NCBI lineage: Eukaryota > Viridiplantae > Streptophyta > Magnoliopsida > Acorales > Acoraceae > Acorus > Acorus calamus. The sequence goes on along the minus strand of CM060879.1, from coordinate 23,422,184 downwards.
TTTATTAGCAGTGGCATAGCACATAATACTGGGGTGTAACATCTAACTGGGGTATAAAATCTGGTGACGTCACATCCCATAGGATAAAGGAACCAGGAAACCATCCTTTTTACTATCACTAACTGGGGTATAACAAATACAAAATTCCAAAATAGACTCCACATCTTAAAAAATAAGGAGGGGGAGTTCTTAAGAAAATATAAAGTGCTAAATTAAGAAAGTCATTACTAATTTAAAAGGTTAATAGTTTGCTCTGATGGCTTTGAAAAACTACGTTTAGTAGACGACCACAAATCTTGCCAAAAGACCACATATATATCATAAAATCATATTAATAATTTACATATATTTAAATATGTCTATGTATATTTCAATATCTATATCTATAATATACTATCTCTTAGAGAATTTTGTAATTTCTATATTATACTTAAGCTTTGATTTAAAAAAAAGTAATGGTTAACAAATAAAACAAGAAGAAATTAAACCTTGCAGATGGCCTCTCTCATTCTCAATATGTGATCCTATACCCCCTCTTAAGTAGGTATTAATTATGTTCAAATAATTGTTGCATTTGCATGCATGAACCCATTTGGAACTCAAAGTAATATATCGATCTTCAAATTGAACGAGACAAATTAGTAGTTCTCTACGTCAATTTCACTGTGTACGAAGCATTGCCATCCTTAATTTAATTTGGTTGATTAAACAAAAGAGAGATTGTTGGTGATGAGGGAGAAAGTAGAGATGAGTTGTCTAGACCGTGAAAGGTGAGATTGCATTCATGTTTACATCAAATCATATGTACATGCAAAATCTTTAAATTTGAATGTTAAATCCATTTTATTATTGTTGACTTTTATCCCTATCACAAAAAACCGTAAAATGACCAATTTATCCCTATCAATCAATTCAATCCCATCACAATCCATTTCATCATTACACCCTTTTATTTAATGACAACCATTTTACTATTTTACCCCTTCAATTCTATTTAATCTCATGATAATCCATTCATATCATTGTAATGTCATCTATAATTTATTCATATTTTCATCGTATCATGCATGACATATATAAATATATCATAAAATTATATTAATATGATAAACTTATATTAATATGCCGACTAAAATTATATTAATCAATTTATTATTTTATAATTATATATGAATATCATAATATTATGAGAATACAAAGGGATGCACAGTGTTATAGTATATCATAAAATTTATCATTTATATATCATAAAATTATTATTTGAATATCATAATATGGCTGCCATATGACCTACACAAAATAAAAGAATTAATATTCATTAAAATTTATTTTACATATATATATGTACAATCATAATATATATTTGAATTCTATAATCAATAATACATTAATATTTGGTACTTTTTTTAACATTGTATGTATTGTTCAGTTCACTTTAATTCAGAATTTTTTACCTTTTAAAATTATGATTAAAATTATATTAATCAATTTATTATTTTATAATTATATATGAATATCATAATATTATGAGAATACAAAGGGATGCTCAGTGTTATAATATATCATAATTAAAGAAGACTTAACATCAAAGTGTTTGTGATCTATGCAATGAAAATAAGAAATGTATGTAATACAAATGAATTCATTATAATAAATACTTGAAGGTATATGACAAGAAAATTAAAATATCTTATTCATTCTTTTTAAAATGTTCAAAACCCGTTAAGTACAAACATCCCAATACAAAAAAAATTGATAATTTATGTGAGGAGGTAAGCGACATGCTATATTTTGTATAATAGGCAGGGTTAATAATAAAAAAAAAACATAGAAAAAAAACCAAGTTAAAAACCTAAAATTGATTACGGTTTATGTGATCAAGAGATCCTACTACCATGATTGATGGTATTTTTTTTAAATTGAATATGAAACTGATAATTAAATAAAGTTTAAATAAATAATAATGATCTGTATCTTTTTGAGTCTTTAATGTGCGATATATAACATAAGTAAAAGCTTGCTTTCTGGATCAACATACATAAAGAACAAAATTAATTAAAAAAAACAATTCACCTCTCTTTGAGTCTTTATTTATATACATAAACAAAAGGAATAGAATTCATCAAAAGATATTCATAAAATGATTCAAAAGAAGCTAAGAAATAAATCATATTCATATTTAAATAAATTGAAATCCATCAAAACATATTTTTTTTTTAAATCACAACCCAAAAATCAACAACAAAAAAAAAACAGTGACAGTCTCCAATATTCAAGGATGAATTTTTATACAATCCTGATATCCCCACACACCCCTTGCTGGAGAATAACAAACCTGAACAAGGACAAGAACCCCCCCTCTAAGAGATGTGGAGAATGATCAACAATGGAAGCCATAGAAATACATCATTCAAAACCCAAACAAGGGAGAGAGAGAGAGAGAGGCTGCTTTGTAAGAACTTTTTTAACTTTGCTTTGTTCTTGCTCTGTCTTCAAACGGAGGACTATCAGAATCTATGGAATTTTATTTGATAGAAAGATTAGGTACAGAGAAGATCTCGCGAGAGGGAAAAGGATTTTCTGATCTTTTTGGGAGTTGAAAGGCGTTTAAAAACACAAACCGACTACCGTTTTTGCACTCTCTCTTCTCATACTCAAGTCACTCCACTCACATGTACATTTATTTGATTATTTTATTAATACTGATTTAATAATAATCAATTAATGTTTCACTCGGGTGTAGAAATTGTCCTTTATTTATTTTATTCTTCCAGGTGTAAGAAGATGGGTTGTGGTTCTATGTGTATATATCCTTGAAAAATATATTAATTATTTTGAAGGGTAAAATGCAATCTATCCCTAAAGTTTACAAAACCTACCAAAACATTTCCAAAAGTTCAAAATCATGCAATTATATTTTCTATTAAAATATAACAAAAGTAATATAAAATTATTGTTTTACCCTTAACTCTTTAATATCGGTAAAAAAATGAATTCATTAATTCTGGATGTGCTTTATGAATATTCACTTATACAATAACTTACTAATATTATGATATCCTTTCATTTTATAATAGTGAATTATATTTTAAATATCATTTTATTTATAAGCATCTATTTACCTTAATAATATTATGATATTCGATTTTAACTATAAGTTAATAAATATATTATATGATGAAATGTATGTATTGAAACAAATTATGAATTTGATTAAAATGATGTAAACGGATTTCCATGGGATTGAATAAAATTGTAAGGGTTAAATGGTCAAATGGTTGTGATTAAAGTGGTGTAAATGGATTGTAATGGTATTGAATGGATTGTTAGGGGTAAAATGGTCAAATGGTAGGTTTTTGGTTTAAGAGACTTTTATATAGTAATATAGATTAAAATTCATTTGTTAAGGAATTTCAATGACTTATTCAGGAGGGGTGGTTCACACCACAAGGTCAGACTCCTGGGCCCAAAGTCGGTGCCTGAGGTTAGAGACGGAGTCCAGGAGGAACCTTGCGCGGTCTGGACGTAATCTTTTTTTTTTTTACCAACATGACCTGAACTCACAGTCTGCCTCAAGAGCAGGGGTGGAGCCAAAGGGAGGCGAGCTGGGACCCAAGCCCCCCCAAGGTCCACGCCAAGAAATCTGATGCATGTGGTTAATGGGTATAATAGAAATGATTTTTATTTCGTATTAACTTATCATATATCTATAATTATTCTTTTTCATCTTATTCATTCTCTTAAATTTCTGGCCCCCCTTGCTTTAATTCATGGCTCCGCCCCTGCTCAAGGGAGAGGGTGTCATGTCCAGCATGTTGAATTGTGCTGTACATATTTTTGTAACACTTGAAAAATGAATATATATGAAGAAAAACATGAAAGATCCATGCAGTGGTTTTCCACGAAAATAAAGGGAGCATCTATCCTCACCTATCAAATTGTCAAACCCACCTCCCAGTTCTCTCTCTCTCACCCTTCTTTCTCTCCCTTTTTCTCCCTCTACTAGGTCTCCACCCCGGCTACCGCCATCTTCGCCCCACCACCACCTCCACCCTCCCCGTTTTTTTTATTTTCTTTTCCCTCCCCTTTCCAAGATTGCCCAAATCCATCACCTAAAAAAATTTTGGGTGGTGGGTTTGGCAATCTGGGGAGGGGGATTAGTGTTGGGTGATGATGGAAACGTTGCAATACTGGCAGCATGGGAGGGGTGGTTCTTTTTTTTTACGAATTGATAAAAATGTATATTTGTTCCTTAGTTTTTTTTTTTTTTTTTTTTTGGGGGGGGGGGGGGTAAAAAACTTGTTTAAAATTGAGTTTGCAGGAAGATATCTCTCCATCTATTTTAAAAATATAGCTTTTGGTCATTTTTTGTTAAAATGTGTATGTATCTTTTAATTAAGCTGCAGTTTTTTTCTATTTGAAAGTTAATTTGATGAACTCAGTTTCTTGGAAACTAAAAAACACCCAAACCCATTTTCAATTGGGGAAGAACAGTAAGAAAAGCTTAATTAGAAGAAAGTACTTTAAATTGTTTAAGCTTAAGCCACTAATAATGTTACTCTAACATGTAAAAATGTTTTTTTTTACAACTGAGAATCAAGATGAAGACAAGGACATTTTTGGGATTTCATCCATTTCAAGGGCATTTTCATCATTGGAAATGACTAATATTAGTGATTTTTTTAACATAATTTAAATTAGCATCCGAGGAATATTTTTTTCTCAATTAATGGAATTTTCATCAAGGGACTAAAATTAACTAACCAGAGCATATGTAACTAATAATTTCTATTAATAAGTCTACAAAACAAGATCTAACATGTTTTTATAGGACATTCAAATTATATTAAAGAATAAAAGAATGCAAATGTATGTTTGTAGGAAAACATACCCAAATGATACGTCTCCTCTTTCTGGGTTAAAATGTAATATTAAAAATTTAAAGTCCTTTTAAATTTTTACTTTTGAGATTGATTTTTATATAATAAAAAAGTTGATCCAATTAACCTGTTCTAAAAGATGTTGATTCAATTTGTGAGTTGATCGATTTTACATTTTAAGTTGTTTTTTTTACAGTAGGGCTAATCAAACGGAATTAGATCAATTGATGGTTCAACACTTCAACCGGTTCAATAAATCTATAAAAAGATTAAATACAAATTAAGTAACTTGATATACTTACTCTAGCTTAATTCATTCATATATGAATATTAATATTTGAATTCTGATTTCTTTAAATTCGAATATGAATATGGAACACTTTTTTGAATATTTAAATGATAGTAAAATGAATATTTCATAGTTTATCCCATCTTTTAAAGTTCATACATAAAAAGATAACGGTTGTTTAAATTTTTATAATTATGATTAATCATAAGAAATATTAATATTGTTTGGGAGGATTGTGTTATGTGGTGGCACCCCTTTTGTGGAGATTGTTTGGGAAGATACGATTGGTTGCATTAGGGAGTGGGACACCACTCTAGTGTTCCATCCATCATAATCTGATTGTGTTCCATGGTACACCCCTTACGTGGAGAATGCTTGGGAGGATGCAATTGGTTGCATTAGGGAGTGGGGAAGGCATTGTGTGGGGGTGTCATCAACAAACTCATGTGACACCATTCTCTCTATCTAATACAAATGCCTTTGTCTACTGTTTATATTTTAAAAATAAATTATAAGCAATAATAAATATGAATATATTTAAATTTATTAAATATAATAATATTAAATATATTTTTAGATGGAATATTTAAATATCGAATGAGTTTTTAAGGGTGCGTTTGATTGTGGAATCGATTCTTACATTTGCAGGAAATTGTTCCTACAATGGTGCAATCAAATAGTTATAGTAGTTTCTTGCAGATATATTTTAAATAAATAATGTTCAAAAACTTAGATTCTTAAAAGCTTAGGGGACGAGCTTACGTAGAATTAGTTTTAAAACTCAAATTCTAGCCTGATTTTGTAATTTTTATTTTTTTTTTAAATCCACGGATTTACTGTTCAGCTTAATCCACTAGGGTGAGGTGTTCGGTTTTAAATAATTGAAGACTGATCTGTCTGTTTAAGTGTCAAGTCTTTCTAAAACCGAACAATAAATAAAAATCTATATAATTTTTAAAATCATTTATATGTCTGTTATCCACGCTGATGTGACATGTTAAAATAAACGGACACCGTACATGCCATTCACTAATCTTGACCCGCACATTTCCTCATTATTACGAGAATATCCCTTTACAGAAAACACCACCGCTTGTTCATGTTGTGGCATATCCGTAGATAAATCGAAATCCAGACCCTATTTAGAAAATCATCTCCTCGAGTGGTCGAATTGGGTGAAAAAACAAACCCTACCCGGACTTTCTCCTCATCTTTTCCGATCCGCCTCTCCCAAATCGATCGCTCTGTTTCATCGATCCATCAAAAGATCATTCTGAGATTTCGATTTTCGAATTCATCTCGCCATGTCGAAGAGGTAAGCCTTCGATTCTTGTTTTGGGCAGCTCATCTTATACATCTAGGGTTTCTGATCCCTCTCTCTGTCTCCCTCTCAATGTTTGATCGCAACTTGAAATTTTGTTTTGAATTAATACTTGCTTTGATTATGTATTCGCATGAGTTTTCTAATGAAGAAATATGAAAGCAGAATATGATGGTTCTTGTTCCCCCCTTGAAATTGATCAGTGTGTTTTCTGATACTAAATTTCGGGACCATTTTTTATGTGTATTTAGGGTTTTTAATCTGTTTTTGTTTATAGCATAGCATTCGAAAGATTGATATTTGAATGGGTTTCTTGATCAATAAAACTGAAAACAATGAAAGATCTTTATAAACAGTATATTTTTTTTCTTCTCATTTATAGTAGTCAGTTTTGTTCATTTGTTGTGATTTTCGTGGATAACTAGGGTTCTCTGCAAGTTCTTCGCCCATGGTGCGTGTCTGAAAGGGGAGTACTGTGAGTTCTCACATGATTGGAAAGATCAATCGAACAATGTTAGTATTGCAAAAGCGTATTTACTTTTCATTCACTATATGAATTGATTTGGAGGTGGAGATGCGATGTCATTCTTTTAAGTGTTGTTTTGTGGTTGTGGTTATCTGTCATCGCTTGCTGCAGATATGCACTTTCTATCAGAAAGGGGTGTGCTCATATGGAAGTCGATGCCGATATGATCATGTTAAAGCTTCTCGCCCGCAAATTCCTGTCTCATCGTCATCAACCTCATTGAATCATCGTCCACATGTAGACGCTGATTCTGTTCACACACTCCGTACTTCATTAATTTCTTTGGGTGGAGACTCTACATCAGGCATTCCTTCCGATCTTTCAGCTTTGAGCAGAACTTTTGTTCCTTCTGGTGAACCGACATGGAGCCAGGATTTTGAAAATTCTGCCTTTTTGGATGAGCTCACTGGCGGGAATTCTTCAAATGTGTCACCCGCTGATTGGCCTATTTGTTCATTTGCTGCTGCTGGAAATTGCCCTAATGGGGAGAGTTGCCCTCATCTTCATGGTGATTTATGCCCTACCTGTGGGAAGCAATGTTTGCATCCTTATCGGCCTGATGAAAGAGAAGAACATATGAAGCAGTGCCTGAAGAACAATAAGCGACTTGAAGCATTGCGGCGCAGCCAAGAGATAGAATGCTGTGTGTGCTTGGATCGTGTTTTGTCTAAGCCTACGGTGGCAGAACGGAAATTTGGATTGCTTTCTGAGTGTGATCACCCATTTTGCATATCATGCATTCGTAATTGGCGTAGTAACTCCCCCACCTCGGGCATGGATGTTAATAGTGCATTGAGAGCATGTCCAATATGCCGTAAGCTTTCTTACTTTGTCATCCCCAGTGTTATCTGGTACTCATCAGAGGATGAGAAGCAAGAAATCGTCAACAGCTACAAAGCCAAACTCAAGTATATTTCAATTCCTTTCTGGATTTGTCCCTTAACTAGGAAAAGTAATTTAGTCAAACACTTTTTAGTGAAGGCCCAGACAACTTCCTCTTATGAATGTTTTATATTGCTCACACCCACACTATGAGGAGAAACAGAAGCAATAGAGCTAACTGTGATCTATTTTGTGGTGGGTGGGGGTAATATACTTTTATATTACATCCAAAATTTTAGATTTTTTTTAATCTATCAGCAGTTCATTAGTTTATATAGCACTGAGAGACAAAGGAATATTTTAAACTTTCATCGTGCCCAAACGATCTCTCTCTTTTTTTTATAAGTATCTTTCCTGGTATATATCCCTATCAGCAAACGATATAACTCAAACACATGTCCCCTCATTAAGGAGGAGGCACCTCTACTATCTACCAAGAATAATCAATGCCAAATGATCTTGCTCATCCTCTCTCTCTCTCTTTTTTGTAGAAAAAAATTTGTATGAGGAATTATGCTATACACATTGTCAACTAAAGTGTTAACATGGCTGATATATTTATTTTTTTGGCAGATCGATTGATTGCAGATATTTTGACTTTGGCAATGGGTCTTGCCCCTTTGGAACAAGTTGTTTTTATAGGGTATGTAGTTTTTTTTTGTTTCTTTAATCAATTTGCATCTCTATCATATAATTAGAGCTGCATGTTGAATGTTTGGATAGAATCCTTCAAATTTTTTGATTTATTTTTCTTTCAAATTAATTTTACTCTAAGTAAGGGTTAGTGCAATTTAATAGCTGAATATGAAGACATAGAACTCATGATCTTTTTCATGATGATGATTTCTTTGACTGCTTCACAATGGAGATTGTTTTCTTCTGATGGTGTAGTCTGGTTTTGATAGTACCAGTACCTCAAGTTATGGTGAGTTAAAACCTGCAAACCTGAAATATATATATCTGACATATTGTCATTTTCTACGGAATTCAAGTGGGAATTCGGTAATTGCCTCCTACTCCTTTGTTTGGAACTACATCGAAATCTGTAGACTTAGAGCTTTCTTAGTGCAACAGCCTGAGTATGCAGGGATCAAAATTGTGGATTTTTTTGGAGTCCAAGCAACTTGTGGGTTTCATGGACCACCTGTTTTAATGTTTATATGCATAATGGTTATGGCTGCAATGACTTATCTGTTTTCTAGATATACAAATGTTGAGTGCCACATCCATGAGATTCAGTTATATTTCTCTGGGCTTACCTTCTCTGGCGACCACCATCCAGGGTTTTCGGTTGTATTTTGATAGACTGTATAATCTTTTCCGTAAGATTTAATGCTTGTGTTATTCAAAGATGCTGTTTTTCCGTCCAGCATGCTTACCGGGATGGTCGTATAGAAGAAGTTGTTCTACGACATCTTGGTGCTGAAGACGGAAATACTGTGATAGCTAAAGATATTAGGTAAATTTTTTCTTTCTTTCCTAGCCTCTGAGGCTCCTGTATCATCCAACCATGATCCTATGCAGGTCCTTTGGTTGAGCTATATTTTGAGCTCACATCTGCAATTTTTTGTTGTTTCAGGCTGTCCGACTTTCTTATGAGGTTGCATCTTTAGGTTGAATGGAGTTGCTAGTTTCTAAACTGTAAGTGTTGGTTAGTGCATCCCAACTCTTGTTTTAATGCTTATTTTAAACTGTTTATTATCTAATGCTTAGAAGATTAACAAAAATATCCAATAGTTTAAATAAGATGGACCTTGTCTATGAGTTTTATATTATTAGCAATTACAGGGAATGTCTTATACATAACATTGTTGACTGATTTCCTTGACTGGGTCTCTTCTATGATTCATTTGTGCTCTGTGCATTAATAGGTATTGTTATTTAAAACTATCTTGTTCCATTTGTGTATAAGTAAATACGGCTTAAGATTGTTTGCAGACCACAATTTTGATTTTGTTGAGAGATTGAGTGAAGTTTGAGAATCCTTTTATGATATCAATGATTTAATCGTCACATTTAGATTTTTGTTAAAAGTTACAACTCCTGAACATGTGGACCTGAATTGGGAGACTGCAGAAGATCTTCTGGGTTTATAAAGGGTTGATGAGTGAATCTTCTTTATTCTCCATTATATGACCATCCATGCTTTTTCTCTTGTTTATCTATTCTCTATCTTTTCACAAAACCTTGTTTGTTTCTACAGAAGCATCACTTTCGATCAAAGAGGTATATATGTCATCGCATTAAGTCGTCCTGGCCATCCATTCAACTGGCTTTATCCCTCCTTATGTACCCAAGGTGATACTTATGCATCTTTAATCTGTTCTGTTCATGCATCATTTTTGCCATTCCTTTAGGCACTGCCCACTATTTTTTTCTTGTTTGGGTGCAATCTCGTATAATGGACTTTGGTGCAAGCCCCCATAATTGATTCTTGCATCCAAAAGCCTTCTTTTATGTGACTCCCAGTGGATGCATGTTGAGGCACATAATATTTTTTTCTTCTCAAGAACCAAAAAAGGAAGGAAAAAAAACACTAAAAAAGAAAGAAAGAAAAATTGGGTTTATACTCTCATTTCTTTATGTCAATAATAAGCAATGTATAAGGGAAGAATTGGCTTAATCCTATAAAAAAAAATGTTTATATAGTATGAATAAAAGCCCCCATTTGGTTCGAAAATAGGCCAGGAATAAGTGGAAATTAGTCAGAGAAACTTCAAATTGGGAGTTTAAAAGGCTAGAATAAATGAGAATCTATATGTCAGAATTAACCGGTAGAAAATAGTATATAGATTCCAGCCAACCCCTGGAATTAAGTTATTCCAGGTTATTCAACCTAAAAGAATATGTGGGTCAACTATCAAATCAACTGTCTTCATCTCTTATAAATCAATTGTTATCATTTTTTCACTTTTTATAAAGCTTTATGCGCACGTTATTCACATTTTATTTTATCAATATGTTTCCTACCGAGAATAATTCAAACCACAACCAAACAAAAAATTATTTTATCCATATTTATATTATTACAATAAATGTAGTCCAACCAAGAAAGGAATAGCAACTAAACAGAAAATCATCTAGTTCTCCTAATCTCCTCTATACCCGTACGATTATTTCATATCCGGACAAGTTATTCGTGAACCAAACGGGGGGCTAACAAATTGTTTTGAAGTAAGCCTTTCATGAACTTTTTGCAGGTTGTCATTTAGTTTGGTGATTGACCAAAGTATCCTTAAAAATATGACATATTACATTCCTTTATACTTGCGAAAATATATAGATAGTGAATTGGACGATAAGGAACTTATTGCAGGTTGTCATTTAGCTTGGTGATTGACTAAAGTATCCTTAGAAATATGACATATTACATTCTTTTATCCTTGCGAAAATGTATAGATAGTGAATTGGATGATAAGTTTGGCTAAAACATATCGAGTGAGTTGAACAAGTTTTCTTGAATAGTAGATTGTTTTTACTCCCCGAAAATTACCTCCTGATAATGGAATTCTCGGGAAAACTATTTCTAATTGAGTAATACCAAGCTTTATGCATCTCCAACTTTTGATCTAGGGACAGACAATGAAAAATCGTTCCAGAATAACATTACCAACTGGGTTAAAAAATCCCCCTTGTCCTAAGATTTCAATTTCACACGGGAATACTTTTAAGACACATTACTATCCCTCTTTTCTGGCTTGCTGAAACAGATTGTCCCTTTATTTTGAAAGACCAAGAACTTGGGTTAATATCAGCCTAACCTCCAAAGAATGTTGTGTAGGATATTTTAGACCCTAGCACAAAGGAACTGCTATTGGTTTTCTCTCTTGACAGCTGAATTTTTTAATTTTAATTTTAATTCTTTGTATTTGATGCAGAATAAATTGCTAGAGTCATGGAAGAACAGGAAGGGACCAGTGTCTTTGTGTCTGTAATTTTATGTTGGTTGAAACAGAGACACAACTAAAGAGTAGAAAAAATTGAAAAAGAAAAGAACAAAAGTTAAAAAAAATGCCTGTTTTTACCTGGTCATCATGCAACTTTTACATGATTGATCAGCTATGGTTCACATGTACACTAATATATATTTTTTTTGATGGGCACTTATACATGGTTCATATCATTATCAAACTGTATATGGTGGCTCTGCCCATTATCTTCTCATTGAAATATGTATTTTATCAGTAGATAATTGCATGGAATGAGACTTGGGGCCAATTTGATAACTCCGGTTTAAAGGTTTAAAAGTAGAATTCTTCATTCCCAGAAATCTAGTTTGGATAGATTCTGTTGGAAGGAAATTTTTGTTTAGGATATCTAAGAATGAACACACTAATGGAGAATCCCAAAGGGAGTTTTCCTTGATATTAACAAGGAGTTCATCTCTTCAGTTTCTCTGCAACTGTTTGATGCCTTTGAAAATGAAAAAGGAAAGTTTTTTTAGTTGAATTACTTTATTGGAAAGAAGTCTTTTTTGGACCAAATATTTGACGCAACATGACATGTATCTATCATAAAAATTCAACTACTTAGTTTGGAACACATAGATTGAAAAGTAGATTTTGGAATGAAGCTGTTTTTTAAGATGATTTTAGACCTTGACTTTTTTGGGATGTTTTTTTTTTAATTCAGGAATCAATATTTGGAAGGAGTGTAATGTTTGGTAGAAAAAATTATTTTTCAATTAAAAAAATCAAATCTGACAAAAAATCGTTGTTTTTGAGATTTAAAAAACACAGATTTCGAGAGAGAAATTAAAAGGAATCCAGCTTTTGATTCCGTCGAAAGCTGTCCCGTTTGATTGCGCATTTGGAAATTTTCAGCTTTTCAAAAAGCAGAATCGTCCCAAACGCGCAATCAAACGGAGTCTTAATTTAAATCGGTGTGAACAAGGATTTTAAAATTTTGAGAGGTAATTCTACAACATGGAATACATATATAATTTCATAAAATGCGTTTTTTTTTCAATGATATATACAAAAAAAACTATAATAATTCAATAGATATTAGATTAATTATAATGTGACATATCCAGAGTAACTAACTAAATATAGAAAATGAGGATTTAATTATTTAATGATAATTTAGTTTAATAAAAAAATGCTTATGAACAATAATTTCTCATTATTTTTTTATTACAAATATTGCAGTCCCAAACACACGAAAGGGAGAGTGATTATTTCAGCTAGGCAATATGACTAAAATACCCTTATACTTCACAACAATGACAGTCAAAGAAAGCTTGCTCCACAGGACATCAAAGGCGGCTCCGACTTACTTTCCCCACTTCTCTAGCCACCGCCAACCAAAAAATGGCTTCCAACAATACATAAATCTCCCTTCATTTCCCTCAAAATTACAATCCAGTCCCCCAAAAAATGGCTTCCTCGTCAAGATCAACTCTCCGCCTCCTCTCCCGCCTCCGCCGCCTCCACCCCCACCTTTCCCCCTTCTCCTCCACCGCCTCCTCCACCTCCGCCGCCGTCGCTCCCATCTTCACCACCTCCGCTGGTCTCCGCCACCTCTCCACCGCCCTCCGCCGCCCCCCCTCCGCCCCTCGCAAGGTCGACATCGGAGCCCGCGCGCGCCAGATCCAAAACCGCCGCCTCTGGACCTACGCCCTCACCTTCGGCTGCGTCGCGGGGTTCGTCGTGATCGTCCTCAACACGTTCCAGGACCAGCTCGTCTTCTACGTGACCCCCACCGACGCCCTCGCCAAGTACGCCCAGAACCCTAGCAAGAACCGGTTCCGCCTCGGCGGGCTCGTTCTGGAGGGCAGCGTCTCCTACCCTTCCTCATCGTCGTCGTCGCCGGAGATGGAGTTCGTCGTGACGGATCTCATCACGGACATCCTCGTCAAGTACGAGGGGTCGCTCCCGGATCTGTTCAGGGAGGGGCACTCTGTGGTCGTCGAGGGGTTCGTCAAGCCTTTCGAGGAGGGATCGGCGGCGGAGGCCGGGAAGGGGTCGACGGAGAAGGCGAGGAGCGGAGAGTGTTATTTTAAGGCGACGGAGGTTCTGGCGAAGCACGATGAGAAGTACATGCCGAGGGAGGTCGCGGAGGCGATCGAACGAAACAAAGCTGTAATTGGGGCTGATCATCCGCCGATGGAGGCGTCGAAAGGGAGCTGATCGATTCGGGTACGCATTTTTTTGGTCTGTTGCTTTTGATTCTATGGTTGAGCAAATAATTTTGAATTTTGAGATTGATGATTGTTGTAGTTGATGATATGATTACTGTTGTTGCGATTCGACGACAAATTTTGTAGGAGTGATTCTATAAAGAAGAATCATTTGAGACTGTTCAATAAAAATGGGCTCTGTTTTTGTTTTCATGGAAATGTATGCCTTGTTCTTGGCTTGATTGTGCTTTGAACAATGGAAAGTGTCATAATAATAAGTTGAGATGCCAATTTTGGTGGTTTGATTGGGAGAATTGTAAGTCCAATGATTGATATCTGCTCGAACTTGTGTGATTCTCCTTTTTCAACTTAAAGTGGATCATTCGGACTGAGACGACCTTGACCTTAGGCGGGGTAACGGCTCTAGGCCCCCAAGTCCTAGGTACTTATAAAAAAGGAAATTTTTAAGGATAATTATTGAATTTTATTGCGATACTTATCTAATGAAGCACACATACTTTTACGAACAATGAAGTATATTCTTCAATTCATTAACTATGTACCTTCTTATATTTTCGCTGGTCAAGTATGTATTCGCTTAACTAAGCAGATAGTCAATTAGAGATTTTATATACTCGGTTAGGACTGCATAAATGATTGTGGGAATGACTGAGTATATCAGCGCCCCAAAAAAACAGATTGTGTGAGGTATCTACCATATTTTTGTGTGAATATTGTATGGGGGGTCCATTTTAAGAGTTCAACTATGGCCCCCCTTGCCTGCTTATACTAAGGACCGACCCTGATTCGGGCCTCTCAAGCATCACGCATTGTGATGCAAAAAGTGAAACTCTAACTTCATCTGGTCAAATTTGATTGATCTAAGACTCTAAGAGGCGGTAAACTTATTGCTGGAAGAATGTTGCAAGGCATATTTCTTACTAAACCTCCTCCAACCCAGAAGAGTGATGCATTGGATCAGAGCTTCAAAATCTGGTTTGATTTCACTTGCTTAAGGCCTCTTTCAATTGGACTGTGCTTTACATTTAATTCCTCTGGAAGGTGGTCCTCGGTTCAGTGTCGACGCATTTGATTGATGTACTATGGTTCATGGTTGTTTACTTGTATTTCTTTGGGATCTGTGTTTTGTGAGTTCTGATCCTTAGAATATCTGTTAGGGTGGGTGGGCGGTATTCAAGTCCTACCCCATTTAGAAAGAAATCACAATGTCGACATTGAATTTGACTTCCAAGTTGTGGAAGTTGATGAGGCTTTAAATCGTTCTGGCTATTCACTTAAAATGGATGAAGCCCAACATGTTTTGAGCATTAATTATCTGGAAAACCTAGTTATCTTTGCTGGAACCAATCCACTTAAATTGGTTTCTTTAATTCAGCTATCCTTACATGATCTTCTCATTTTCTTGAATCACCCCATTTCACAACAGAATAGAACATAAAATGGGATGGAATTGCTGGTCATGCTGAATAAAAAATATTTCAAGTATACCAGATGAATCCTTTGTCCAATTCTTATTTCAAACAAAATGGGGTGGGGCCGTGGGGGTGAGGGGGAAGGGGGTGTAAATTAGATGAAGCAATTTGAATGGTTGTATAACAGAAGCTCTGTTATTGGTTTATTAAGTGGGGTGACTATTTTGGCTGGTTTCTGGTTACATAAATTTAGGTTGTTTTAGACATTCTAAAATTTTGATTGATGTGTGTAAGAGCTTGAAAAGTATGTTCTCTCAGCAAAATATGCTCTTTGATTCTCACTCTTTAAGTAGATCTCAGAGATATACGTAAATTCAAATAGCCCCCTTGAACTTTGATTCTCGCGTACTTGTTCGTGCCCACATATCCATACTAATTACAACTTGGAGTTAAAGAATAACATTGTAAGTCTCATTAGGTTTCTTGCCTTTCAGGAATTGTACTCAAATTACTTAAGATTTGGTGGTGAAATTCCCACCTCTCTTAAAAAAAAAAGCATACAACTCTTATTTTTTTTGGCAGGTATACAATTTTCATAATCCTGAATTATGCATTTATGAGGAAGTGTTAGGTCTTCTTGATCAATTGTTTTGGTGATGTACATTTGAACAACAGAAACCAAGAGAATTTGAAAAAAAGAAAAGAAAAAGGAATCACAAACCAGATTTAGGTCCAAAAGCAACATGAAAGACCAACATGGCCCCAATATTAAAATTCTTGAAATTTGAAAGTTAATACCAAAAGAAAAGATCAATCAAGATTGAACAGAACATTGTATCATAATTCAATCATTGTTTTTCTTACACTACCAAATTTTCATTTATATACTGAAAATTATGTACAAATCACCTTGTGTAATTGGGCCCTAAAACCTTTTCTTTTTTTCCTAAACAATTTAAAGTTAATAAACAATGATGCAACAAAGGCTACAAAGATGGGATTTTCAGGAAGCAGATCCCTTTGTTTCTTGAACCTCAAGCTCATGCTCTGCAATCATGATGCATGAGTCTGCCTCCAAAGATGGCTCCATGCCCCTCCCTTTCAAGTGGAATGTTTTTGGTGATGCCAGCGCCTCTGGTGTGCATTGTACATCAGGCGTTATGCCGACCTTGTCAATCTCGTGTAGTGCAGGCGACAGATACTTCGCGACGGTGATGAACAAGGCAGACCCATCATGCAGCTCTGTCACACTCTGCATCGCAAAAGGAAGACCTTTCTTTCAAGATTTTGGATCATGTTAATCAGTTGTAAAAGAATTATAGGAGTGGTAATAGGTGATACAAATTGCACCAGAGAACCAATGATCCTCAAAAGATCACCTGTATTTTTCCCTTCCCAAAGGTTCTATGACCGACCAGAACAGCACGGCCGTTGTCATGTAACGCCCCAGCCAGTATCTCACTAGCACTTGCACTACCTTCATTTACCTGTTTATGTCCATAGCACTCAGCACCCATAAATTCAAATCAATGATGAAATAATATCAAAGTTAATAAATGTACCAGCACGACAAGAGGATCATGTGTCAAAGCATGCCCATTAACCATATTGATGGGAAACATATTCCCTTCCCGGTCAATTGTGTTCACAAGAGTTTCATCCCCATCTAACCATATTTGGGCAACATCCAGTCCAGATTTCACTAGTCCACCCTGGAAAAATACATTCACACATTACGTATACACGTGTCAATAAGCACAGGCATCACTCCAAAACTTTGTTGTATACATACGTGATGAGAAAAGACTCACTGGGTTATTGCGTAGGTCCAGTATGTAAGACTCGACACCCTGATTCCCCATTTCTTGAATGGCATACTCCATCTCTGTAGCAGCCGTCTGATTAACAATGAAAACATTCAATTTAGTAAAGTATAAGGCAAAAGATTTCTACTTTTATAGTAATGGACAATGAATATTTGATTATACTCCTCTCAAGTCACTTTATGGTTCGTCAGTGTTAATTGAAGACCAGCAAGAAAAATACTACAAGCAGTTAAAGTGATATTAAATCTTTGTGAGCTCTCAGGAGATTGATGTAAATGGACTTAGTTGGCATCTGTCAGAACAGGTCTCCCTTTAGGAGGGTGTCAAATGTTATGGTTTCTGAAGTCAATTCATTTTCTTCAATGGAATGAAAATAAAGAATACGGTTTCTGTTAGAACATGCAAGAAAGCGTGTGCTGAGGGTTGTTTTTCCCGTTTAGCGTAGTGTAATCTTGGCAGGATAAAATCACCTGGGAGAATGCAGAAAGCCTCACATAACCAGTCTTCAGTTCATGACCGTCCGGAGATCTGTGAGAAATGACAGCGCAAGACAAAGGGGATATCCTGATAACCTCCCGGGGAAGATTGACCTTCACAGAGCAGTATGAAAGTGACATGTATCATTGATCTATGCAACTATATGTGGGAAATATGTAATTTTAAGAAAGATATTAATTTTTTTGGACAAGGTAGAGGAGATGCTATTCTTGAAGATTTAAAAATCAAGTTACTCTAGATCTTGATGTGTCACTTATATATAAAGCACAGTAATGAGCGGCTACCTCTCTCAGACCAGAACCACTTCCAAAACCTGTGACCTGCAACCACAAACATGACCCAGATGTGTTAAAACCTGGTACAGCAAAATCTCTCTGAAGACTTTTTAATTTTAAAAACAGAAACCCTACAAAAATAAACCCCTTTAAATTGGTTATTTCTTGCTAATTTGGTTGCCAAGAATGTGAAGCAGTGTCCAATTTCTAAAAAGCAACCATATTAAGTGACAACTGCTTTCTTGCCTGTTCAGATAATTGACTATTTGAAGTGCAACTCGTAGCTGCATATCACAATTTACAAGAAGAGGGGCAGTTCATTACACTGTGAACTTTGACTGTTACAGTTGTTCCAGCACGTCCTCGAAGTTTCTGCGCTGCTGCCTCACCATTCATGCCATCAAGACTCTCACCTGAAAGAATAAACAATGGCTCACAAATGAGGTCCCCCAAATTTCAGCACTCTTAAAATGCCCATGTTAAAAAAAAAGTCAAGATATGCTCATAATACACACATTGCATCAATGAATCTCGGAATCCAAGAGCTTAAAAAAACATCATAGCCAGAAATGGTGCTAAAAGAAGGCAAGTGTTTTATAGATGCATATAATTTGCAATCAGGAATGAGTTACATGTACAGAACAAGACCAACATGTCTATCTATGCCTAAACTCTGCAATGGAGCTCCCAAATAACTTTGTTCCTGAGTCAATCTTCTCAGTCTCAATTGACTTGGTGTATTTTTATTTTTCCTATGGGTACTGAATAGCATGACATACCATCAATCTCAATAAGCTCATCGCCTTCATGTATACCGGCACGGGCAGCTGGGCTTCCATCTACACAAGACATGACCACCTGTGATGTTTTTTAGAGTACATGAGGACTTGAAAACATTTAAAGTCTGTAAGAAGATGACGACTTTTCCCAACAGTTTTAACTTACCAAATGCCCAGAGCTCGGTTCGACATTTATGAAAAGGCCAACCCCTTGCAAACTTCCATCATTTCCAATTCTGAAACTTTGATATTCCTGCACGTCCAGAACCATTATTATATGTCTAGATCGCCCAAAAGATTTTTTATTAAGGGCAAAGTGGATACTCATTCATCTTGCCTTGTAAGAAAAGCAAAATGAAAATATGCATACAAAACCCAGTTTGAACTAATTTTTAAAAAAGTAGCTTTTCCATAGAAGGCGCTTTTAATAAGATTTTCATAAAAGCTACTCTTAAATAGTTTCTAATAATAAAAAACTCTTTTATCGACTTTAACACAAAAATCAAAATCTACATTACAAAACCAATTATCTACAAACTTATTTTACAAAAGCAAAATCATTTTGATGATGGGTTAAAAAGAGGCCTATGTCTTTAACTATGGTGCAAAAGCTATGATATAAGCAAGAAAATTTCATGAGTACAAGCACACTAAAAAACACAGGAAAAATGATGAGACTCGGTATTTTTATAATTCAAAACGCAGAACACATGTTTTATATTTAAAAAAAACAAGCATACATACTTTGTTTCAATTCGAATTGAATGAATTTATTTTTAATAAATGTAAAAAAAAGTCTAATAATATATATACTTTGTCTATGTAGATGTTTTACTGGATTTTTAAATGCAAGTAGGATAGACTTAGTGTAACAGTGCCCAAAACACAAATTTGGTGGGAAGAATTGTTATAAGATGGAGAAACCTTTGGGCGGATGATCCTCGTAAAGGGATCGCCGAGCGTCTCTAACATCCCGCTAACCTTGTTGTAGGCCGCATCCGCCGACTTCAAAGGAACATCTCCACCATCGTCTGCTGCAGCTTCAAATCCCAATCTACAGAAAAACCCAAAACAGTTCTCAATTTCCCAAAACCACAGATCAAGATAACAAATTGAATACTCCCAATCTCTCAATCGATGATTCGATTCAATGTAACCTTGATGATTGAATGTCGGATCTACAAAGCTCTCTCGAATCAGTCCCCAAACCTCAACAAGCGTCCTCTGAACCGTATTCACCTAACACAAAACCCAAACCACATAAGAAACCCTACGAAGAACTTCTCAAAATTCTGTTTTTGTAGGGTTTCTTCGTCACCTCGCGAGCTCGAGAGACTGGGAAGGCGACGGTGAGGGATTCCGCGAGTGCCGGGGAATCCGAAGCCGTCGCCGTCGCCGACGCAAGAGAGACGGCGGCGGCGGCGGCGAGTCCGACGAGGCCCTTCTTTAACGATCGGACGGTCGTCGGCTTCTGGTGGTCCGACGATTTAAAACCGCCGTAGGAGCATACAAGATTTTGTTGACGTGGACGAGACGTGGAGGGATTTCGGAGTGGAAACATTGGGTTCGGACGGAGGAGAGCCTCCATTGAAGGTCCAATGGAGGGGCTGCGGGTGGAGAATAAGAGCGGGTGGGGTGAATATATAGAGGAGGAGGAGGAGGAATCTTGTGTGGGTCCCGCATTTGAATCTTTTTGTGGTTCCCGTTTGAAGTACTTGCTGACGTGGACAAAGAGACGGAAGGATTAAGAACACACGTTATCAATTGTTCCACGTATCGCCTTCCTTGAACAACACGTGTGTTGTGACGTAAGGTTCGCGCGTCGCGTACGGCAGTACAGTTTAAGGTTCTCATTGTGAGATGACAGCTTACCAGAACCTATCGAGGGTTTCATTAATGACCCGACCCGATCCAATCCAATCCTGTTGAGCCAGACGGGCCGGCCCATTTTATTTTATTTTATTTTTTAAAAAGAAAACAATAGGCATTCAGGCTTAATATATATAAAGAAAGTGAATGCTCAAAATAAATAAATAAAAAGACAACAGGCCACAGATATTCACTGTTTCCACCCAAAACGAAAATCAAATTAGACTATTCCTCAATGCACAAACCTTCCCACTGACACGTAATCATCTTCGTTCTTGCGCAAAAAAACACCACAGTCCTTGATTTGATGCACCACCATCTTCCATATGTTCATCGCATAAACCTGAGTTCCCTTGGAAAGAAAAAAAAAAAGATTTTGGAAGATCCATAATGCCCTTAGAATGGCCGATACAATCACTTGTGAAACTTTGGCTTTCACACTCTTCTCCCCTTGTCTGGACCCCTCTTCCCGACCTTCATAAGTTGTCAAGGGAAACACACATGTTCTTGAAGTCTGATACATTAGATCAGTGCTTCCAAATCAATTTGGCCATGAGACATTCAAACATGAAATGCATATTGTTCTTTCTAATGTTCGGGCTTGATTCAGTTTTTAATTTTGGAATCTAATCTAATTCAATTGAGTTAGAAATCGTAAAAAATTATCTTTTTAAAGTTTTTGCATATATACCCATCTAAAAACCATTTTTGTGGAATTGTCCCTCCTATCCTTGCTGGCAAAAATATCCATGTAATATTTAAAAACCGTTACACTACTTTCATGAAAAAAGAATTATATTATCATGATATATTGTATAAATCCACTAGGTGAAAAATATAAAAAAATGCTAAGTGAAGCGGACTATTAAAATAGATAGATTTTTCACGGGATTCTTCCACATACTACGTGTAATAATAGAGTACGAATCCAATCAGATCTGATACCATCAGTACCATATTAATTGTACAGTTCAATTCATAATCTATGGAATTCAATAGTAATGATACTAATAATATTCAGATCTAAATGAATTCAGACCCTGCTCTTCGTGTTATTTTTAAGTGAGACTGTTATGGCATAACAGATAACCACCCATCTCTCCCCAATCATCAAACATGTGAAAATGGATAACAAAACCATCAAGGATCACTCAAACAACCCCCCTCCCAAAAAAAACAAAAATGGCAACCATGTTCTCACCCTCAGCAATCCCTTCCACCTCCCCAACCCCTCCAAAAACACCACCACCACCACCCCAAATCCAATCCCAAACCCACCCCAAACCCCCCAAATCCACCCCACCCAAACCCCACCACCTCCTCCTCTCCACCACCGCCGCCGCCGCCGCAATCCTCCTCTCCACCACTCCCCCAACCCTCGCCGACCTCACCTTCAACATCTACTACGGCACCGCCGCCAGCGCCGCCAACTACGGCGGGTACGGCGGCAACTCCATCAAAAAAGACTCCGCCGAGTACATCTACGACGTCCCGGACGGCTGGAAGGAGCGCCTCGTCTCGAAAGTCGAGAAGGGGACGAACGGGACCGACAGCGAGTTCTACAACCCGAAGAGGAAGTCCGAGAGGGAGTACCTCACGTTCCTCTCCGGGTTCCGGCAATTGGCGCCCATGGATGTGGTGTTGAACAATCTCGCGCTGTCGGATGTGGAATTGCAGGATCTGATTGGGGGGGCGGAGGAGGTGAAGTCGGAGGAGAGGAAGGACGAGAAGGGGCAGGTGTACTACGTTTATGAGGTCGATGGGGCGGCCGCGCACAGCTTGATATCGGTGACTTGCGCGAAGAACAAGCTTTACGCGCACTTCGTCAACGCGCCCAACGTGGAGTGGGGGCGGGACCGGGAGTTGCTGATGCACCTTCACAAGTCCTTCAAAACTGTGTAGGCGAACGAGCGAGCGAGCGATCGACCTTTTCTTGTTCTTGTTTTTACAGAATTCGGGGGTTGTGATGTGATTGGTATGTTTTCATGCTGATATAATAAGCAAGTGTGGATGGTTTGCATATCAAGAACATCCAAATTCTTCATTAGCTCCATACAATGTGATGTATGAGCATTATCATAGCTTATGATGTTACATATTTTTTCTTTTTTTCAAAAAAAAAGAAGAAGATATACCTGTGTATCTTAGTGTATGCTCTAGTCTGTATATACTGGTGTATTAAAAAAAATGGTAAGAGCTACGAATGAGGTTGCACACATGACTTGACATATTATTTTTATTCTAAAAAGCTTTAAGATTATATTTTGTTCGTCTTAACTATGCATTTAAAGTCAATTTTGGTTAAAATACTTTGAAAAATTATGTTTGGAATCCTCCATTCCTATGCTTATTCTTGGATACTCTATAAGAAAAATTATTCTTCTATAGAATCTATCAGAACTGGATTGCTATGAAGGAAAAATTCTTCTTAATTATCAAATTGGCTCTTAATATAGTTGTATCTATTTAGTTGGGATAACTTGTTACATTTCTTGAACAGTTCAAAAATATATTCCTAATTATCAATGTCACCTTAACATCCAACATAAAGTTTTTTTTGTTCACTCTAATGATGTAATGCAAGGGAGGCTTTGAATTCACTGTTGAAAATAATTTGGAATAGCAACAAAAAGTCGAAATTGATAGTTTTGAGGCACATAACGAGTACGCTTTCTTTAAAGCGTGATTTCCTCCCACTCGAAAAAGAGTTACTATAGGAATTCGATGCAAACCGCTTCGGATACAACAATGACTTGTGGAACTGCGTTCAGCAAAACGAAGAATTCACAAAGAACTTCTTGTAGTACTTGACCTTTGGCACAAAGTGGAAATATTGTATGAATGGAAAAGGGTTTATGTGAGAAGAGGGCTTCTCAACACTTAGAATATTTTCGGATGGTTTAGAGAGACTTGGGAGAGAGAGAATAGGATGGCTAAAGAGGATTTGGGAGAGAGAGAGGAGTTTGTGTTTGTTTGGATGATCACAAACTTCTAAATCCATGTCTATTTATAGGCATAGAAACACAAATAACCATCTCTCTTACATTCCTTCACAAGAGACTCTTTAACCAATCCCAACTACCTCTCATACACTCCTTCACACTCTCCCAACTTGAATTTTAACTACCTAACTACCTTTCTCACTCTCAACGGATACTTCAACATACTCATTCTGCCTCTTATGGATGTTCCCTATGGCATCCTTTTTTTTTTTAATTTAAGTATCCTAAGTGACAAAAATAGTATCTCAATTAAATAGGCCCAATAGCTCAAGCCCATTAATAAATGGATCTTGGTAAGCCTATTTCCAATAGATCAAATTAGGATAGTTGTAAAGGCTATTAAATACTCTTTTCCATTATTTTATTTTTTCGATATGGGATTGAAGGTGCCCCCACACAAAGTATTTATATTAAATCAAATTTAATAAACACCCAGATGATTTCTCAACATTCACTGCTTGTCATCTTAAGCTGATATAATGCAATTGAGGCCGTTTTGGCTCTGGGGGTGACTGCAATGGGTGTCCTAAAAAAAAGGGATGGGTGAGTTCATGATGGCAAAGATAAATAACTTTTTGCGTTATGAAATCAGTTCATGAAGTAGCAGAGTAACAGTGAGATTACATAAGATTTGAAGAAACCAACCTGGGTATTGAAAATAATGATCATATAGCATAGTATATATAGCATACCTTTAAGGAGCAGTAAATAAAATTTAGGAACAATGTGCAATCAAATCACTCAATGAAGGTGCTCTTTCTAGAGTATCTGCACTTGGCAAATGATCTGAGTCATTGCATTCATTAAGATATCCTATTTAGGGGCAGATGTAATCACAATTATTTTTGTATCACTGTTTAGGTACGTATCTATACTTGTTCCTGAATAGAGGTCAGAGATCATTTTACTATTAAAAAAAAATATCACCCTATCAATGGAATATATGTAATCCAACTTTTATAGAACCTGTATAGAACTCTATTCACACTGAAAACAAATCTCACCAAGAAAGGGCATTTATCTGCATCACAGACCTCCCACAATATTTGAATGAAGGCAGGAATCCCATGGAATTCATAATGGTTCTCAGCTGTAACAAGCCACTGAAACCCTTTCAAATAGTTGGCCAATCTACCATTGTCCAATCCTCATCCATTGTCAATGAAACAAGAATGCTCAAATGATTCAAACAAACTTCACACAAAATAAAGTCAGACATCAACAAATTATGACATTTAAAGAAGATGAGAAGCTAAAAATTCTCTCAGTCCTCTAACATGTCACTTATCACTTAAGCTAGTGTTCATATTTAGACATGTCAATCATCCAAATCATATCAGTACATACGAATTCAAACATTAATCCTTCCATGCCATAACAAAGCCTAATGCAACATTAATCCTTCCATGCCATAACAAAGCCTAATGCATGGTGAATCCATCATCGTAGGAGACATGCCGCCCTCTCCAGCATGGCGGGGCATCCTCGGCATACTGGGAGCAGCAGCTCCACCTCCTCTTCCAGTTGACCCTCCCCGTATTAGGCCTGTCCCCCTTTTCATTCCACCTGTACACGATCACCCCGCTCCCATCTGTCCACTCCCCATCCACCCCCTGGTGCGGCGGTGCAAGCGCAAACAGCCCCCTCTCACCTGAGACATGATTATGTCACAAAAGGAGATGAGATCTAGTCAGTATTGGAAATGAAAAAATCAAACTATTCCAAAAGGGCTCATTTGATTAAAAAAATTTAAATTTTAGTATAAAAAGAATGAATTATATAAATAAAATAAAGAAAATGAGTTTATTAGGAATCAAGTTTTAACTAATTTGTATAAAATCATACTTGTATGAATAGAACAATGATGTGAATGATTTTGGTGAGAAACACTATATCCGGTTACAAGATATGGTGAGAAAAAGTAAACATCACCTCCGGTGATCATTCACATCATTGTTGTATTTAAATATGTAGAATTAATAGCTACATTTGGATGTGCGATCGAAATTGTACTATTCTTAAAATCTTACATTTTAAATTTAGTTTTTAAAAAGCGTTGTTTGTTAGCTTTTTAATCGCTAGATTATTAACTTAGAAAAATAAAATGGTTGTTTGAAAAGTTAAATGCTGAAAATGTATTTTGTGAATCTTTAGCTTTCCAAACACATAATCTACCCAAATAGAGATCCAAACGGATCAAAGACCAATTGATTCAATGAGTGGTTACACCTCAATTGACAGTTAGAAAACTTGTCCGAGCAATGCTTGAAGAAATGCATGAAAGAGTATTATGAGTATATATGATTACACTTCATATGTGATTCTTTGCTCACCTAAGAATTCTTTTATGATCATCAGTGTATAAGACTAACATGTATCACCTCACACGTTTGACATATAAGTATTATGAGTGATCTTAGACTTGGAGCTGACAAAATCTGAACGGATTTAGAATCTTGTTAAACTGTATCATGTCCAACTTGGATTCATTATTCAATCAAAAGAAATGATGCATGGAATTGTGTTATTTTCACCTGTTGTGTGACCGTGGAAAAGGCAGGAAGTGGGGGAGTTGTCTTTGTCATTGTAGAGAGTCCCACATCTCAGGCATCTCCTTTTCTTCTGCTGCTGTGAGGGAAGTTCTGATGGTGGGCTTTGATTATTATCAGTGTTTGAGGATTTGAGCTTCCATTTTGAGGGTTGCTTGAGTGGGACGATTGGGGGGAGTTGGTATGGTAAGGCCATGGGAAGGAGAGAAACTGAATTTGTCTTTTTGTCTATTATGTTGTCACAGGATGAATGTCAAGGATGAACAGAGGGGATGTTTGGGTGGGCTCTTTGGTTACCACACAATTTTTTTTTGTATCTTTGTTTAATTGTTTGTTTTTTGGAGGCAACTTATACATGCTTATGGAAAAAATCTAATAAATTACTTGTACAAATTATTTTTCAATCGACATTAAACCTAGTTTTCTTCAGTCGTATATAATTATAATGTATCAAAAAATAACAGACCATCATGATTATCTAACATATTAAAGAAAAATTAATCATGAAAAACATTTAACCCAAAAACCATATTTTTTTGTATCATATATGAAGTCAAAAAATTTAAGGACTTCATCTTTTCAATTGATTTTAGACCCCAGGACACTAGTTTAGAAAGTTCAATAATAACTAATATTTTATATAAAATTTTCTTAATAGAATGATTAGGCAAACAAATTCATGAGCTCTTCTTTTTTTTTATTAACCATATTCGGGTCAGGTCTGATCCGGGTTTGATGGGTCTGGATCAACATTTTCAAGGACTCACCGGTTCCTGGGTTGGACCTGGATCCGCCGGATCTTACCACGGGTCGGGTCCGGATCCACCCTGACCCGGCTCAAACCTGATCCATTGACAGGCCTACGTTTAGATCATGATATTCGGTAACCACTCTCAATCAATTAATTAAGATATAACTAAAAGTTTCAATATCTTATAGATGAATCCCAAATTGATAAAGTGACTCTTGTGATAAAAAAGCATTGTTTATATGGCTTCCCACACGTAGGCAATTTATTTAACCTAAAAATGTTGTTTTTCATTTTCAAATACAAACACCATTTTTTGATACGCCGTGGCATTACGCAGAATCCATCTTACCATTGATCCAAACAGAACTGAGGTTCACTTACCATCCGTGGTTATAAAAGTGAGGTATTTTGTTCATTTTCATGCATTCACAATTTTATGGGATACCACATTTATATCTTACAGGTGTTCAACTATGTATACAGTCTCACCCATAGTCTTTTATCATTTTTTTTTCTAAAAAAAATATACATTTATCCATTAAAATATATATTCTTATAAAAAATAAAAATACATTAAAATACGTTAATATATTTTTTTTAAAAATAATTTTTATATACTGTTATAATGCAATATACATCGCATGTAATATATATTACACTATCACAATGTATAAATGATTAGGGACTGCAAAACAAACTAAATACATCGACACACTTTTTTCTTTCACCTTTCCATACAGAGACGGAATTACTTAATTTTTCTGCTTGTTTGTTTGAGATTTGATTAGTTAACCAGCAACTTTTGTTCAAAAAAATCAACTGCTACTGCTCACCAAGAATGTAATGTAAACAAGCAATATGAGTTTCTTTGAGCTCACCAAGAATGTAATGTAAACAAGCAATATGAGTTTCTGTGAGCTCACCCACTCAACTCTCATACTGAATTCGAGTAGCCGTCGGCCACCGCCACCACATCATCACGGGCATGCGAGAGAGGCTTCTTATAAGACTGGAGCAGCAGTGAAGAGCAGACGACGCTGAGGGAGGAGGCAGCCATGCACGCGCCTGCAAGCCACGGTGGGAGCCGGATGCCAGTGAACGGGAAGAGAACGCCGGCGGCCACGGGGACGCCGAGGATGTTGTACCCAAGCGCCCACACGTAGTTGAGGCGGATACGGGAGAGGGTCTTGCGGGAGAGGTCGATGGCAGTGATCACATCCTCCAGGTTGCTCTTTATGAGGACCACATCCGCCGCCTCAATCGCCACGTCCGTGCCTGCTCCGATCGCCATCCCAACATCCGCAGCCACCAGGGCGGGCGAGTCATTTATCCCGTCGCCCACCATCGCCACGACCAGGCCTTTCTTCTGCAATGGGAGTAAATGAGATGGATGCAAATATTAGACCATTAAAATTTGTCATATGTTCCCCATTTGTAATTCAATCTTCAATAATTGAATCGAGTGCAAACATCTACCTTTTGTTCAAAAAATATAAAAAAATTGTCATATGTTAAAGCAGAGATGCATGAAGTTGGAAGTTGTTATAAGATTGAACTGATACTGAAAACCATTTGAGAATAAACATTTTTGTTATTAGAATAACATGTTTTATCCCTAAAAATATGGTTTAACTAATCTACCTGAGAAATCACAATTAGGATTTATATCATTTTTTACCCACTGATAAGATATAGGCAATCACACCTCTCCTCTCCTTTATATTATAATTGACATAAAATTGGTAATTTAAGAAAATATAAACATATTATATCAAGGATCAGCCACAGATAAAAGCGATTTGTTAAATTTCTTAAGTTTCTGAATGTAAAAATGTTTAAGTTCATGGGTAATATAATATCCTACATTGTGGTAACTTAACCAAAATGTTCTTCACTTGCTGCTAAACAAAAGATTTGAGTGCACATGCATACAGATAACAGAGTGCAGATGATAAAAGTTCTATGACTGAGATACATGCGGTGTGCAAACTATAATGAGTTTCTCAACATTTCCTGAAGAGAATCAACACATATTCACCACGGCATCAGCTTCCAAAATACTTAAATATTGCAACACGTTTATATTTAAATAAAATCGCAATTGACAACCCAGAAGAATAAAATGCCCTTTTCATGCACGATACATACCAACTCTAATAAAGTAAAATTCAGATTGGGGGGAAGGGGGCGTATAAGATGATGTCAACTGTGTCAAAGTTTCCAAGGCAGACTTCCAATAAAGGGTTACTGTATTTAGAATGGTTATGTTGAATGCCTTGCATGTGCATGGATGACCAATAATTCATTATAAAAACAAAGGTGAAGATTCTTTACCTGCAACTCTTTAACTTTCTCTGCTTTCCCCACTGGATCCGTCTCTGCAAACACAGTTCCAATCCCAACCTCCTTCGCTATGGCATTGGCAGTCGCCCAATTGTCGCCCGTCACCAAAATGCTTGAGATGTTCATCGACCTGAGAAATGAGACCACACTCTCTGCCTCAGGTTTCAAGGGATCAGTCACTGCAAGGGCTCCACCGATGACCCCATCAATGGCGACCAACACACAAGTGCGAGCGAGCTGCTCGGTCTCGGTCAAGTAGTTTTCAACCTCAGAGCTCATAGGCACTTGACATGCCACCATGAGCCTCATATTTCCAACTAAGATTCTTTTGCCTTCAACATTCCCGCTTACACCGGCTCCTGGGTGCACCTCAAAGTCCTTCACTTCTGGCAGATGATTGGAATTGATCCCGTACTGTTGACGGAGCTTCTTAGCATGCTCCACCACAGCCTTGGCTAGAGGGTGTTCACTGTCAGCCTATAAATAGAAATTCAAGATAAGAGTTAAAAAAGAGGAATCAGTTGAATTGCATGCATGCAGGCCCTGTGGCTTGTGCCCAACCATAACAGCCACAAATACACAAGAATGTACACTGTACAAGAACTAGTAACCAATAAGCAGCCAGCATTGGATGCAGTTACAGGTTTCAGACCTGTTGACTGCTCCGTTATTTTATCAACATTGACAATAGCGATACTGCTAACAAACACAGATGTCTGAGCAGTATCTAAATGCACGTATTTAAATCAAAGCCGTAGATTAAATAGAATCCTTTTTTCCTGTAGAAGAAGAAGATGTAGGATCGATCTTATTACAAAAAGATCCACCCGAACAAAGGAGACGAGGAATCGAAGCCGTAAATCGAATCTTGAAGGAGGAAGAAAAATTAAATTAATTACCAGTTATAAATCTGAATTCAAATTATTCATTTCTAAACCAAAGTGAATGCATCGCACATAATACTGATAACCGCATCCCCGGGATTAACTTATACTAGTCAACCTGACATATGGAGATCATAGACACAAACTTAAACAAATTTTCCTCTAGAAACTTAAAAATAACATTCGTGTTGCTCTAGATACTTGCCTCTGCAGCAGCTGCCACGTCACATAATTCCTGGATTGACTTGCTGGAAAAGAGCGTTGTGCTTACTACAACCGGTTTTCCAACAGTCAATGTTCCCGTCTTATCAAATACAACAATTTTCACCTGCAGCATTAAGAATTGGATGGGACAACCACAACCATTTAGATAAAATTGAATCCTAACTAAAGGATCAACCTTTTGGAAAAATTAGCTCATTGAATAGTTGATTGCTTACTTTGTGAGCCTTTTCAAGAGCATTTCCGCCCTTAATGAGCACACCCTGAGAAGCACCTTTGCCTGTGGCCACCATTACGGCTGTCGGCGTGGCCAATCCTAAAGCGCATGGACAAGCCACCACCAATACTGATATCCCAAACTGCAATGCTAACTCAAACCCATCCATAGCTTTTGGTATCCAATGCCTTGGATAAACACCAAATTCACCAGGGATAAACCATCCCAGCCACGTGATAAAAGCCGCCACAACAACCTAAAGCATTGTTTAAAGAATTTGTGTCACAATCAATGTCATATAACATAAACTCATAGGCACATGAGAAGGTGGATTAATAAAGTTTAGACTGTGCACAAATCCCTATGGAAAAATATGGGAATTTTTATGAGAAGAAATATGACATGGGAAAAATATTGTTAAAAAGAGATGAGGAACAACTTTCTCAAATCGTATGAATGGTCATTTATATATCTGGTTGATCAGGTGATTTCTCTAGGCTGCATTTTTAGTTACATGAGAATATAGATAAATAGAGCTTAGGATGTGCATCATGTCCTATGAAAAAAATATGGAAATTGAATGAGAATAAGAATTAGGACATCGGAGAAATATTGTTGAAAAAGAGTAAACTTGGCATAAGGAATCAACTGTCACGAAAAAGTTACAAGATTCTCAAATTGTACGCAGGGCCATATGTATGAGCTGTTGATCAAGTAATTCTCTAGGCTATTATTGGAACAGACCTTTTCACCATTGACACCAAAATTAGATATCTCAAGATATAAATATGGATGCCTATTGGTGCTTGATGATTTGTAGCCCTTGAATATGATAAGCCTATTTCAGAGAGAGAGGTACTCACTGCAGGAACAAAAAATCGAGAGATCCTATCAGCTAATTTCTGGACAGGGGCCCTGGCAAGCTGGGCTGCTTCCACTAGCTGAACTATTTGTGATAATGCAGTCTCCGATCCCACATGGGTGGCCTTTACTTGTAAGGTTCCATTCGCATTCATGGTACCACCTATAACCTGCTTATAGCACAGGAAAACATGAAAGTTTTTGGACAGAAAATTCTGTGTGACAACAGAATAAGGAAACAAAAGGGGGTAAAGACAAAAACCTTGTCTCCTGGTCTCTTTGCAATGGGCCTCGACTCTCCAGTAATCATGCTCTCGTTGACATAGCTCTGCCCCCTTATAACAAACCCATCAACGGGTACCTTTGCACCCGGAATGATTTTAAGTATATCGTTCCTCTGTATCAATTGAGTGCTAATCTCCATCTCCGAAACCACATTCCCATCTGAATCTAAATTTAGGAGAAAAGCTGTATCCGGTGCAAGATCCGTCAGCTTTGCCAATGCATCTGATGTCTTCCCCTTAGCTACCACTTCTAAATATTTTCCCAAGAGAATAAAGGATATCAACATGGCACTGGTCTCAAAGAAGTCTTGCCCTTCAAATGAATCTGAGGTTACAGATTTAAGAACAATGTATACAGAGTAAAAATAAGCAGCATTGGTGCCCAGAGCAACTAGAACATCCATGTTGGTAGACCCTCGTTTCAAGGCATGATAAGATCCAAGGTAAAACCTGGCAACAAAAGTAATAGCCAGAAGGCCAACAGATGTCATCTTCAACCATAAAAAAAGCATCTATTGTTCATTGAATAGGTTAAAAGAATCTCCCAAAATATAAATAGAACACGGAAAGCTGGCAAGTGGAAAACAATATTCAAATGTCACAATTTATCTTAATCAACTTCAAAAGTAACACTTAAATTGCTGGATCCCCTGCACAACACAAACCCACATCCCCATCCCCCGCGACCCCAAAAAAGAAAGAAAGAAAGAAAAGAGTACATCACTGGGATCACTTTTCAAAAGAATTACTTTCTTCTTAAATTTAAAAAACACATGCTCTAACTCATATTCTCGATAAAAATAAAAACAAAACAATGCAATAATAAGTAAAAATCAACAGATGGCCAAAATTGAAAAGTCAGCACTCTAGGATCTCAGAAAAATTAAAAATGAACTATAAAAAAAAAATTGAGATGGTGACCACCATACCTCCAGCCAACGATAAATTGAACTGGTGTACAAAGAACCAAGCGAAGTAGCATTCCGATGGTCAGCATGTTGTGAACCTTATAATCTAACCAATTCCCTAGAGGATGAAGCATGGGAAGCACCATGGAGAAAAGAACTACTGGAACTGAAAACAGACAGCTCAAGAGGAATTGGTTCCTATACACAAGCGTCTCGTGTTGTTGTTCTGACTCTCTGCGTCTGGGAGGTGCATACAAACTCACACGGTAGAAATTGCGGCCGTGGCCAACTTCTTGAATGCATTGAATGAGAGATCTTGGACCTGTGTAGTCTGGATCATAAGTAATAGTTACCTTTGAGTCAACCACATCCATTTCTACATGGTTCACGCCTTCGACAGCTTCAAGAGAAGACTGAATGAGGGAGGCTTCTTCTGGGGAACCGAGGCCTTCAATTTTAAGATGTACTTTGTTCATATCATCTCCAGAGCTGATGAGATCAGCTCCAAATCCAGCATCTTCAATGGCTTCAATGAGGCGATTGGAATCAGTGATGTTAGGATCAAAGTGAATTTTTGCTTCTTCAAGGGCAAGACCAACCACAGCTTTCTTCACTCCATCAGCCATTAGAAGGGCCTGTTCAATGGATTCAGAGCAACTGGTGCATGCCATTCCTTTAATTCGAAGTCGACATACAGCAATATCTTGATCAGGAAAATCATCAACTTGATAATTGTTGTTTTCTATGGCCTCTTTGATTCTTTTTGCCTAAAATAAAATTCAGTGGCAGAATAAATCAACATGAAACTTTGTTTTTATTAGCCAATGCTCTTATTTTATTTTTTATTTTTTTTTAGGATAGCCAATGTTCTTATTATTCGTAACATAATAAGAATAATGCCACATATGATTAAATTTTGCATCGTGGAAAGAGACAAGTATCCAGTGCTTGCAGATATTATTCATATGCTTTTTTCATTGAAGTTCTCAGAGATATAAATATCAATGCATAACTTGGAAAAGGGACTAGTTAGTATTACATCAAAAGAGAAATATTTCCATCAACTTATATATGATTTTTTACTTTCTATAAAGCATGTTCTAAAAGTCAATCATAGACTATTAACCATGCAAGCGAAAAACTTTACATCTACTTACGTTGATGAATTCCGGTCTATATATTATTACAGCCTGCCCTTCAATGGGTGATACAGAGACGCTCTCTATTCCTTCAAGCTTTCCCAGCATGGACTCAATATATGTCGCACATGTTGCACATTTAATGCCACTGATTTTCAACATTACTGTCCTTGTACTCTTTGTTCTTCTCAAAGATGGGTGGGGAATTGTCACTGTAGTACTTTCTGGAGATTCCAGAAGAGGCACCACAAGATCCCCGTTTGCAGTCTCTTTCATTTCGAAAACTGCAATATCAAAAAAAAAATTCACTTCTCAGAACATTATAAGCATTCAAATAGAGGCCATCAAAATGTTATAAGGTCAAAAATCAGCTAAGATTTTATTTAATAAATATTTTGTCACTCAAATGGCTAAAAGATAGATTCCTTCCACATGATTATGATAGTAGGGAGATATGTTTACACTCTAATAAACTACAGAACATTAACCCCACAAGAACTAAAATCACGAGTCATATTTCTCTTTCCTTCCTTCTCACCTTGCTACACATGCCCACCCATACAATGATACAATGATGTGCATCAAAATTTCTTTTTACAATGTATGATGATTAGTACAATATACGCTAGAATAATTCTGAAACATTTTTAGGAAAGACTAAACAAGGGAATGTCCATGTATTGGGTTCCACAGTTTAGCTATAAAAAAAAAAACTCCACATCAAATTGCCACTTATCCATCTGCTCTTCTCTGACCTAAATGTTTTTTCTAGGTAAGGGGTTTCGACATCATGTCATTTTTAAAAGCAGAAAAGCACAAAAAAATCCAAAAAATATATAGACTTTATGTTTATAAAGTTAAAGTTAAAGCATTAAGGTGTCATAGAGTTGAAGAAATAAATTTAGTGTTAGTCAATAATTTAATAAATTTATTTATAAAAATGATATATGCATAAAATTCAGAGTTGGCCCATATATTAGCCTATATACAGGACTAATCGACCTGATCTTCAAATCTATACAACCAACACCTGAAAATGACTTCTATTGGCCTAATACCAGTATGTAATGTTCATCGTCAACTACTATCAGACAATACACAAAATTTATGTTTTGTGTTACAGTGTCACTGGACGGGTGTTTCAACTAAGGGTAACGTATAAAACACTCTCAATTAATCCTCTAATGGGTTCCAAAGTGAAAAGGCCAGAAACTCAACTCCAATACTAAAAAACTCAAAATCAAACATTTCAACTATAAAATATATATATATATATTAATTAAAATATATCCAACTTGGTTGACCACATTATTTGTTTAATCAAGCACCTCTTTCTTAATTTTTTGGGGTGTTTCATCGTTGTTTCCATCTTGAATCTGATACAAAAAATACATATTAATTAAAATATATATCCAACTTGGTTGACCACATTATTTCTTTAATCAAGCATCTCTTTCTTATGTTTTTTTTTTGTGGGGGGGGGGTGTTCATCGTTGTTTCCATCTTGAATCTGATACAAACAACGCTTCAAGTATTACAAACAACGATGCCGAGAATTAATAGTAAGGCGTGACTGCTAATTGGAGAAGTAAATTATGTACATGCACTTCAATTATTCAATACGCAAAGACAGCATTCAAACGTATTGAAAATTAAAACATTAAAACTGCATGCAAATCAACCATCAAAATTTCTAACAACGAAACTAGAAAAACACATCACAGCCCTGTCAGAATTTTGCGCCAAACACTGATTCAAGGATTGAAACCACAAACCAAAAAAAATCATACCTTTCGAATCGCACGGATATCTAGGGTTTAGGAGACGACGTTATTAGGGTTTATGTGAGGAGAGGAAGCGAAGATGGAAACGATGGACGATTTAGGGTTTCGGTGGCCGAAAAGCGAGAGATGGTGAGCGATGACAAGAAAAGGTGAGCGATGACAAGAAAAGCCGATCAAATTTGTCTTTCGCACCAAAAATGAATGGCCCTTTTATATATAAAAAGCAGGGCCTCCACTTCGCTTCTCTTTTTTTCTTGTCTGCCCTTTTTTTTTTAAATTTCGAAATTGTCAACGTATCCCTCCAAATCGTTCTTGAAGGGTCCGATATGCAAAACTTAGATCACAACCGTTCGTTTAATGCACCTTTTTAAAACGATCTGGGGTGTTGGCGGTTTCTGATCAAGTGAGATCACCTGCGGTGTGATTAACGTCCGATCACCGCGTCATGAACGGGTGGGTTCAACTGTTCGAGCGAGAGGGAGAGGCGGAGGTGTATTGGTTATTTTGTACCGCGTAATAACGTTGTCGATGCAACCCGTGATGTGGTTACGTACGGTTCGATGTGACACGTGTCACTGTGGATGGTTTTTTTTGGCGATCGTCGGATTTCGTGCCTGTTTTCGTGTGGAGTGGGCCAGTCGCGACCGTTCAAATCGATTGCTTGGGCCACCATTGTGGACCTATGACGATCCAATACGGCTGAAGGAAAATTCCGGCCCATTAAAAACTCGGGTTGATGGGGATCGAGTTTGAACCAGTGTTCTAAAAAGCGGGTCTAGGCGGGGATTAACCGTCCGCCTAGACGGAATCGACTAGCTACCGCGTCGATTAAGGGGTAATCGGTCCACTAAGCGGCCAGTCCTTAATCGACCGCCTAGGCGGGCTGAATCGGCCCATTTCACATGCTCACAGCATATTCGGCCCATTACATGCCTGATTAAACATTTAAACCCATGACCCACCACTATTTCATTTCATTCACCAAAAAAATCAAAAACCCGAAATCAACCACTTGCACCTCCACCTCCCTCTGACGACGACCACTTGCACCTCCCTTCGACGACGATCGGCGAGATGGCGACAACTCCTCTCTTCGGTGAAAGCTCTCCGTGGCTCAAAGAAGCTTGTAAAGGTACTGCATTTGCTCCACCAGATCGTACGTCGAGCTCATCTTGTCCCGAATCGGCGCCGACGAAATCGGGGCTTCGTTTCTTTCAACGCAAAATCGGAGCCTCCGACGTCTCCGGCGCCGACGAAACCAAATCCGGCGTGTGGGTACATCTCCGGTAGAGGACCGCCGTAAGACACCGCCATGATGACCACCGGCTTCACGTCAGAAGGGATCGAGTCTTGCTGTACCATCCTCTGCACCTGCTTCTGTTGTTGCTCTAGCGGCTTCTGCTGCTTCTTCAAATTCTGACTCTACTGCTGCTGATTCTGATTGGGCTTGTGCTTCTGTTGCTTCTGCGGCTTCGACTCTCCATCAACGACAACCCGACCCTCCTTCGTCGATTGTGCTCAAAGAAGCTTCATGAAGCCCATTGTGATTTAAGAATCCTTTGCACTTTTTGTTGGTTTATATGATTTTGAGTTTATTAATATTAGGGAAACCATTATGTCATTGCAGTTGTTTAGCTTCATTGAAACTTGAAAGTTTTGCAATCATAATGTGGTGATCGAAGTTTTGCATGCTTGAATATCCTTTAATTTTCATGATAAAATGTCTTTTTGTTTAATGAATAGTTAAATATTGTAACTGAATTGAGTGAATTCTATGAACTGTTATTCATTATTTAGTTGCACTTTGTATTAGATTTTTAGTGTTATGTATTTATGTCACTACAAAATATTTATTTATGTATAAAATAATGTTTATTTCATTGTCATCTTTATTTTAAGTATTTATTTTATTTTTTTAAATTATTAAATATGTGGACATATATTGTTTTTATCATTTATAAAACAACCGATTCATCTCCGCTTAATCCCCCCACTAGCCGATTAATCCCTAGTCCATCACAATCGCCCGACTAGCGTCTAACACTTTTTAGAACATTGGTTTGAACTTTTTTGGTCGATCAATATTATTATTATTTTAGAGGAAATTAATTAGGGTTCATGTGGTCATCCATCTATTATTTTTAGATGACTGATTTTTAGGTTTCTAAAGTAATGAAAAATTATCTTTAGATCTCTTTAGCCGAATACTTTAAAAAATATTCAAAATGATCATCGCACAATTATTTTAATACATTGTTAATACTTTCTAGCACATTGTTAAGTATCTCTAGTACACTATCCTTAGGACATTGTTAACTTTCGCATAAAATGTCATACACTCAATTATTTTAATACACTATAAGTATCTCCAGTACACTAAGATACAATAAGTATTATTTTTCAATTTAAAAAAAAACCTCATATACTATGATAGAACACCATACTATAATAATGCAACATATGCTATATTGCTGTGCTATCAAAGCGTAAAATTGTGTATCAATATTCTTTTGTAAAAACAAAAAGATAATGTTACGTTCAGTTCCATTTTCAAACTCAATTCCAATTTACATGTATTTTGAATTTTTTAAAAATAATATATCTCATTTATTAGTGAGGTATATAATTTTATAAAAAAAATGAAGTATATACTTTAATAAATTGCATGGATGCATTTATAAAAAATGTGAAATTTTTATTTTGAAACATATGACTTGTTAACAAAAGCATATGCATTGTTAATTTTCAATCAAATGCATATAAGTCCAAATGTGTTTTCAAATGTGCTTTATGAGTGCAGGGAATCAACGGCCTGATTACACGCCCTCGACCCTCCGAAAAGGGATCCACCGTACGAACGGCGCAGATGTGACTCTCCCTTTCACTCCACCCGAGCTAAGTAGCTCTTCGACGCTCCAACAATGGCGGAAAACTAGGGTTTTAAAACCACCCTCCCCAATCCGAACCAACCCCCCCCAAAAAAAAAACCCTAGAAAGCAATGGCGGAAAGAAACAAAGGCGTCCGCTTCGTCTCCTCCTCTACGAAGGTCCCCCTCTCTCGCTCCCTCCCCCTCCCCCTCCCCCCTCCGCCTCTCCCTCTCTTCCCCTCCAACCTTCTCTTCGCCCGCCAGAACCTCTCCTCCGCTCTCCAAACCGCCAAACACAACCTCCACCGCCTCATCACCTCCTTCGCCCAGGACATCCGGCGACGACAACAACCCGGTCTCCTCCGCTTGGGGGCCTTTCTCTCGCTCTCGCAGGCGTCCGAGGCGAACCCTCCGAGGCACTCGCATTCGAGAGACAGGGACGAGGAGAGGGTGCTGATAAGCGAGGTTCTGATCAGGGACAAGGACGGGGAGGAGATGGAGAGGAAGGACCTCGAGGCGGAGGCGGCCGCGGCGCTCAAGGCGTGCAGGCCGAACTCGGCGTTGACGGTGAGGGAGGTCCAGGAGGACGTGCATCGGATCATTAACAGCGGGTACTTCTGTTCTTGCATGCCCGTCGCTGTCGATACACGGGACGGCATCCGACTCATATTCCAGGTGATGCTCTCACTCATCAGCGACAGATTCAATGTTGTTATGTTTTGATGCGAGTGTTCATGTCTGACAATGGAAATGGAGCTCAATTTGAATCTGGAATAGTGGATATAGTTTGGAAGCAAACCCCGTTTGATTCGCAGATAAAACCTGAATGAGAATTGGAAGATGACTGAGTTTCCTCTTTATTCCATTTGGGTGCAAGAAAATATTTTGATCTTAATTTAGACAAGAATTATGGGATCAATTTTTAATCATAATTTATTGGCGGCATCTGCCAGGGTTTTGTGTGTGTGTGTGTGGGGGGGGGGGGGGGGGTGTCAAGCATTCTGTCTGTGAGCCTTTTAAGGGGAGGTTTTGTTGCTCCTTGATAGCAGCACATAACCGACTTTAACTGAGAATAGCCTAGTGTC
Source organism: Acorus calamus (assembly GCA_030737845.1). Classification (NCBI taxonomy): domain Eukaryota; kingdom Viridiplantae; phylum Streptophyta; class Magnoliopsida; order Acorales; family Acoraceae; genus Acorus; species Acorus calamus. The sequence continues at coordinate 23,382,589 of CM060879.1, read as the reverse complement.
ATGTGGATTGACTAAAAATATGTATTTTACCCTCAATAACTCCATTCTTTGATAGGGTCATCAAATAAAGTTAGGTGAGCTTACAACTAGGGGAACTTGGCATGGCTTCTATTCCTTTTTGTCTGGTCTGGGTTATTTGTCACCATTATTTGTGGTATGCTTCTAAGTGTCATCAAGCATTAAATGGAGGTTCTCTGAAAAAATATAGTAAGAATTACAATTTACAATTGTCCTTGTAGATGAGTTTTCATCAGTTCTAAGCCTTGCATGATCATTATGTTGATCTATATTTTGTAAATTGATTTTGTTTATTATTCCAATGCACCGCACCCGCACCCAAATCATTTCTTGGTGATTTGGCATGTAGTTCTGAACTTTTGTTGTGTGGTACAAGGTAGAGCCTAATCAGGAGTTCCAAGGGCTGATTTGTGAGGGGGCAAACGTTTTACCTTCAAAATTCTTGGAGGATGCATTTCGTGATGGATACGGTAGGCCTTTTGGGGGAGTTTTTCCTTATAAGATATTTATTTTATTTTTGAGGAAGAAAAATTTGAATTTGCACGCTCTGTGGGGTTATAATTTTTTTTTATTTACATTGCTCATTTCGCGTCATGTGCTTCTCAAAATAATTGTCGATGACTTTCATTGATTTATTTTTTAATGTTAAGCATGCAGGAAAAGTTGTTAATATTCGGCGTTTGGATGAAGTGATCAATTCCATTAATGGGTGGTACACAGAGCGGGGTCTATTTGGATTGGTTGGTGATTTTTCCCCACAAATTAGAAGATATTTTTTTTCCTCCTTATTAATCAACCACGGTTCAACATTTTAGATATGTTAAGTTCCTCTAATCCTTTTTCCAACTCTATGGATATGCTATACTGATGTCATGACTAACAATGCATGCAGGTTTCGGATGTTGAGATTCTTTCCGGAGGAATTCTTAAGCTGAAAGTTTCCGAAGCTGAGGTCAATAATATCACCCTACGCTTCCTTGATAGGAGGACGTAAGAAAACTATACTTTTTTCAGAAAAAGATCACCACTCTTATGTTATGTTAGACATCCATGACACTGGCATTATTATATATATATATATCTGATTGTATACTCTGCTGTCTTCAGTGGTGAGCCTACTACTGGGAAGACGAGGCCAGAAACTATTCTTCAACAACTTACTACTAAAAAGGGACAGGTAGATAGTGGAGATTCTGTTCTTTACTCTTGCATGTTTTATTATTGAGTATATTCAACTGAATGTCGATGAAATAACACAGTAGGAACTATTTTGCCTCCATGTGACCGATAAAATTGTTTTCAGTTTTTCAAGATAGAAGCTTTTGCAGCATTTTTTGGATATTAAAGGCCACACTTGAACCGACTTGGTTAAAGGCTCATCATAGTCGACGCGCCTAGGCGCCGCCTAGGCGACTAGGCGGTCCAGATAGACCTAGGCGACCGCCCGCCTAATAGCATGTTAATTAAGCGGGCGCCTAGGCCCGCCTACCCCTCTAAATCACGCCTAGCCCGCCTTAATCACGCCTAGTCCGCCCAATTCCTCGCCTGACCTTAAAAATAAAAGACAAAATAAAAAAAACACGATCAAAAGATTGAAACATCACCTACTCTGCGGTTAACGGTGCAGCGAATTCTCCCAGTCCTAAGTGAGTCTCTATTGATTTTTTATCTCTCCCTCCTATCTCTCTTCAAAATTTCTGAACTCTTATCTCATTTTCCCTCAATCTCTTCCCCCTTTTCTCCTTTAATGCTACTAGGGTTAGATTATATTAATTTTGTTGAAATGGACATGCACCAATAAATTACTTCCATATGTTCTTTATTTATAAATAATATTTCTTCATTTTAAGTAGTATTCTTGAAAAAATTAAAGAATGGATAAACAGATAAATAACTTTAATATAATTATCAATTTAAATAATAAAATCTTAATTAAGCGCCGCCTAGGCGCGCCTAGGCACGCCTAGCCGCCCAGACAACTATGAGGTTCATATAGTCATTTTTGCTGCAGCTAAAGTGGATTATAAGTTCAAAATTCAGTGTAGGGTTGTAATCATTTTCATTTGTTGCAAAGTTGGTTTGTGTTGCTTGCTTGGAAATCATTTAGTGTGGGAGACAGGCTTGTTAATTTTCCACACATGCAGTGGTGCTGTTTTGGATAGTATGTACCATTGTACCATAGGATTTAAATTTTGTAAGCACTAGCTGCTTTCACATGTTAATGGAGTTCTGGTACTTATCTACATCTTCCTTTTCCTATTGCATGGTTTCATTTGTTGTCCACATATCAGCCATATCTTGAAGAGTTGTTGGAAACTGAAACCCCTTACAAAGTTTATCTATGTTTATTTGGTTTGCCATTGTTTGATATCAGGTGGATTCACCCAAGTGGATATAATACTGATTTGCATATTCAGTGCTTGACTTGTTTATTTGTATGAAAATGTGAGCCAAGACCCAATTTGTATAAGGGATATTGGGAGTTGGTCATGTAACATCACATTTTCTCCCCTTCCCACATATATCATTATATATGTATGTTTTGCATCTGATGTCGTCTTTGAGGTCCTCATACAGGAAATAACAAGTTAGTATTTTTTTGCATGCTTTAAAGAGGCCTATTGATCAGTCAAAATTTCCGGTCAACATGCTTTAATCAATTTATTTCATTGATTACAAATTTTTGTGTAGGTTTACAGTTTGCTACAAGGAAGAAGAGACGTAGAAACAATATTGACAATGGGAATCATGGAAGATGTTAGCATCATTCCGCAGCCAGCTGGAGGTTATTCACATCTCTTTATCTATCATTATTCTTGTGAATCTCATATCTAAATAAGTCGAGGAATATTCCTATAACCATTGTTTAATGATTTTTTTGTAGCATTGATTTTTCATTATAAGGGAACATTGTGGAATAGATTCTGCTATACTCTTTATTTGAACCAATATCTGTTTTTGTTTAAGATAGTGGAGATAATATTTGTGTTAAACATAATTTTGTTGACATTTCCTGGTCTACATATATATTATATATATAATGCAGAAAAGAAATTCAGCAACTGTATGCTATCATACATGAGAAAGTGCTTCAACTGGTTTATATAGCATAAATTGAAGCTGACGGGTTTGTAATCAAAGTCTAAAGAGGTCCAATGATGGTTCTAAAGTACGGGTTCATGGCCAACTTCTGTGTGTCCACTCCAAGAGTTCATCTATGTTTTAGTGCACAGTGATGCCAAGATACAATAGGTAAACTAGAGCCCCTTATTATTGTATGAGAGATTAAAGACCCTTATAAAGCCATACAAGGAGTACGGCATGATGCTGTCAATAAGGAAAGACATAAATATTCCCTTGTCTCTTAACAACAATCACATAGATTATTTTCTATATATTAAACTCAAAGCTCATATGTATGAATCATACTTAGAATGACAATTTTCTATTACATTTATTTATCTGTCTGTCGTCATGTATATTTGTCTCCTAATTAGCATATATCTAACCCTAATTGAATGGCAAAACACACCTTTCATGTCGTAGCTCTTATATGAGAAGTTATCTTGATCTTATTGTTTCTGAAAAGATTTTTTTAACTTTTCCCAATTATTCTGGACAAGAACTTTATAAGAATGTGATTGTGATTATCATAATAGTTTCAAACAAATATTTATTCTTTATGTGATAACATGTTATATGCACTCAGATATTTGAGGATATACATATATTGTTTCATAGAATAAAAATGGTGCAGCATATTCAAAATATGTGGCCACATAATGTACACAAATAGAATAGCGGACCAAACACTTTTTTGATGTTTTTCGGCTTTTTAACTAAGTGCAGCTAGAACATGACATACGTGGCCACATATGCAGCTGCACTCAGCATATGTGACCAGCATATTTCTCCTCCCAAGGGCGAAAAAGAAGAGAGATCCTTTTCTCCCATTCAAACTTTCTCACTTTCCATTGTATGGGCTTATTCAAGCAAAAACCATGTAACCTGACAAGTGAGCCCATTCCTGAGGCCAAGCTTTAGTTTCCGAGCACACATCCTGAAGTCCAACTAGTTCCTTTGTGAAAACATCAAAATGTGAGGACTCTTTTTGACTTCAAATTATATCTGACATTTACCTTTAGATCTTGATTTTGATAATATAGTCCCTTACATGTCAATGTTAACATCGATATCGACATTGCTTATTTCCTAAAGGCTTGGCGCCGTGGGCCCACTTTATGTTTTCAAGTTGCCTGTGTCTTATGAGAATTGCTGGTCCTCAAGCCCATATAAAGTGTGGAGGATTGTGAAAGGTTGATAGCTGACATGAAAATCATCAAATCCATGAATCATTCTCAAGTTGAATATTCACTAACACAAACCAGTTTTATATTAACCATAGCTAGAACTTATCCATGTCATTCCCATCGCATGATGTGCATCATCGAAGATGTGATTGATAGGGTGTGTGTATGTATATGATTATAGGTTTCGATGTGTGCATAACGGCATACTTTCATGATGTGTTCAATTTTGGTTGAGTTTCAGTGTTAGCTTTAATATTCCCATCTTCTCTTGTAATGTTGAGAATCTTAGATTTGTCATATTTGCAACATTTGCAGACACAGGAAAGGTTGATTTGGTAATGAATCTCGTTGAGCGTGTTAGTGGAGGTTTCTCTGCAGGTGGTGGTATATCAAGTGGGTAAGTGAGGGTTTATATATACGTGCATAAGTTTTAGTTTAACACATTATATAGGATTTCTGATTTATTTCTAAATGGTTGTTTTGGATGATATTTGAATCTGTAGGATAACGAATGGCCCCTTGTCAGGACTGATTGGAAGGTATTTTTTTAAATGCCACAGGTTGTACAATTTAGCTGTCAAGTTTCCGCACATTTGATTTTTCATGTTCTATATACTATATGATTTTGGGCTAATGCAATTAAACTGCATGTTTATGTGATAAAATATATTTTATGGCCTGCAGCAGTTTGATGACATTACTGCAAATAAAGTCTCTTCTTTAAATGTAGGAGATGGTTATTTAATTTGCGTGGAATATCTCTATAGGAGAGATGGTAAAACTCAATTCTACTTTTCATGTTATTCTGTTTAACTCATGTTTATCTGAAACTTGCTGGCAGCTTTGCGTATTCTCATAGAAATGTATTTGGGAGGAACCAAAAACTTAATCTTTCAGTAGAACGGGGGCAAATTGACTCAATATTCCGCATAAATTATACGGACCCGTGGATTGAAGGCGATGATAAAAGGACTTCCAGATCAATAATGATTCAGGTGATGTAGTGTTTGTGTTATTGTTTTATCTACTCAGTTTTATGGAAACTTATCCTTTTCTATTTTTCTCATTCATCACTATAGAACTCGAGGACTCCAGGAACTATTGTGCATGGGAATCCCCAGGGTGATCATGGTAGCGTGACTATTGGAAGAGTAACAGCTGGAATTGAGTACAGCCGACCAATTAGACCTAAATGGAGTGGAACAATGGGAATTATATTTCAGGTACATATTGATGTTTGTGTTACTTATTTATCAATGGAGCATTTTTTTATATAAAAGCTGTCTAATATTCCATAATCTATCTGTTGAGGCCACTCTGGAGAAGATTATTGTTGCCCAGTATTTCAGGAAATGGGGTGAGTAATTTCTTGAAATGCATGAAGTAGGGTGTTTGCAGAGGGATTAATGCTATATTTCAAAGGTTGTAAATGATCAAACTAGGAGTAGGAAATTGTAATCTCATTTCAGTGAGCTTCTGATATGGATCCTATCCTATTGATCATGATAAATTTATATTTCTAGATGATGCGAGCTTAACATGCCTAGTGTATGAATCAACTGGTGTATTTCACATTTCATTTTTCATTGTAGTTTTGAATCAGCTTGTTCTGGTTGATAGTTTAAATATCGGACATGTCATTACAGGGTATATTGATCGTCACTTGTAATCTCTCTTTGGTTTGGGTTTACTATATTAATCCTTTACCAGTTGATTATGGTTCAAGGTTTTTTTAATGATGAGTTTCTTTGTAACTTTTATCTAGACTGCTTTTTTGTTTTCTATTTTTTATGTAGATCCTTTTGTTTTTCTGTTCTGGAGCATGTAATAATCCTTATCTTTTCTTAGCATGCTGGCGCTCGTGATGATAGAGGTAACCCCATCATCAAGGATGGCCACAGTTGTCCATTGACTGCGAGGTATGACCCTATTTTGGGGGAAAATTTGTCTGATAGCTTTCCTTTTTTTCTATAAGATTTGTGCAATGTTATATCTGGATTTTGTGAATTTTTCAGTGGCAATGCCTATGATGACACATTGATTCTCAAAGGTGAGGGTGTGTATACAGGATCAGGTGACCAGGGTTCTCCGATGGTGAGTTACTTGCGTGCTGGCCATGCATATTCTTGTGGATTTATCAGTTTCATTTACAATTTTATTGCCTTGTCCCTTTTATTGCAGTTTGTAATCAACATGGAACAAGGGCTTCCTGTTTTGCCTGAATGGCTTTGCTTCAACAGAGTAAGTGCTCGTGCCAGGAAGGGTGTGGGAATTGGACCTGCTCGTGTTGTTTTGAGGTTAGAATTCCTTTTTTCTTTATGATAATTGTTTGATGAGAAAGAAACATGTTCCATTGTACTTGCTTTTCAATATATATTAGAGAATCCATGATGACTATGTCTTCTGAAGTCAAAATGTGAAGTGCAAGTCCCTTCCCTCATCTTTCTTTCTTTGTTGTTCTGATTGGTAGTATCTCATTTTACATCAATAGATGATGTTGTGTGTATGTGGGATCAGTTGCTTAATTAGATATGTAACTTGTATGTTTTTATTAGATACGCTGCGCAAAAAAGGCCTGCCAGTTCATTATGCCTTCCGATATCGAAGTTACAGAGTTTTTGAAAGACGGAATAACTATTGCTAAAACTTTGGTATTTGTCTCGGGTTTCATTTGAGCCTGAAAGTGAAGCATATCATTTCTAGGGTATGTGCCTCTACGAGAATGGTAGAATCACTTAAACATTCAGATGGGAAATCTGTTCATCTGTCATGATTCAGCCCACTAGAAAGTATAAATCTATTTTGCTTCTCTTGATAGATAATACTCAATATGGATGAATCCAATCAGGATGTTCTTAAGAGATAAACTGTGTGCACTTCTTTCTTTCCACATGGTTGTATACATACAGCGAGAAATAAGGTCTTTGAACTGCCGCAATTTCTTTTTTCTAATCCCAAATAAGGGGTTAAACTTACCCCTTGGAGGGATGGATCTAAGGAATTGCTTATGGAGGTGTGCCTGCGAAAACCTGATAACACAATGTGATCCCCTTTCTCTATCTTTAATGCTTTCTTGTTCACTAGCGGTTCCATGTGAACCCATGTCCATGTAAGCTGGAAGTCCAAAAGAGAATCCAGTAAAAAAGGAAAAAAAGGTGTCATTTCTAGTGGTGGATATTGTCTGGGTCAGAGACTTTAATAGTTAACGGCCAATACACTTGCATTATTTACCATCATTTGTCTAGTTTATGGTGATCTGGATAGCAGTTCTCACATTGTATCAGTCTTTTAATCTGAAATAGTGAAATGTTAGATGTCATCTGATGCCTTATATTATCATCCGGTATACTATAATCTTCCACATCTATTTTAAAGGTAATTTCTGCAGTTAGTTATCATTGTGGATAGCAAACCTGATTACCTGAATGTGTTTCTGAGAACATGTTTCTGTCCTACAATGGAGAATGACATCAAATGATATTTGGGGGTAAACTGCGTGCTATAGCAACACCTGAAGGAACGCTGTGTCTTCCAATTGGCCAAGGCATAACCGTCCCCTGATCTGCTCAACAACTGGACCTATGGAACATTGACAACAAAACATAGGTGGATGGTGGTCTACTTGATAGCTGACCTCTAATGCTTACCCCCCAAAAAAAGTATTATTAGTTGTAAATATGTTCTAACAATTCTGATGATTATGAGGACTCAGCAGATGCAATTACATTTTTTTTTATGTCGCTTCATTATGGGTGTCATTGGACTTGGGAGGTTGGGGATTTTTTGTTTTGCATATGCCTCTAAAATGAGAAAATATTCTTGTTATTGTTTCTTTTCTTCATTTTTTCCACCCAAAATTTTTATAGAAAGGCGCAAAAAAATTTTGATTGGAAAATGATGCAGGCATCCCATCATGCAGGTAGTTCTTAACACTGGTTTAAAATTGAGATCTCTCTTGTTTACGTATTATATGGATGCATTTATTCATGTTTGTTGAGTAGACTATAGTGCCTTTACATATTTTTTCGTGTCTCAGTTTATGACATTTAATCCTTATTTTGTTTCCTGTCTTCATGTTGGAATAGCTTATTGGGTGGTCATGTGCTGGGAAATTTTTCTCCTCATGAAGCTTTCACTATTGGTGGAACTAATAGTGTTAGAGGTTATGAAGAAGGTGCCGTGGGCTCTGGTCGTTCATATGTTGTTGGTAGTGGAGAGGTCTCTTTTCCCATGGTTGGTATCGAGTATAGTTAATTTTCATTATTCCTACTCTCATATAGCATGTAGCAGATTTTTTTTTCCTGGTAGTTGCATGTAACGAGTTTGTAACTACTATACATGATCAATTTGATGGCCTTGAATAAGTCCTGAGGTTTAGGCACGCAAATCATTAAATATTTCTTGACCTTCCAATTTGCAGTATGGACCAGTTGAGGGTGCTTTATTTGCTGACTATGGAAGTGATCTGGGGTCTGGACTGACAGTTCCTGGTATGTGTTAACTATAGTTTCTCATCCACTGATCTCTAAAACCAAATTGTCAGAGGGCATGCCATAATGAAGAGAACTAAAGTAGGACGCCCATAGAAACACCCCCCCCCCCCCCCCCCCCCAAATAAATAAATGCATGAAAGGAATGCTTGTTGACCTATTTCAGAACACTGTTATTTCACTCCCATTTGTATTATTGGAACGATTACCCTCAGTACTTTGACTGTATTTCACAACTCCATGCTCTCACAGATCACCGAACGTGATTATTGGCTGTCTGAATTCACAAATATTAACCATTCTATTTACATAAAGGGAAATGTAAGGCAAAAGTGATGAAATATTATGTCAACAAACAGAAAACCGGTTTCTTAGGCGTATATAACTGACTCCATTTCCCTACCAACATTTTTAAAGGCAAGCAGACCACTAATCAGATAGTTTTAACCACTAGGTTGACCATATTGGTAAAGAAAAAAATAAATAAATAATAACATGATGCTTCTGATGATTGTGATGCAATTAATGTTCTATAGTCACCATAATACCAGATCACATGGTTCTATGTGCTCCAACTGTGTTCCATCTTACATGCACATCACACATTCCCTGTTTGTACGAGCTTCCTCACATTTCCAGACACAGAATAAACAGGTGTGAATGCCTGTGGAGGTTCACTTGAAACGACAGTGAATTCAACTGTGTATTATTGTTAATCTATTCAGGTGATCCTGCTGGTGCACGTGGAAAACCAGGGAGTGGTTATGGCTATGGAGCAGGCGTTCGATTCTATTCGCCTCTGGGCCCTCTGCGACTGGAGTACGCTTTCAATGATCAGGGTGCAGGAAGATTCCATTTCGGAGTTGGTCATCGAAACTGAGTACATTTTTGCATTCACTCATCCCTTGTTACCTCTCCAGAAGGTGCCTCAGAAACATGTCAATTCTCCAGAGTCCACCCTCTCTTGTGGAGAGGATTCCCCTTTATTACTGTGTTGAGGCTTCATATTCATCTGGTGTATGATTAGCCAGTTTGGGGCCTTTGTTTTTTTTTTCTGTAAAGTGTAACGGATGAGAAATATTCATAGATGTGGTAACAGAGAAACATCAAGAAAAGGTGTTAAAACATGCCATTTCTGGAACATCTCCTTTATGTAGTTTTATCTTGCTTGAAATATGTGTATGGTTATTTGGTTAGATGAGAAAGAGATTTCACGGTTCATCCAATGAAGGATTTGTCGCCGAAACTCTTGGCATTCCTAAATGTGTTCTTTGTGGATTCATACAGTTGATTTTTTTCACAGGATCTTGATGGGATGAATGAGAATTTTTTTTTCTAATTGAGACACTTGTTTGTTAGATCACTTTGACTTTAAATTTGCTTTCCATCTGAATAAAGTTTCATCAGTTTTTTTTGTGCAACTTGCAGACTTCTGTGTATAAGGTTGATGGAACTGATTTTAAAGTCTTGCTTTAAATCATCTATGCAATTTTTGACCTAAATTATTCTATCCAAGATTTGTGAGTAATCATTTTGCATTGCTAGTATGATGGGCAGGGCCATCAAGTGATGATAACCCTCTATAGGTAACTTTGAATGGTCTTTGATTTTTACAAAATCTTTTGATTGAGATAAACTGGTAAGCCAGTCCATGTTTCAAATTTTCTACTCAAAGTCATTGAATCAGTCATTGCAGTATTTGTTTTTACTCTTAAATGTTTGTGTTTGTTTTTTTTTCTTTTCTTTGAAAGGTCCCCAGATCTGAAGATGTAATTGAAAGTCAAAGCCCTGCATATTTTCACCAGTCCTTTTGATCAAAACCCATACAGACAATGGACTTGTAATGCATCAGCATCTGTTACATAAGGTGAATATAGTACATAACATACTCATTAGCATGTATGTTCAAAAATGCCAAATTTTCATCATAAGAAAGCGACCTCTCCTCAGAAGATCTCACCAGCTGTTTATTTTGCCAAATCATGTCATTCAATGATAGATTCTTTATTTTCTTTACACACCACAGATGTCCATATAAAAAAAATTTGATGAACTCACCTAGACCCCTCAATGGATGAGATATGGATAGGATACATTAGTAATATGTTCCCTCACGAATCTTTTTGGGTATGGGTTATTATTCATATTTGTATCTTTAAATAGGTTTAGAATGGATATGAATATTTTTTAAATAATTCACATATTTAAATATATAAAACTAGTTGGGATGATTAGGTGTCATACTGAAAATGAGATGTTATGCAATTGGAAAAACGAGGGATGAAATTCATATTTTTGGACTTCTCTCATTTAGAAAAAGAATACAATAGTTATTTTTGGGATTGTGATTAATCATACCAAAATAATTAAATTTAAACAATATATAATAAAAACACATGTAATTTCATAATACATATCCTATCCGGATATATTCTGGAACGAAACCTTGACATCAACATGCCTTTTAAATGATTCCCAGCTATTTGAATATCGGATAATTTTTTATTTTCTCAAACCAACATGATTTGAGAACAGAATGAAAATTGATAGATTTAAACTCACCAAGTCTCAAAAATGTTTGGAGTTTGTAACATATTGACCCCACAACACCACAGAAGGAAAATTGCAGACACTGAACAAGTGTCTGGACTGCTTTGGACTAATACTTGATGCGCATGGTTTGGTGATTACATTGAATCTTTATGTGTGGATGATGTATACTTGTTCCATGATTTTTTCTATACTGAATAGAAAAGGATGGTCCCCATAATGCCTTCAGAACGGTCCATTTGATTTTTGATAGATTCTTGTTCAAAGGGGGGAGGCTATAGATATGGATGAATTGTGTACTGTTGAAGACACTATTTGTTGTGTATATTTATATCACCGACTATCTCATGAACATTCTCTCTAAGTACAATTCTTCTGGCTTATATCTTAAATTTCAATTCAAGAATTTACACTTGTTCCTCCATTAAGATCATGCAATGTAAATGTAGGTAATAAATCTGAGCTGTTAGGTCTGGAGTTCGAATCCCTTTGGACTTTACCTAGTTCACATGAGAATAGTTTCATTTGAGTTTCACAAATTCATAAATGTCATAATGAATTTTTTTTTTTTTTGTCTTTTAGGATAAGTTGGAAATTTATGACTACATTTCACTAATGGATATAACATATAACAAGCATATTTTTTCTTGTATTCTAATTAACATCTAGACATGTTAGATGCTTGTGATTTATCTAGTTAGGGAATTTCTATATATTCATTTTGCTTTACATATCCATCAATTATAGGTGAGTACCATTTGTTTGGACCATCTATTTGGACCACTTTCAGTTAATTCTTTTATGCTTTCTTTGTCACTATCTCAAAATGCCATCAGTGTCAACATAACCTATTCTTCAAAGACATGTGAATCCAAACAGGCATAATTCTGTTTGTAGGTCATTCTCAGATAAACATAGCTAGGCCTACACCAAAAAGTAAAGGCCACTTCATTTTTATTCACTCATTTTTTTTCTGGTGAGAATTTTATTCACTCAGTTAAGTGAAATGAAAGGTTACTGTGATCAGTAAAATAACATTCATGCATACTTTTATGTTAATGAGTCAACTTGGTGCCATAAATTTATTTTATATAATTACATATATTCCTCAAAACAATTTAGTCGAAATGTTTGCTTATAGTATATACCCAAGCTCTCATTTACTGATTATTCACCCTTATTCCAGTCCATTCCAATGCTCTTCCTTTACTCAAACAGGCCAGGTTTGGACCCATTTATAAGTGAATTCTCTAAATAGGGGCTAAGAGGACCTTATGCAAGTTTTCCTGCTGTGTAGGTCTTGCAACTCACACAACACACACATTGTGTATGTCAGCACATATGCAGGTAAAAGAAGCCTGTTATGCAGATACACACACTAGTTCACCCACCCAAACAGTTCCTTCATTATTATATACCTGGAACCTCCATAAATTTGTGATTCACAGCCTTTCAAAACTCCAAAAAGTGTCCAAAAAGTGACGGGTTATTGGGTGAGCGTGGTTTTTGAGATGAAAAAAAAACTATCTTTGGGACACTCAATTTTCCATTGCAAATGGACTCACTCAATTCACTCACTCGTGCTCCCTTGGAATCATAACCACACACCCCCCCCCCCCCCCCCCCCCCCAAAAAAAATAGTGGGGATCACTTTGGAATTGTAATTATTTTATGAAAAATGATAACTGAGGCAATGTTTGGTTAGACTGTTTTTATGTTTGTAAGAAGCTGCTTTTGTAATTGTGTAACCAAACAGTTTTATTGTAACAGTTCTTGAAGATAAATTTCAGACAAATAGTGTTAAAAAACTACAATGTCCAAAAGCTGAGGGAGACAGTTTTCTGCAGAATTAGTTTTAAACTAAGCATTTGTAGAAAATCAATTTTATAATCCTACTATCAAACGCGGCCTCAATCTTTTTGATGATCCAAAACAGCTGACTATATATGTTTTTTGGTTTTTTTAAATAACAAACATTATCTAATGAAATATATATTTTATAAAAAGTATATATTGCTTCATTTCAAATTAAATGATATGATGAATCCATCTTTAGTAAATACGAAAAATTTAACGATATATATACTTCGTCTAACAATATAGTATATGTTTCACTAGATTTATATTAATGCATATAAGACTAAATTTTGAGCTATGAAAAAGACTGAGTGTAATATCATTCTTATTTTACATACTCCATTGTAAAATAAATATTTTTTAAAATTTTAAATTATTTTTTATATTATTATTACATAGTCTATAGTGTTTGTTATCGGTAAGGTCGCTTACCCATTGAAGATGGCATTAAATGTCTCCAACACCAAACAAAAATATTCATGAGATCACTTTTTATTTTATTTGATTTTTGTTTGGTGGAAGACTCTTTCAGTCTCTCTCAGATTCACTGTTATCCCTTCTCCAAGATCTCTCTCTCAGGCTCATTCATAATGAGAAGGCTCATTCATAATGAGAAGGCCCTGAGTGGATGCAAATTAAAGCAGACACAGTGTCTATCCATGTTTTGAAGTCATGTCATGCCATTGCCATGCATGCATACATACCAGTTTGAATATTTAGATACCTTTCAACATCTCCAAAATCTTTTTCTTGTGTATAGTCTTGTATATTACCCACGTGCAAATTTTTTTATTTAGATAAATTATGTGAATTTTTATTTTATTTTTTACATAAGACAGAATATACAATTCACTGAAATATAGATTCTATTTTTTTTTATAAATAAAACTCATGTTTTGTTACATAATATTAAAGAATTAAAGAATAATTTGTTCCATAAAGTTGATTAAACAGCAGTCACTCAAATACCTAATTGTTCATATATATGAGTTTTGATACATTCAACTTTGTTTGTTTTAGCCCCCAAGTCTATTGGAATATTTATTATTTATATTATTCATATACTTTTTATATGAAATACATAATCCAAAGACTCAAAATAGGGTTGGATCTTAGATGTCACTTTATGTATATATAAATGCCAAACTCTCATCTATTTTTCACCACAAGATGGGCACAATAATTTTCCTTTGCACTGGAAAATGACTTGAACCAAATTTTTAAAAAGTCAAAAATTTCAATTTCATGGCAAGAGAGTGAGGTGCTAACTTGTCAAATTAAGCTAGTTGAAAAGACAAACATCCTTATTCCCAAACTGAGCCAAATAAATTAATTCTTGCATCATTGGAAGACCTGCATGCTGTATAAACTGTTCATGCTTTCCACCCCCAATGAATTCTCTGCCATTCTTAAAGAAAATGAAATAAAAGGAGAGTGGGGTACACAATTTATGAGGGAGGTTTTTTAGCCTAGCTAAAAAGTGGAGAGGACAAGAAGTATAAATATGACAATCACTTGCAAGACATTTAATTGTATATATAAAAATGTGCCTACTTCATCTTTGATTGTCACTCACGCATTATAACCCCTCTCTCTTTAGGCCATAAAGTCACTCTAACTTGGAGGGCAAAGCCACCAAACTCCTTTAAATGGCAACCAATTTGGAGGAGGTTGAAATGATGATATACATACTGTATAAGAATGTCAATCTTTATTTAGTGAAAACTGAAAATTGAAAAGCTTAATTTTAAGGTTCCCACTGGGGTAATAATTGGGATAGTCATGATATAAATGTGAAATGATTCTGACACCATTTGAGGAGAAAGATGATGAGAATATTATATGTTTGATCATCAGTAGTGGTTCAACTAGTCCACCAGAGAGATTGATTTTTAGGATTTATATCATATTTTCACCAATTAGTAAGGTAATAAAGTAATACCTTACATAAATAATTAATAAAATAGGTGCTCCAATTGTTCATCTTCTTTATTTTATATATTAACACAAATTTTATTTAGAAATAAAATTGATATTTAAGAAATGATGTACAAATTAGAGTTCAGATCTTCTATATGACAATCACAAAGAATCTCTCTGTTCTCAAATCAAAATTTATCACGTAGATATGAAAAAAGCTGGCATCATTTAGGATGCTATTTACAAGAAAACTATGCACACTTTAATTTTTTATAAGCCATCCACTTGACACTCACTGATTGGTCAACACAGAGTTGTATTGGAAACATAGATTAATTGTCTCATTCCTCCGAATCATACCAAATGTCAACTAGAGATTAAGTTCCAAAGATTAAAAAAGAGAGAGAGAGAGGTTAAATTCATGGATATTATAATATCCTGGAATATGAGCCAAAAAATATTAATCCACTGCCAAAGTGGGCAAAAGAGTAGAGGAAAGGTTCCTCTAAAAATTCATGGGTTAGTGTTTTTTTTACCTCAGCTAGCACCTTTAATTCCATCTTTCAATATTATTTGAAGTTTCCATTTCAAAAATTATATTTATGTACATGTATATCCATACTATGAAGGTTATGATCCCCAAAGCTAAAAAACAACAACTCAGGGTGTGTATAAAGCCTAGACAGGTCAAATCATTCATTTAATTTTGGCCTTCTCTTCCCGTGTTGTTTGTCACTGTTGAGAAACACCTATGAAGCCTAAATTCTCTGTGTGTTTGTCCTGACTCCCTTCCCTCATTTGAATTGTGTGATCCAGTCAGCACAAGGTAGCTAATTATCCCCCCATCATCTGGTCCTCACTTGTATACTTTTCATTGACTTTTTAGGTTATGCAGAGCTGTGCTCACATGACATGCTTAATACAACATTAACCCCCCGTATGGCATGAAGAATTAGGCCAGAATAAGGAAGAATACAGGAGAATAGTAAAAAAAAGTTGTTTGTTTTGACATAATAAACCCCGATAATTATGTCTGGATAAGTTAGGATAAGGCCTGATAACTATTCTAAAGAAATGTTGGAATTGCTTATCAGACCTTATCTATGCAAATAGATAAAAATACCCTTCTCTGTCATTTTAAAAAATTTATCTCACTTAACAGTCTCACACAGATTTCAAAAACTGTCACATCTATCAAATCAATCATATATTTCTCACACTATTCCCAGGGGTATAGTTGTCATTTAAAAAGTTATAAATTCTTATTCATCCCTTATCAACCATTTATCATCACTTTATCCAAGATTAACCAAACAACAAAAAAAGCTTTTTTACGTTTTCCAATGAGAATAACAAAAAATGCAACCAAACAAAAAATTGCTTATTCAGTCTGAATTGTTATCTATCCTAGTATAGCTATCAGGAGCGAATAACTCAATGTCACACCCCATACGGGGGAAGGTTTTCATCACAGTAAAATGAGTCCCCACCCCACTTTTGGCCATTTGGATGTGCAATTGAACCGTTGGCTTATTGAAAATCTAATATAGTTTAGATCCCGTTTGGATCCATAGTGGGGTGAGCAGTGTAAAAGTTAAAAATTCTCTACCAAGGATTTAAACAAAAATGACTATTTATAGCGTTTAAGGCATATTTCATGCGTTTTTTTTAATAAAAACCCCAGTGTTTGAAAAACTATCAAAATAATGTTCTTCAGATGCCAGGTTTGTGAGTGGATTCTCGAAATCCTAGGTTTGGATCTCAAATCCAAACATGAAACATTGTTTTGAAAACTTTCGAAACACTGAAAAAGTACAAAAGAAAACTTGAATCTATGTCATTTGCAAAAAATCATTCAAATCCGTGTTTGATATTTTCAATGCAGAATTGCATAAACGCGGATTCAAATGGACCTTCATAAAAAAAATTGCTAAAGTTTTTTTTTTTGTACAAAATATGTAATAAAAATGAAAGAAAATAAAGAATTTAAATCAAAACAAAAATGATGGGAGACAATCATTCTTCATCTTTTAACAAGTTTAGTTTGTACATTTGTTTTTTTTTTTTTTTGGTTGTTGGACACACACAACAGTGTTAAAGGAAAAAAATTATTTTATTGTCCTGGTTTTCCTTCAATCTCCTGCGTGCATGTACAAGCATAACCCAAAATGAATTAGAGTGAGGAATTGAAGAGAGAACAAGCCAAAGATTGTGTGTGATATAGTTGTTTCTGTTGTGTGAGTACAGAAGGGATTGAATTGGGCAACTATAAAGGTTCAGAGTGAGCAGTTGCTGCAACTTTTTCCCCCAACCCAAAATATTTATGTTCTTCATGTACTTGGCCCTTACCCTCCCCATGCATTAGCTTCTCCTCTCTTTAAAGAAACAAAAACCTCTCCCCCCTGATTGATCAGTAGAATAAAGGGAAAATAGGGGTGGATAAGTTATAATAAAGAATAAAATGCTATATAACTTAGTACATATACTTATATCAAAATATAGAGAATAATACAAGTGTTTGATAATTTTTTATCTTTTATAATTTATTATCCATATAACATTTATCTTTTATTTACAATTTAAATTAAACAGAAAATGATTTATTTTATCCATACCGATATACTTATTTGTCATGGCCAGATAACATAATTCATAAGAGAGAGAGAGATTTCAAAACAGTGACACACAGTAACCCTTCACTCTCCCTTTCCGTCTCTTCTGTCTCCCCCTCTTAAATGAATCCCCACATTGAATATTATTCTCTCTTCCCCTACTATTCCATCATTAATGCTTTCCACTGTTAAGCAGTGCTTTCTTATTCCTTGAATTCGATTTGTCGGTAGGACGTAACATTTTTTTTAAATATATATATATATATATATATATATATATATATATATAGGGAGCCGATTATGTGCGGTTTACGGTCGGTGCGGTGCGCGATCACGGGCCGTCGATCACGGGTCCATCGCATCGGACGGTCGGGTGCGATTCACGTCGACCGTTGGATGCGATGGACCCGCGATCGGACGGCCCACGTCGTAAACCGCACCGACCGCACACCGCACGTAATCGCGACCATATATATATATATATATATATATATATATATATATATATATATATATATATATATATATATATAGGTCGCGATTACGTGCGGTGTGCGGTCGGTGCGGTTTACGACGTGGGCCGTCCGATCGCGGGTCCATCGCATCCAACGGTCGACGTGAATCGCACCCGACCGTCCGATGCGATGGACCCGTGATCGACGGCCCGTGATCGCGCACCGCACCGACCGTAAACCGCACATAATCGGCTCCCATATATATATTGTACTAATTTATATATAATTTAAAGGAACAAATTCATATAATTCCCTGCAATCTTCATATATTCATCTAACCTCCTGTAATCATACCCAAAATTCATATAACCCCCTCCGTCCGTCTTCTGTCAGCCGAGTTAACGGTGAAATTGAAAAAAATTCATATAACCCCCTGTAATCTAGTTGAAATCCATATAACCCTCTGCAATCTTCATATATTCATATGACCCCCTGCAATCTTCATATATCTATATAACCCCCTGTACTTTTGGAAAAAATCTATATAACCCTATGTAATCTAGAAAAATATTTCTAAAAATTCAAAAATAAAAAAATAATTTTTTTTATTAATAATAGAGTAAATTTTTTTTATTTATTCTTTTTTTTTATTCCTAATTTTTGAATTATAAATGACATGTGATTTCATAATCAGTACCCCGACACATTAATAATAGAGTAAATTAACATTTACATGCATTAGCATCTAATGGATTGTAAATCTTTATTTTGTTGTATTTTCTATTATTCTCATTAGGAAACATAAAATTGATATTTTTGTTGTTTGATTCACCTTAAATAAAATAAGGATAAATTATAGATAAAAAATGAATAAGAGTTTATGATTTTTTAAATGACAACTATACCCCTGTATAAATTATTTGTGTTCAGGAATAAATATGAGAGATGTATGTGTGATATGATAGATGTGACAGTTTTGAAAAAAAATATTTTTAAAAATTTAAAAATGTCAAGAGGAATTTTTTTATTTTTGTGTTTTTGAATTTTATTTTTAAATTTTTAAAAATATTTTTTTAGATTACATGGGGTTATATGGATTTTTCTCAAGATTACAGAGGGTTATATGGATATATGAAGATTGCAGGGAGTTATATGGATTTAGACCAGATTACAGGGGGTTATATGAATTTAGGCCAGATTACATAGGGTTATATCCTAAGTTTGAAAGGACCTTCCAAAGGGGTGCATGCCCTCTACAGGCCAAGAGAACATAACAACTGTTGCATTAAATGATCGACATCGGACGGTGCAGTGTGACGTTTGGCGGGATCTGACGGCCCCTGATGAAGGGGTTCCCCTCCTCTTCACCACCATCACGACCATCATGAACTCAGTCATTGCTCGAGAATTTCATATCATCATAAGTATTATAAATAAACAACAAATAAACATCCTAAATAAACAACAAAATCTGAAGGTCAATCGATCTGCCATGGATTTTCAATGATTGAATGCAAAATGTTCTCTCACTCTATGTTGAACTATGGAGAATTCAATTTGTTAAAGATTGTTGTCTGATATCTTATCTTTTTCACTAATAGTGGCAAAAAATAATAAAGTGATGTAAAGGTTAATTAGAGGACAAGAGATTGACATTCATTATACCAAATAGGTTGTAATGGTTGAACACGGGAGTCTGGATCTTCTATGTTCAAGATACAAATATTTTCTCTGTCAACAATTAAGAAAACATCATTACGTGACAAAAAATTATTTTATGGAAATTGCCTCTAACTCTTTTCTTTCTTTGTTTATTTTTGAAAAAAAGATAGATGTTTGGTACCTATTAAATTTAAATTGCACTGAACGGAGAGGGAGAATAAAACACATACAAGCAAATGAATGATCAGAAAAAAACATTCAAGATGACGCTCGACGCCAAATCTCTAGGTCAGAAAGGCATCCAACTCTAATTGCGATTAACCCAAAAAAATCACATGCGTACAACCTGACCAATTTATGCACCATTTACGTAAGGTGTTTTGATTGGATGACACAGGGAATTTTTGTCTCTTAGCTGCATCATTGAGTAGGACTTCCTTTGGCAGTGGTATAATATTGACTCCAGTAACCATAGCATACATAATAGCGTTCTGATATCATAATGGCCCGTATGAGATGTGACAGAGATTTATACGCCGCCCGTGACAGATGTATAGAAATAAATGGCAATCCATTTAATAAATAATATTTTTATTTGATTATCTTTTCTTGTTATTTTCATTGAATAACGTAAAAGTGATACTTTTATCATTTGATTCATCTTAAATAAAGTAATGATAAGCAGTGGATAAATGATGGATAAGAGTTCATGATTTTTTAGTGACAATTATACCGTCCAAAATATATATATACTCTTGAATAAATGTGAGAGATAACTGATTTGATAGATATGAAAGTTTTTAAAATGTGTGTGTGAAACTTGTTATGTAAGATTTTTTTATATAAAATGATATTTTTACTCATTGGTATAGATAAGCCCTGATAAGTAAGTCCATTCTTTCTTTAGAATAGTTATCAATTCTTATAATAGTTTATCCAGACATAGCTATCAGACAACGAATAAGAGTCATTCTCCAATATTAACTCCTATTCTCTTATCTGTTAATTCTCCACCAAAAAAAGGGGGGGGGGGGGGGGGGGGATTGTAACAGGTACACAGATGTTGGGAATACAGGTCTTATTAAATACCCTTTTTTATCTTTTCAGACTGATTTAGCTGGGAAACTTGAGAGAGATTGTGGTTTTATATCATTTATTTAGACATGCTATTAAAGATAAAGTGAAAAACATTACAAAATATTAATAAAAATAAATGCTTCAATCATCCTGTCCTCTCTTCTATGTCACAACACATTTCATCTAGGAGAAAAATTAATGTTAAAAAATATGTACATATTATAACAAATATAATTCAAATATAAAATAGTTTATATAACAAAACCAACTTATTAAGTTTCTAAACATTTAAAATACTTTAGTTCACGTGCATTATCATACCCTATCATACCCTAAGCCCGTTTGGATAGAGGCATATTATTCTGGGGTTTGTATACCAGGAATTGTTGACTATCAGGAATAAGAGATTTTGTGTTTGATTGTGTTTTCTGTTATTTTATTGGGAAACATAATAATAAAGTGTATTTGGTAGAAAATTGTGAATAAGGTGTAAAAAGTTGATTTGACATGTGGGCTTCATTGATGTATAAGAGGTGATGACGTGATTTGATGTGATGATATGTGATTTGATAGGTAGATTTCTTATTCCAGAGAAAAACACAATTCCATGTGGTGGAATACACCAGTCTATTCTCTCCTTATTCCGTAGAACCCCCTTATTCCGCGTAACATTTTTACATATTCCTCCCCTATTCCACCCTAATTCCACTACCCAAACGCCCCGTAAGGGTTTTGTGTGTGGTAGAATTCCACGCTAAAATGCAGAAAAAACATTGTTTTTGAAGAATTTAAAATGCAGAAAATTTGATTTTTAAATGCAGTTTTTAGGGTGAAAACATAGACCTCAGTTTTTTGTTTGGATATTTGATGGCGCTATATGAGTTCCACCACGCAGAATCTGTCTCACTGTTGATCCAAACGGGGCTTAAGTATACTTTAAAAAAAAGTCTTAACCCGTGGTTAAAGAGGGCCTAAAGAAAATTAAAAAACAAATCATTAAAGATTTTGTCAAAAACTTAAATCAACCCTGGAGGACAATGCAGCAATATATTTCTTCTTGCATCACTCCATAAATTTTCATGGTTGTGATTAAAGGAAAACCAATCATTTCTGATATTAAAAGTAGGGGTGCTAAACGAATCGAACTTCTCAGACTCGGTTCTGGCTTAACTCGGTTAAAACTCATTCGGACTCGTTCGATTATACAAATGAGTCAAGCTTAAACACTTTAATTTTTAAAGCTCCGTTTATAACTTAATCAAGTCCGAGCAAAACCCAAGCCAAACACAAACCTATATGAGCTTGTTACTTAACATAAAAAGGGGGAAACAAAAAGTCTGAGCCCGAGCTTATGTCATTTTCACATGTATACAGTGTTGTGATTTATGAAAGATGATTTCTCAAATTCTAAATAAATTTAAGTTTTAACTCATAAAAAGAATATATATAGCTCAATACATTACTATAATGCCTCACACATAATACAGAAATACAACATTGTCACTACACGTGAAAAATACATGTAATTTTCTTTTCAGAACGCTCTCCTTCACCCATAGAGCTAATTGTATAGCTCGATCCGTGATTTCAGTCATAGGGACAAATTATGTTCAATCATAAGAAAATTTTGATGTTACAATTTTTCTTGACGATACAGAAACTGAAATGCAAAATAAACCTAGAAGAAAGTGTCATCGCCGGATCATGGTCGTGGATCGGTCATGCACGATGGAGCCCGCCAGGAGGCCTGATAATTCTTACTGATCGAGCATATATATATATAGTGAAGCGATTAGGTGCGGCGAACGACGGGTGCGGCCGTGACATGGGCCGTCCAATTGCAGGTCCATCGCATCCGACGGTCAATGTGAATCGCATCCGACCGTCAGATGCGATGGACCCGTAATCGACGGTCCGTGATCACTGTCGCACCCGCCGTTCACCGCATATAATCGACCCTCTATATATATATTATATATATTTATATACACACAGACACACACACGTGCATCCAGTGGGTAGTGGGGCCTCAAGTTGCATTATATGATCACAATGCGCAGTGGAAGGTGTCATTTATTTAATTAGTCTATGTCATTTTAATTCACACCTCAATAAGACATGTAACTAAAAGGATTGTTTAGGAACAGGGTTATGATGAGGAAGTCAAATTACAAGTTGTAAACTTGTTTTTAAATGTCAATGTGATACAGTATAAATATTCCTTCAAAACAATTATTCAAAAGCAAATTTGCTTTTTTCTTCTAGGAATCGATTTTCAAGAAGAAGAAAGGTGTGGTTTATAGGATTCAAATTGTAAAAAAAAAAGGTTTACAAATCTCTCTTATTTGTATCTTTTTTGTTCTAGTTAAAGGAGAATTCTCTCTTTTGAGTTTTCTAGATGATGATGATGTTGTATGCAATGGGGGCCGGGCAACATTTAAGGCCCGGTTTGTGTGTGCATCGGAGGTACGTTTGCGCTGGTGGACGCGGTGGAACTTCACCTCTAATCCAAATGGAAAAGTCGTGCTTGCATTTCTTGCTGAATAGCAGCGTTCGAAAGGTATTTTTTTCTCAAGTTTTCAACGCCTCAAAATTTTACTTCTCCACCATGAGGTTGCTTCTCTTGACACGTGTCCCCAGACACGCACACAGACAGGACCTTAGTGAAAATGTTAGTTTTTTTTAATTAATAATATATAGGAACAAATTTTTTTTAATTTTTTAATATTTGTAAAAATTGTGGTTAAATCTTACTCTTTTTTTTGTATGTATCTTATAATTAATATCAGGTGTTTGGCCCTGTTTTGTAGTTAAAAATATTTAAAAAAAGCTATTCTAAACTAGTATCCTCATTTTTTTACTCATTTATATGCATGTTATATATATAAATAATACAGTAATTTTTTAATAATTATTAAATAAATCATTTATCAAATTTGTTATGAAATTATAAATGAAAGGAATATGTCACAACTAAAAAAGATTTTCTACATATATCATTTAACTAACGTTGTATTGTCAAAATTTTTCATTTCAAACTATCAATATCCCTCAAATGAGTTACAGAATGACATTCATGCATAATTTAAAACTTTTGTGGGGTATTGTTGAAAATAAAAATTACAAGGGTTGTTTTGACAAAATGTGATTTTTGAGGGGGTGTAGAGAGAGAGAATAACCCATTAACAAAAATATTCCATGGTATTCGATGGATATGGATATGATATTATTTACATTGTATATAAATAAATAAATTTTTTATTTCATCCTTATTCAATATAAAACCAATAAAAAATAAAAATAATAAAAGTAATGATATGGAATAATCAATATCATTCATTTTATGTATTTTTTAAAAATTATTATTTTATTTAACGTGACAAAAAAAAGGAAGGAATTGAAGTTGGAAAACAGTTTTGGTTTGTAATATAAAACGATAGAATGATTAGGAGACGTTGCATGTGTTCGTACTGTTATCTATTATTAATTGGCATGTTGTTTATCATGTCCTTTAAATTTTCAATATTGCAAACTATTGTTGCATAGTTTGTGAAATTCTCAAGGTTTTCTTTATCACCATGCTTTCCTTAAGTACAAACTCGTTTCTGTTATAGTTTGGACAGAATTTATGTCTTATATACTACATAATTGAATTATGTCTGTGCTTAATTAAGTTAGTTTTTACATAAGAAAAAAAAAAGAAAAATTCAAACAACTTTGGAGAGATTTTTTTGGAAAATTAACTCTGGGCCCTTCGGGAATCCTTGAATTATTTTAAGATCTCTAAAACATCTGAACTTATTTTTAAGTGCTCAAGTTAGTTAAGATATTATTTCTAGATCCTTCAATCCAATTAAGGTTATAATCCATTTTTTTCTTTTTTGTCTATGCCTTCATCTTTTATTTGTACCCCCTCTCTCTCCCATCCACACCAACAATAGCCCCTCTCCCATCACATGCGGCCTCCAGTCACCCCCTCCATCCGGTATAACTCCCTCTCTCTCTTGCCACTCCCTTCCTCACGTCTTAACAATGTACCCGGATTTGTTAACAGTATAGCTAGACATGTTACCAGTGTACACAATCGGTGAATGAAAGGATAAAAATAAAAATGTTAACAACCAATTTTACACCTGTTACAAAAAGAGCTCAAAATAATAAACAATGAGTTCTGAGGATCTAAAAATAAGTTTAAATATTTTAGGGACCTAAAAATAATTTAGAGATTTTTAATAATAAAAAAAATTTCCCACCTTAAACTGGCTATAAGCCTATAAGGAAAAAAATGGTTAAAGAAAGTGTGGCAATGGTCTTGTTTGGATCACTCACTTGGAACTAGGGCTGGGGTTATAACCAGAATTTCATACAGATTAAGTTAGAAAATATGGCTTTGGTTTAGGTTTGGATTTAGAGATTCAAGTTACATAGTTTTTCATATTGGGTCTGGGTTGGTGTCTCACACAGCCAACTCAATTGAACTCGAACATTGATAAAAATTGATTAAATATAGAAAGATTTAGGAACTTAATTAGTTTAAACTTTTTTTGTTTTTTGTATTTCAATCTATGTTTAAAGTCATTTAAAGTGTTATTAAAAGAAGCAAGTCTAGGGGGAGCCCTTAAACTTTTGTTTCTTTTTTACTTGAAACTCTATGTTTTTGGCAAGGAATATGTGTTCTTCAATTATGTTATTAGAGTTTTTTTTTTTTAGATAAACGTTAATACTCAAACTCATGATCTCGCTGTTATAAATTTTGTTATTGTCAGACATTATGCTATTTTAAAAAAATAAATTCTATGTATAGGATTTAACATGCTCATTAATTAATTTAAGCCGGATGCATATTTTTCACAATCGTATTGCTAAGGTACTTGTATCTCAATAAAAAAAATTGGTGGTAAGAACAAATAGGTTCTTATATATCAATAATTATTAGAGACACTTTTAGATCTTATATATTGTATGTCATATGAAAGTCAAATCTAGCTTTGGGTTTGTTCAAATTACATTTAAAACCAAGGCAGCACAGTTTCTTCGATCCGTTTGAATGTGCAATTGAAAAATATTAAAAACAGTTTTTAAATAGATAAAAAAAATTTAAAAACTCACTTTTTAATTTTTTTTATATTTTTTTTAAAAGATAACATTTTACACCCAAAAGAAAAAAAAATCTAAGACCATGCTTTCTAAAAAATGAGGAGAAATGTATGTTAGGAAATGAATGTGGGTTAAATTTGATTCCCAAAGTCCAATCACAAATCCAAAATATTAGAGATGATGTGAAATGTGTAATGATAGGCCAAATCCAGAGCTTAGTCAAGCAATCAAGTAGGAATATATATAATTCGACAAATGTTTGTCAATGCATTCAAAAGTATATGCATTTTGATGTAAACAATATAAAATGAGAATTAAATTTTTCATGATTTGAAGACAGCCAGACCATTTTGGTTCATTCACATATTAAACGCGAATTTTACAATAAAAATATAATTCCTTTTACATTACGAATTAAAAAAAAAATCCACACATTAAAGATGTTATGTTAAATGTCATAATTAATTTTTCTAATTTTTATTTCTGAATATTTTCTGAGCTTTACAAGATTTTTACTGAATTCCGAACTCATGACAAGGGTCTAATGAAATTAATGTTCCATCATGTGCATCCAAATAGTTCACTTAATTTGATTTCCTTCATCTGTTTATTTTAAATAAAGAATAAGAAATAAGAATAAATTTATTTAATATGAATGGGTTACTATTTAGTTTAGCTCTAGATAAAACCTAGATAGCTATTGCAGGAACAATCGGAATTGGCGTATTCGGGTTTTATAGTTCAGACAAATAGATAAAACAAAAGATTTTATTCTCAATCAAACTTAGTATGAAAAAGTCCAACACAAAATTTGACATTTTCTCATTAAGAGTGAATAATAGAATACTATTACGGTCTGTTGTCGGTTTTTATTTTATTTGGGGAAATTCATATAACCCCTGAATTTTCTAAAGTCCACTTGATGTGAATTCAAATAACTTTTTGAGTTAAACTTTCACATATGAAAAATATTTTACGAATATTTTGTTTTATTAACTTTTATTGAAAATACAATATATCAAAACTTATACAATTTGTTAAAAGTGTTAAAAATCTTCAATTTTACATCTTAATAGATTTTAAATCCTATCTAGATAAGTAAAATCATCATTTACAGAAGTTTTTTTGTATTTTTAACGCATTATATAAGGTTTTTGATATATCATGTTTTCAATTTTGATATATAGCTGTTTTTATATGATTATATTTAATTTAGGAAAAGTGAGACGATTACATGAATATCAGGCAGTTTACTGTTTACAGGGGTTATTTGGTTTTTTCCCTTTATTTTATTTACATGGAGACCCTTGCATGGAGCCGAGCCGAGTGAGCCAGAGCCGGACAACCTGTGACGCAATGAACAGGAGACGTGGAGGAAACCAAGTGCACACAAATAGACAAATCAATGGCTCCATCAGCTCGAGCCTAAGCCGAGCTGAATCTGAGCCGACAAGCTCGCGCGCCCACCGACGCATTTGCCGGGATTTACAGGAACCACTTCACATCCCAACAAAAACAAAACCAAAAAAAAATTAAAACAAATCTTCATCAAAATATAAATTTGGATTTTATAACCTATTTTAATGTAAATTTTTAAGCTCTTGGTGACTAGTTTTATATATTTTTTCTACTCTATAATATGCTCAAGAGAATAGTTTTTTACTTGCATTAAAAAAAATTTAACACACACACCCCAACAAGGAAGTCTTGTTCTTTCAAGTCCCAAGATCATCTCATTCTCTTCTTACACTTCCTCTCACACTTTTTTTTTTAAAAAAATCCATCGTCTCTTCTTTTTTTGTTGGTCAATCAGGTGTTTTATTATTCTTCTTTGGTGATTTTTTGCTCGCTTCCCCTTTTAACACCTTTTGGCTTCCCTACTTTGTGTTTAGGTCTCTCTCTCTCTATATCTCCCTCTCCACCTCATTTTCTATTTATACTTTCTCTTCCTCTTCTTCTCTTCCCCTCTCAACTTTTTTTTTTTATGTTCCACCAAATAAAAACATGACTGACCCATACTCAAATTTCTTCAGAGGGTATCTCAACTACAACCCCTTCCACTACTTGACCTCAACAAACCCTTCCCCAACACGACCACCACCTCCTCCCCACATCACCTCCTACAACTTCTTCTCTCAAACCTACACCAACCACCACCACCTCTCCTTCCTCCACTCACCACCCCCATCTCCCCCTCTCAGAGAAGCCCTCCCCCTCCTCAGCCTCAGCCCAACAAAGCATGATGACCACCCCCAACATCAGCAACAACAACAACAACAAGAGTCATCTTGTAGTGCTCTTGAAGAAGGAGGAGGTGGTGGTGGTGGTGATGGTGATGGGGGTGAAGATGAGACTGTGACAGTTGCACTCCACATAGGTCTCCCAAGCCCAAGTGCAGCTGATCTGATCTCCTTGGTCTCATCTACTGAGATCTCTGATAAAGGAGAAGGAGAGACTGGTGGTGGTGGTGGAGGAGGATCATCTGGTTACACCCCTATAGGGAGACTCAACAAGGGCCAATATTGGATCCCAACACCTTCTCAGATCCTCATTGGACCTACACAGTTCTCTTGTCCTGTGTGCTGCAAGACCTTCAACAGATACAATAACATGCAGGTACACCCATTGAAGCAAAAAAGAATTTTTTTTGAAGAGACCCATTAAGCTGATCATCTTTTTTTTCTTGGTTTTGCCTTGTTAGGGTTTTCTTTTGTGATTTTTTATTGATCTTGTGTCTCTTTTTTTTTTTTTTTTGCATGGTTTGTGTGTTTTGGGGAGTTGAACCAGAATTGTATCTAGTCCAAGTGAAAGTAAGATAACACACACACACAAACATATTTCTTTGATTGAACTACACAGACAATGTTCTTTTATGCTTTTTTGGTACTTTTTTGTGTGCATTGGCAGACGTGTTGAGAGATACTGAGGGGAAAATATTTCCTTGTTTTTAAACCCCCCAAACTCAGTTGCTACCAGTGGATCATATTCAGTGGTTTTTTTTTCTTTTTCTTTTTCCTTTTATTCTGAAACAACAGAATTTCTCTAAATCTTCTTAACAGTTCTGACCTACAACATAGAGAGACTACACATGGAAGGACTGCTCCCTCTGTGTCAACGAATCATTAGATCTACAACTTTATCTTTTCTTCCATATAACACACACACACAAACACTATGTATGTGTGGGGGGGGGGGGGGGGGTATTAGTAACCCAATTCATTTTATTCTTATATACCCAAATTGCATGGATGGATTAAAGCCTTATGTCACACAGAATCAGATCCATTACACCTTTATTGGACAAGTTTTTTTTTGGTACCAATTTAACAAGGCAGAACATTCTTATCTCACTAGTATTTATGATATATCATCAAGTTTATGCTTTGTTTCTCATTTTCAAAAAAATAAAAATAAAAAATTCAAGATTTAAAAAAAAAGCCTCAAATTCCATATTCCTCTACTTAAAAAAAAAAGAAGGATTCTGACTTAGACAAGATGTTATACTTATTGCTCTCAAATTTCAATTAATTGGGTACTACTTATCAATCAAGAACATTAGTAAAGTAGTAGCTTCATTATCACTACTTCCCCCTTCTCTCCTTAACCCTATTTTTCATTTCCAATTCAATGCTGTTTTCATATCAATATTTGATATGATATGATGCCTTGTATATGTATTATATGTAACATATCTGTGTGTGTGATATGCAGATGCACATGTGGGGGCATGGGTCACAGTATAGGAAAGGCCCAGAGTCACTGAGGGGAACACAACCAACAGCAATGCTGAGGCTCCCATGCTACTGCTGTGCACCAGGTTGCAGGAATAACATAGACCACCCAAGATCAAAGCCATTGAAGGACTTCAGAACCCTACAGACCCACTACAAGAGGAAGCATGGGATCAAGCCTTTCATGTGTAGGAAGTGTGGCAAAGCCTTCGCAGTGAGGGGGGACTGGAGGACCCATGAGAAGAACTGTGGGAAGCTCTGGTACTGTATCTGTGGCTCTGACTTTAAGCACAAGAGGTCACTCAAGGACCACATCAAGGCTTTTGGACACGGGCACGCCGCATACGGTGGCATCGACTGCTTCGACGAGGAGGACGATCCCTCAATAGAGATCGAACAAGACTGCGAGCCCTCGCAGTGATTTCAATGAGGTAGGATAGATAGGAGTGAGATGAGATCCAATCAGGAAAGAAAGACAGAGAGTCCAACAGCAATGCTGAGGCTCATCAGGTTTCGTCAGTCTCTAATGTATAACTGACATGCACGTGTTAGTTTTTTTTATGAAGAACTGACAAAATTTGATGAGATTCAATCCTAATTAAATCTCATTTGAAAAAATAGATAGAGTGGCAAAGAAAGGGAGAGAAAGCAAGTGGGGACATTGGTTTTTTTTTTTCTTAGGTGTTTAAAAAGCTCTCTTGAGTTACCATGAGATGACATCACTTTGTTACCAAGTTTTCAAAAACTTAGAAATCATTACAATGTTAAGTAGATCAATCACTCTTGAACTGCAATTTGGTTTCAGATGGTTTGGAAAAGCATTTGTTGTTCTTGTTCTTCTTCCCCCTCTCCTTTGTCTTCTCTTTGTTGTTTTTATTGATATATACACACACACATTCTATGCTTCATTTACGTTGTTGTCGGAGCATATATTTCTCTCTCAAGCTCTTCTTACTCTCTTTTTTAAAATCTGCTATTATGTCTGAGACAGTAGTCTTTCATGTAGAGAGCTTACACAAAACCATGGTCAGAAGATTTATTCAACCTTTTTGTAGGCCGTACGTACACAATGTAAGTCTCATTAACACCCTTTGTTTTACGTACACTTTGTTACTGTTGAGCTAGAGTGACATGTATATTGTGAAAGAATAAAAAAAAGTACTTCCATGACTACTGGTCATGATGATGATGTGCGTATATATATACACATAATATTTCTCACTTTGGTAGGCTTTTTACAGCCCCTGAAAAAAAATCCCAGTTTTTTTGTGGTGTTCAATGCACACTACACACAACAAAACTATATAAAAGAAAACATGGACTGATTTTCCCTCCCAATTTGAAAGGATCATTCACTTTTAATCCCCAAGTGGTTGTAAATTCTTCTATTTTAGATTACTACTTGAAAAAAAAAACTAAAAGAAAAAACATATGGTGAGAGAAAAGAGGGGTTGTTTTTTTGATGGAGGGAACATGTGCAATGGGAGATTCAAAACAAATGATTAGTTTGCTTGAGCTAGCTTGCTTGAGAGAGAGAGAGAGAGAGAGAGAGAGGGGGGGGGGGGTGTTATATAATAAATTATTGTATTTTTTAGGATAGGAGGATGGGATGGGATGGATCCTTGTAGCAGTTTTGTTCAAAGAACGTACAAGATATATCTAGAGAGAGAAAGACAGAGAGATACTAGTCAAAAGTAAGGGATCCCTTGAAAGGTCATATCAGACCACAATCTATCTATCACTGTTGTGATGTGTCTTCCTAACTAAGCCCATCAACATGACTTGTGTGTGTGAAAGAAAGAACTCCCTCAAATAAAAAACACATCTTTTTACTGATGTTCTCTATCTATCTTGTTGTATGCAGACCTCACCAACCAATTACCCTCTCTCTCTCTCTCTCTTTCAATCTATCTCCCTCTCTCTTAATAGAATTGATGAAACACATGAACATTATTGAGGTGGGGGTAGTCCTGCTTTCAAGCGACAAAAAATGGAATAGTAGCACTGATTATATAAAAATATACAGCCAAGGCCATTTGTGTAGGTCTTTTTGTTCTCATTATCTAGGCACTCGTTAAGATGAATGATAAAAGTCTATATGATAAGAAAATAAGACTGTGTATTTGTGATATAAGGGATTTTTAAATTTGTGATATAGTGATTTTTTTATTTTTTGACCACATATGTATTTGTTCTAGAAACAAGAACTTACTGATCAAACAGTATGGAGGTGGTTAGTTATGTAGAGGCTCACTGTTGATATATGTCATATTTAAATTTACAAAGTTTGTGGTTTAGATGGTATTACACACGTGTACGCACAGTCATTTTGTTAACAATGTATAATACTTTTACTAGATAAAATGTATAATTTTTTTCTATTTTTTTTATATAAACATGTGAAAACTGCATTTATATACAAAGTTGCATGTGAAACTGTGACAGTAAGGGCCAGTCGTCAGATTGTATGTTGAGTTGGATTTTTAACTAATTAAAGCAAAAGGTAACTTCAGGTATCCAATGGCTGCTTTTTGATGATGAATTCAACACATGCATTAATGTTTGTCCAATGCATGTAGAGTCAACAGTTTAACCTAGTTTTAATTAATTTGAATGAATTCAAATCACGACAAGTCAAACCTTCAAGAAATTACAGCAGCAAAATTGAAGGCTATATTAGTTGCTTTGTCAGCCAACTTTATGTGCATAAATTTTGATGAATCTTAAAAATCCCTTACTTTGAAGCTCTTGGAGTAACTTTGATGTTAACTGTTTGGGAAATCATCAAGTCCACTCTATATGTTGAGTCTGTTTTTATTGCATTTATGAACTTCTGTAGCAATTAATATTGCTCAACCAATTTTACTGAACTAAGGTCTTAAGCATATAGGTTGTTAAATTGTTCTTCATAAAAATTGAAAAAAAAAATCCAAATCAAATCAAAATAAATGTATCAAAAAAGGACTAAGATCTTGGAATTACTTATCAAAATTTTGTTGTCTATGGTAAATTCTGGCTTCTTTAAAATATATACTATACTACCAGCTTTAGATTTTAGTACATATGTATATATATACTTAGCACTTTGATTATGGCTTAAACCTTAAAATTATGTTTGGTGGTGTAAACTGATCGAAGTCGTCCAATATTCATGGTAACACTCCTGATCAAATTGACTAATTTTTGGAATTTGTGGAATATTCTAATAATACTCATTAGATTATATTTCAAAGGCTAGAAAGTATAACAAACTACAACACAGGCTAGCTAGCTAGCTGATTTATATGGTCACTGGTCTTTTCATTATTTTCCATATGCATGAACACTAAATCACTAATAACTTTAATTTGTTGATATAGTGTGATCAAATTGACTACTTCATTTGGATTTTGTGAATTATTGATGCAGCGTGCAAGACTTGTTGATTTTCTAAGAAATACCACATATATTTGATGATTCTATGTAAATGTTATATAGTATCCTAACAAAATACAATAGATAAATAAAATAAAATTCAAAATTCAATAATCTAATTGTCAATTGGTTTACATGCTTGGAGATTCAGATCTAAATATAATAACCAATTAAATCAAATCCTAAAAACTGCCTAAAATAGCAAATTAACTTTTTAACCATTGATTTGACCTCCAAGACGATCTCAGAACGCTCCAAAATTTTGCGTAACGCCATAGCCACTATTCCTGTAGGGCTCGACGATACGAATGCGTGGACATATTATAATAGCGATTCTGATCTACGGTTTGAAAGTTATAGCCGTTTGAAGTTATAGCGCCCCCGAACGATCACGATGTCTCTGTTTTCGCTGATCCATCTGATCTCGGCCGTCCATATAATGAGTGGCCATGATGTATGCATCGATTATATTGTAACCATGAAATCTTTTAGAAGGCTAGAACCAAGGCTAAATAGAGAACTGGCATGTTGATCATTTTCAATGTGCCACTTTAATTTGATGATTAATATTATTAACTATTGTAACTTACCCAATAAGAACTATGTTGGTGTAAATCACTCTCATTTGGTTTGCAATGACCAAGTACCTATTGGGTTGCCAATAAAAGAATAATAAATAAATAAACAATTCAATTCCTAAATTAAAGACTGATAAGCCACTTTGTTAACACACACAGGGTTAGCTCTTTGGCTTGCCATTGATTTGCTTCCTATATATTTTGAGTTCGAATTGATTTGCTTCCTATATATTTTGAGTTCGAATGCCCTTGGCCTTACCTGATATACAAGTTTTAATAGGTGATTCTGTGCATCCGGGGATTTTTAAATTAAAGTTTGATTTCCATCCACAGAGAAAAAAAAATTTGCCTCCCTCTCTCACAACATACCAACAATATAAAGATTTATCTGCATGTTTGGGATTGAATTTACGGATCAAAGTTTGATTGGTTATGACATTTCATACACTAAAACATTCAATTGATCATAAGTATAATAGAAGCCATAACAAAAAAATATAAAACATTTGTAGTAATATATGGTAAATCCACAAAAACAATATATATATGAGGTGATTTAATGAAGGTACCATAAAAAAATTTCCAAGTCAAATAATCATGACTTTGATAAACCTCTAAAATTATGGTGTGAACTCAAATCAATCCATTTCCCTAGAAATATCAACTTGGCTTCATTTTTATTGATCACTTCACAGGTTCACACTAGCAATCTCTCCCACCATCCTCACAAGACACACATCCTCATTCATTCAAACTTTGGAATATGATATCAACCTCCCTAAATAGACTAAACATTAACCAATAATGCAACATTGCTAGAAAATCTAGTTGATGTACACAATTATTTTATTATAATTTATTTTTCCTCATAATAAACCCATTAGTCCAAATTTCCCCAAAAACCAAGTAATACAAGTTCCCCTTGACAAGATGGATTTTTTTATTTTATTTTATTTTATTTTTTAAACAAGAGAGGATTCATGATTCTGATTCGAGTTAATGAAGCAAACCTTGTGAGATTGCCAAAAAGTTCAAGCTCATTGATCGATTGAAGGTTCATTCTTGCTGCCACCTCAACTTTGAAATCTAACATGACAATTCTGAATGAGTTACTCATATCCATGAATCTCTTGTTCAAATCCATCAAACTTACATGATGCACATGATATAAGTGACTCTGCATTTTTGATATATTTTCAACTAGAAAAAGATAACCACCTTTTTTTTTTGATAGGAGAAAGCTAACCACCTTGGATCCTACCTCCCACAGTGGAAAAAAAGAGATTTATTCCATATATTTGGGGTTGATTTATGGAATAAAGTTTGATCTATTTTTGACAAGTACAACAAAAACCAGAACAAATTACCTAAACATATGTCATATATATTAAATCCACAAACATATCCTATATATGAGCTGATTTGCTATAGGTACCTACCATAATATACTGCTAAGACAAATAATCCAAATAAACTATCCCCACAAAACATTGCTAAAAAAAACCTAGTTGATGTCCATATATTTAATTATTAAAATTTACCTCTCATAATAATAAATCCCATCAATCCAAAAATCCCCAAAAACCAAGTAAAACAAGTTCCCCTTTGACTAGGTGGAATGTTTAACTTTTTTAAAAATTTTTTACTTTTACCCAACATGGGGACAACTTATTCATTGTTTCCCTGCCCACCAAAGGGAGCAACTTATAATCCCAAGACTACCTCCCTCTATTTATTCATTTATTTAAGTTTTATTGTTTTTATTTTTTTATTTTCACTCACACACATAAATCTGACCTTGTGAAGGAGACCAATCCATCCTATGGAGGGAATAAATTTATCCCCATCTTTTCTTCCATTAATATTCCAACACAAAGGGGACAGCTTTGTCCCCCTCCATCCATATCACGAGGCCTGTGTTTATGTGAAAATGAAATTTTTAAAAACAATAAAAATATATATATATAAATAATTAAAATTGTATCTCATGCTCTCAATTTCTCGAGACAGGATTAATCATCTCGTGTCCCGAGAAATTGAAATTCAAGGTGCCAAAGTCAATAAAAATGTGACTTTCACCTTATAGAATGATTTTTTTTTATACCAGCATCTATTCCAATCTCATGTGTTTATATTCACCTTGACAAGGTATATTCTTCGATGATTTGTTTTACATTTTTAATAAATGCATTTATACAATTCATTAAAGTATATATTTCATTTTTTATAAAAACACATACATCATTAGATGATGCATACTATTTATAAGAAATTTAAAAAATTTATAGACTAGATTTAGAGCTACAAAATGGATTGGATGTAACATTATCATTTTTTGTATAATTATTTATTACATTTTTTTTCTTAAAAAGGGGAGTTGTGAATTTTTATGAATTCTTTTATCCTACTAAAAAAAGCTTGGAACATCTTTACCTTCTTTCATTTTTTGAGTATATATTTTACATGATGAACCATGTATTTAAAGATGAATTGTATATTTCAATAGATTACATGGACTTATTTACTTCAAAAGTAAAAATTTATATGTTTTTATCTAATGAATAGTCAAATGAAATTGCACATGAAACTATATTTTAAAGGGAAATATCCATATAACCCCCTGTAATCTTTCTGATATTCATATAACTCCCTGTAATCTCAATATATCCATATAACCCCTTGTGAACACACCAAAAATGAAAATAACCCCCCACGGTTAAAATTTTTTTAACAT
The DNA here is from genome assembly GCA_030737845.1 of Acorus calamus. Classification (NCBI taxonomy): domain Eukaryota; kingdom Viridiplantae; phylum Streptophyta; class Magnoliopsida; order Acorales; family Acoraceae; genus Acorus; species Acorus calamus. The sequence continues at coordinate 23,346,084 of CM060879.1, read as the reverse complement.
AATTGAATTATTTCAAATATATTGTATTATCTAAACCATAGTTAACAAATATGTATTCTTTTAATCCTCTAAAAGCAGCCAATGCTTCAAAAAAAACTGTAAAAGAGTGTAAAATTAGAAATATGAGGGTGATTTTTTAAAGTTTTGACTGTTTTTCAGGGGTTAAAAGAATACACATTTGTTAACCATGATTTAGATAACCAAATAAGCCCGAAATATTCCAACTCTTTTAAAGAATTTTTAACTGCAAGGGGTTATTTGCATTTTTTGTGTGTTTATAGGGGGTTATATAGATATATTGAGATTACAGGGGGTTATATGAATTTTTCCCTATTTTAAAACTATGCATATAATGCTTTAAAAAATTTGGACAAATCACAGTGGGTAAAAGAGAGGGAAAAAATGATGTAAATAAAGATGAATTTGGGGATGGTCATTTTTTTATACTCGCATAATTTGTTAGATGGTTTTGTATTTTTTTATTTTAAAATTTTTAAGTTTTATTTAAAATAGTAAAGATTCGTAGTTTCAAAAAAAAACAAACAAGATAATTTTGTCTTGGTTTTTTTTATAGAGGATAATTGTCCTCTAAGATCTTGTATCACATGACTAAAGATTTTGAAATAATTATCTCAAATTTTAAAATATAAGATAAAAGGTATATCAAATTTGTCTTTATTTATATTTATCAAAATCAGGACAAAAAAAAAAAGAAATGTTATATATTTCTTATGAATTATAACAAACATTGATAATAGAGGTACATTCTTTCGAAAAAAATGAAATACATACTCACAAGAATTGAATGCATGCTTCCTCGTATTTTTTGTAAAAGAATATAGATGATTTCGTATACTATGGTAGGTGATGTGATATCTGGAATAGGGCTGCAACTTGGGTCGGGTTGAACCCGAACCCGACGGGTTGAACCCGATTTTTACATGGGTTGGGTTGATCAAATCGGGTTCGGGTTCGGGTTCGGGTTGGCCAAATCGGGTTGGGTCACAAATCGGGTTGGGTTCGGGTTGGCCTCCGACCCAACCCGACCCAACCCGAACCCGAAAATTAATATTTAAAAAAAATCATGGCCGTTTATTTTGTAACTTCTAATATGGGTAGTCCAAATTTTAGGTAAACCTAGCTAATCTTATGGGTTGGGTGGGGTTGATTTATTTAATTTACACATTATGTTAGAAATTCGGGTTGGGTCGGGTTGGTTCAATTCGGGTTGAAAATCGGGTTGGGGTCGGGTTGGTCCAATTCGGGTTAAGTCGGGTTGGGTCGGGTTGGTTTATTTAATTTCGGGTTGGGTTCGGGTTGGTCCAATTCGGGTTGAAAATCGGGTTGGGTCGGGTTAGGGTTGGGTCGTTTGGAATTCGGGTTGGGTTCGGGTTGGGGTCAACCCGAACCCAACCCGCCCGAGTTGCAGCCCTAATCTGGAATGACTTCAAAAGTGTCTAAACATAGCAGCACCCTTCAAACAAAAATAAAATACAGTTCCATTAGAAGTCCAGTGACTTGGACAAGCACACTTTCTCAAGAAACCTGCAACTCCATTAATATCACATTGTATCTACCTCTTACTTATGTGATTTCACTGCTGAACTGAATGAAACCACAAGTGTTGTCAATAATGGTTGGAGCAACATATGAGCTATAGAAATTCTTCAAGACTATAAAAAAAAGTACTTTTTTGGGAAAACAACACAGACCAGTAATTTTCAGACTTTGGAAGGAACACAGGTCATAACTTACTGAAGAAGTATATACTAGGAAGTCCAAAATTTCTTTCCAACAAAGGCAATCCATTAAAAGGCAGATATCATAACAACATACCTCAGATGATAAAATATGTGGATTGCTCTTCTCTAGTTTTGAAATGAAATTCAAAAGTTCAAACTCCTTGATTCCATAACAGATGTTTTTGTCACCACTCCCCATCCAGAAACAATGGCACTTCTTCATTCAGTTCATTCTACTATGCAGTGGTCTCCTCAGCATCATCTTCATAGTCAATCATATCAGGGGCTTGTCATCCTCTTATGAGAATCACCACCTAGATCTTCTGTGCAATTATCTATTTATCTTCAACATCATTGTCATTATCAACTTCTTCACCTATTTTAGTTGGACTGCCTTACCTGTTCATTCCCATCTACACCTTCTCCCTACAGCTTTATCATTCTGAATAGCAATGTTTTTATACCATTGATCCTGGAATGCATTTTTATTTGAACTTCAATTAATCCTCTAAAATCTGTAGGAAACTTCCCTTAAGAGTTTCCTCAGTCTTCATGAGAAATATTTATATACAGAGAGCAGACCTCAGAGGAGTAGAGCTACATCTTCAGCTTATATATCATATAAAACAATACAATACAGACTTCTATGCTCTTTATGTATCTGCTACACTGACCAGTGTCAGTTTTGAAGCAAGACTTTAGAATCATCACTGCAAGAATAAGGGAAACATAAAATACAAAATCATGAGTTTATATACATATAAGAGAACACAGCATCCTAAATGACAACATTATTGATATATCATTTTCTAAACAGCATTACATGAAAAACAATACATGTGTCAGGCATCCATTGGGACCTCAAGCAATCTTCCAATGAATAGGCATGAAGCATTTCCATAATGAAGAATACAAGAAGTTTCTGTAGGGCAAAAAAGGGTAAACCATAACAATTGCTGGTTTTCCAGCAGGTTGGCATAGAAATGAACATGACTAAATCTTAAAGTCATATCCTGGGATACTCTATTCATTTTCAACTAATAAAAATAGGAGGGTCAATTTGCAAAAAGATGTTATATAGAAAGCTTTAGAAATCATCAATTTTTGTAGGGGCCAAATTGTGAATTCCCGTCAAAGAGTCTAAATGGCACTTCTTTTGGGGTCAAACTGCAATCAACCGGAGGGAAGTTATTAGAAATACCTTGTAGTAGATATAACATGGATTAATGGTAAATATTTATTCTTTTGAGAGGCAAATCATAAATCTTCCATTATCTCCAGTAGAACAAAGGGAAAATCTCATGTGTGGAGAAGACTAGCAGGATGAGTTGGACCTTAAGGGTTATGATAACTCCCCTTTATCATGAATCTATATGCAGTTGCATTTTACTTGGAAGGTTAAGAAACTAAGTTTTCCTCTGATTAGGAGTTTTTGTAATAAAATTACGTGGTGTCCTCCCACATTTCTTCTCGAAGAAAAAGAAAATGCAAACTCATACAGGCCATAATTTTACACTAATTGGCAGGCATTATAATAATGTTACAGAACCAGTGAGGCTGTAGTTAAAACATTCCAAAGGCTAAGCATCATTAAGCAAGTGTATTCCTTCTTCCTTATCTGTACTATTAAGTGGATAGGTTTTAACCTCATGCTTCAAACAACAACAAAATTGCATCCTCCTCAAAAGATCACACCAAGATGATAGCAGTTGTCCGTGAGCATGAGAATCAATCAGCTAAACTACCCAGAACTAGCCTACGCTGACAATGAGGAAGTGAGGACTCTTCTTCAATTTGTCCACTGCATCAAGTAGGGATAGGAAGATCATCTTCTCAAGGGTTGCAACATAAGGGATGATGGCCTGAAAGATATATGATACCAGGTAGCAGGAAACCTCATGGCAGTAAGGGGGTCCTCGATTTATGAATTTCCCACAAATATGTATTAACAGAGAGAAAGCAGATACCCTACTTACACTAGATCACAAGGAAGAAGAATGTGATTGAACACACACACACGCACACACACACTCTCTCTCACAAAAAAAAAGTTTATAATGATAAAATATAAGAAGAAGGGAGATGAAGAATTAAACCACGTACATTTATGAATTTCCCACAAATATGTATTAACAATCTCTCAATGCAAGATTGGTGGATGGTGTTTGGAAAACAGGTAATGGAGGTGTTTGGAAAACAGGTAAACTGTGGCAAAGAAATAATAAGCGCTCTATGCAAGCTCAATAAGCAATAAATAAAATCCTGCTAATTTCTTCCTACAGGGTCTGAGAAGACAATGACATGTGAACTATTGTGTTCTAAGTTCTACCATTACATCATTGATACGCACTGTAGCCTTGCGGAAATTAATACAAGCCTTCTTAAATAAGGCCTAGTGTCCTAATGTCATTCTTGGAATAAGTGTCTTAGACTGACTAAAATTTTTCAACAAGAACATAGAACTGCAACTCAACCATATTTGAGAGATATAATATATAAATATACACACATTATACAAAAATCCATGTCAGGACAATTTATTGATGATTGATAACAAGAGTTGCAAGACCTTTAAAAAACTCAGTTGCAAAATCAAAGGTTGCAACAACAGTTGTACCTCAGAAAGAACACGTTGTCTACAACAATCATGTGTCAAAAAGCTCAATACTTCAACTAAACCACAAAGTTTAAACCAATAGCTTAGATATACTAATGGTGCAAAGCTGTCAGGTAAGGTAGTCTTGGAATAGGTTATATCTAACTTTTATTAACGTAATGCCTCCTCTGAAATCATATGTGCGCTTACATGAAGGTGATGATTCTCCCATCTATAGCTATAACACAAGGGTATGGCCTACCTATGTGTTCCATCAATAGAAATACATAATATGCTACATTCCAGGAAAAACTTAGGCTCTTCTCCATAAGCAGTTCATCGGTGGTCATGCAGATGGTGTGTTTACCAGGGATTTTTGGGACAACATGTTCTCATCTACTTTTGACAACATGTTTATCAAATGAGGTAAGTATGAGACACCGTGCAAGTGACAATAAACCCAAGAGGTTAATTAGTGGCGCCCCTTTTCTATTGATCCAGCAATTCAGCCCCGCCCTCCACGCCCCCCCCCCAAAAAAAAAAAAAAAAAAAAGATAATACTATGATTGTAATCAACATACATAGTAATATAGATGTCAAAGTCCAAGAGTGGTGAAGAACAAATGTTCTGTTGTCATCACGGTTGACACAAATTTATCAAATTCTATACATGTAGCTATATAATGACAATTGGTATATGAGTCCTGGACTCACTTAAAATTAACATGCATGCAAGCCAAGACCACCATGCCTATTTTAAGTACATCACAGTATAAATCATTTTGCATGTCTGCATTTATGATCCCGTATCTATTATGACGACATGCATATGCACATTATGTGCTCTTTAACAGAGGGCTGGCACTTTGGCTAGAGCCATGGGTCTTCCCATAGATCTGAAGTTCAGATCCTCCTTGACTTACCTCATCTATAGTGTTTGTGCATGATTCTGTGCATTTGGGGCTTCCCATCATTGAAAAAAACTAATGTTTCGGTTCCTCATCACCAAACCAAAAAAAAACTTCCATGCTTGAGCATACTTTTGATTGACACAACTAAAATCAATGGAACTATAAGAACCAGTCGCATCTCAAAAACTGTATTTGTTACATGCAGTCCTAGGAAATGGAGTAGCCACATTTTTTAAAACATTTGCAGCAAATTATTTGTATCACACCAACTCTTTCATCAGTGAGCCACCTTAAAGGGAGAAGGCTTTGTGGATCGGGAGATCATAGCACCTTTGGCAAGGTGACTCAGCTGTTCGTTCCTGCGATCGTAGCACCTTTGGACTGGGGACGATGCTGTGTGGGGGCATCATCTTTGATGTTTTTGGGTGTTAATTTGTGATGCATGATTAGTTAGAGCTCTTTAGATTACATCTTTGCTAGAGATCTCCTCTATTTATGATGTTATTGCGTGATGATTCACTTAAGGATTGCTTATGTATTTCCTTTGGGTTTTCACCCTCCTATTTTATATAAGAGTGCAAAAGCCTACCATTTAACTTCAAAAAAAAAACACGGATTTTTCAGAAGTTTATACCAAGCATAAGGAGGAAGCCTCATCAAGTTTTTTATGGTGTTCAGGAGACTTTTTCAAAGCACAAACACATTCATTCATTCAGCATCACCAATAACAAAACCACAATAAGAAAATGACAACAACAAAAGTAAGGGGAATGAACAACTAGTTCACATCTCAGGCTCACAAGTCAATTATACGTTCACAAGATTCAATAATGGACAATATCAAGAGGTAATAAAATAAGTAATAACCTGGAATCCAATACAGAATATTTCCAAGAAATAAATAGACCCATGGATGAATATTTCAGAATCACGAACAACTACAGGATAGCAAGTCATAGAGTCCATCCGACCTCATAAGCCATAGCAGCCGCTGATACAGGGCATCAATCGTCTCTGTATACCCATGTCAGAATGGTCTTCAACTTCTTTAAAAAAATGTGATTTTTATTGAGAATTTCGCATTGAAGACTTGGACAAACATATGAAGAACGTAAGCTTCATAAAGAACATGAAAAATATAATCTGATGAAGCGCATAAACAGAGTCTTTATCGATATGATGATTTAATATGATACAAATATAAAAACGGCACAAACTTCACAACATCATACACTACAAGAACACTTACAATATAAAAGCATAAGAGAAAGTCTTACGCTTCTTATCAATTTTGACAGAATATCGCAAAAGACTTAAGATTTTTTTTTAAAGAACTCCAATTCGAAGAGAAGAGGACCTCGAAAGGGTGAGAGTGAGCCATGTTTGAGCAGCTCGGGAGAATGAGAGATCGATTTCCACACGTGTGAACGTTTCAGGGCGGTCGGGATTTAGGGTTTTGGAGAGACGGAACATTGGATGGGGGCTTGCTTGTTTCTTATTTGGATTCATTAGACTATTTGAATTTCATCAAATTCAATAGATCTATTCAATGTGATTTTGATATATTTATAACCATTTAATTTTAACTGATTTGGGCAAACTCATAATAAAAATCAAATAAATTTTAAACATGAAAAAGAGAGCAATGGTTGATGACTTATTTGTGTTAATGGTAGATCTTAAGTTTAAGTCTTGACACTGACTTATCCATTTGTCAGCTATTATTTGAAAGAATTCTTCTGTAGAACCAGAACAAACAGATCGAGGTAACCTTCCAAGTTTGAGAGGGTTGTTCTTTATTTGCACCCCTCTTTTTTTGTTTGTACACCGCTTTATTGTGTTTATTGTGTTCTTCTTAGCATATAGAAAGGTGTGCAAACATAAATGGAAAATGCAAATAAAGAAAAAGTTAAACGTTTGCATCCCTAAATGCATTCTGCAATTTTATTTTTATTTTGTAATAAATCAGTAATGAGATATGCATTTTTATTAAAAATGACATGTATGGTTAGATGAATTGTAGATACACTTTTAAAAATATATATATATAAATGTAACAAGATGTAAACATTGATATAATTAGTGCAGGTGAATAATGAAACATATGAGATTGTAAATGACACTGTTAAAGGGTTGAGTGTAGGATATAGGTGACTCTATTTAGAGAGGTAGATATATTGTATATGATGGGACTTGGGAGTGTGTAGGATTCGAGTGTTTTTATTTGCACCTCTTAAATTTGTTGGCATGCCCCCTTTTAAATGGATATGAGATATGTGAATCCACATAATTTTTTATGATTTGCATGGCTCCAATTTTCATGTCCCCCATCTTCTTAAAAAAATAACATTTTTAAAATCTTTATTGATTTTCATATCCTTCCATTTTCATAATTAAATTTGAAATATAAGATATTTATAAAGATATAATTTTTTTAACAATATATATCTCATTAATATAAATATATGAAAGTAATGAACATATGAGACTAACATTTGGGTTGAAAAACATACCACCCATGCTTGGTTCGAGAATAGACTCAAAATAAGTTAGAATCAATCAAAATAGCTTCATTATGAATATTTAGATGACGGAAATAAATGAGAATCTGTATATAAGAATTAAGTAATGTAAAATGGTACATGAATTCCAACCAACTTCTAAAATTAAATTATTTTAAGTTATTCAACACAAATATGATGTTTTACTGTTAAATCAATTACTTTTACCTTTATTTATAATAAAATTCTAACCTTAAATATCATAATAACTTAATTATTGAGTTCCATGAATTATGGGTCCTTCACGAGTCAGACATGGCAAGTTTTCTCCGTCCACGTGCGCTAAAAATCAATACGCCTTCCAAACACGACCGCACCAACTCCGCCCCCACAACCGCCCATTCCCGTGGACCCAAACCCCATCTTCTAGAAGTATCCACCCCCAAATATCAATCCCAACCGTCCAATCACGCATCTTCTCCACACCTTAAACTCACCTCCCACCCAACCGAAACAAGGGACCCATCCGTCATTTTCCTCTATAAAATGATATCCTCTCCCATTTTCTTTGAACTCCTCAAAAAAATAAAATAAAAAAAACCCTAGCCGTCTCTCTTTCGTTCCCCCAAAAGCGAGAGAGTCGGAAGCGGAGGCGGAGATCCTGAATTTGAGGTAATGTATTCGTCTCTTCTCGTCTTTAGATCTTCGGATCGAATGGTTGTTGTTTGATCTGCTGTTTTTATTGTTTATGTTTTCGATTTTTTTTCGGACCGTAGTTTATCCGGATCTCACGCCGTGTGATTTGTTCTTGAATTCATCTCCAGCCGCTGGAATGTGAATCTCTCTCTGTATATGTACATGCGGTTCTTTTTTTTTGTTGGATCTCTTTTGTTTTTGGGTTTGGATGTTGGAGGTGTTTTAGATCTAAACATCAGATCTGATACTGGTGAGTTGGGAGGGTTTCGATCTCGGCTTCGATCTGTGATTTATTTGTTGTTGTTTATCGATGTGTGTTTTTTTACTGTTTGTTTTAATTAAATGTGTGGAACATTTGTGTCTAGTACCTTTTTTTATTTTTTTCTCTGTTTCGTAGTGTTTTTGCATGCACAGATGTTTTTCTTTGTCTGTTCTCTGTTTTTTTATATGATGTCAAATTTTATGTTTGTTTTTTTCCCGAAATATATTGGCAAGTTTTGTTTTTTTTATTTTTATCCTTTTTTTATTTACTTATAATTATAATAACGTTTCAAAATTATGGTGATTAGTAAATCTGGGTTCACATATGTTGATATGCTCGTCTGTCATTTGTTTATCTGCCCAGTCGCTCAGTCATCCTTGACTGATGCACGTTGGCCACATTTGTTGGAGCTGTGTTCATTTCAGATAAAATGAAAGCACAGATTGAATTTTCCAAATATCTTTAAAAATTGCATGGTTGTACCATCTAAATGACTTTTCTGACGATTGATTTAATGCTATAGTGCATCTATTATTTTTCTCTATCTACCTATGCCAACAATTTGAGCACATTTGTTAGGCTTTTTTTAATTCACATTGCTCTACATGGTTGCTGCTCTATATGATCACGAGTTGTTCGTCTTTCCTATGCTACGCAGTTCTTTTATGAATGGGGTTTGCACATGCTGGCATTGATCATTTGGGTTTTCTAATGAGTGTTGTTCTGTTTTGGGAGGCACCAAGAAAGTTATTCAAATTTGTGATCTGTGAAATATTTATGTTTAATTGCAGACTACACATTTTGTATTATGCCAATACATTGTGATTTATATTCCTTGAACATGTAAGATACCAGTTAAATTGAAATGCTTCATGATCACTGATTGAAGTTCTTCCAGACTATCGAAAGTTTTTGTAAAAGAGAAACATGGTTTTTCTTGAGAACAGGATTTTCATAGGGGAATTTTGGAAATCTATGGCAATATGTTTAGATATGGGGGCCACCTTTATAGGGATGAAATGACTTTTTATGTACATAAAACTTAGAAGAGCATTTTCTTATTAGAAGTGGTTTCTTTCTCTCTCCTTTTTTTGTTAGATGGTGTTTTTTCTATAGATAAGGGGTGAGACTTGAATCTAGGATCTCATGGTAGCAAATTCTTTTGTCAATCATTGGGCTATGGATCATACTACTTGTCGGTGAGAGAGTGATCTTTTTTGTTTTTGCTTTTTTGGACGAGGAACCCTAACATTGTTTGTGAAACTTCAAATGCACATATTTATCCACAAACCATTGTGCATTTGATAAGCCCAGAGGGATTGTGAATTGAATACCTATGGGGGGTGCAAACCCGTGGCTCTAGCTAAAGTGCCAATCTCGTGTGGGTTTTGTTGGAGAGTTGGATGAGCAGTTAACCATTTCTTTGATTAGTGTCAGTGTTTTTGAAATTTTCTTTTTTTGTACCTAGCTCATAAATGATAATGAAAACTGCTCGTCAGACTTCATATTTAATATTAATACATTTAATGTTTAAATGGCTTATATGAAAGAATCTGTCTCAAAGATTATGCAAGCATGTCTCTTTTTTGCACCATTTGACGAGAGGTTCTATTCTGGGGAAGAAGGAGATTCATAATATTGATCTGAGTTTGTAGGGCTCAAGAAGTTTTGACATTGACAAAACAGATAGTAGCTCCTTTTTGCGTTTTCTAATTATGCTGAGCCGTTATATTCTTGGCCTATTCAATGGTGGCAATCAAATGAATAGCTGAAAGATCGGAGGCAATAATTAACATTGCAGGAGAGTAGTAGATATAAATTGTCACTCGGATCATTTGAGTTTCTACATTTGTGGTTCTTGCCATATGAAAGGTGTTTCTATATCTAGAGCACACTACACTGCTTTTTAGACTATTATCTAACCTGTGGAAAAGGTAATTGATATTTGGTTTGCTGATGGTTCTGGTAATTTGTTAATCATCTGATTTCCTGCTCTTTGGTCTTGCCCAGAATTAGCTGAATCTCTTGTTTTTGCGTAAATTGAGTGATTTCCTATTTTTCAAATTATGTATTGTTGAATTTTAGTTTGCCTGTGCCACACAATTTGTTTACTTGAGCACATAACATTGGTCTAGATGTTAATCACATGATGCTTTCATTTCTTTTAGGGCTTTGAGTTCCAAATCATGGTTGATCAGCCTCACCACCCCAGTGTTGTGCAGAAGGTAGCTGGGCAGCTACATCTGAGTTCGAGCTTTTCCCACGATGCTCTGTCTCGGAGGCGTAGTTTTTATTCTCCTGCCCTTCACGAGAGGCGGGTACCAAGTGGGAACTATACCAACGGAGGACTGCAGAATCCTTTGATTCCAGCATGCCGAGGTGCCCACACTCTATCTGCAGTGACCGCCATGTCACCCGTGTTTGTTCCAGCTCCTGCAGAGAAAGGTCTAGCTGGCTTTGCCATAGACTTCCTCATGGGTGGAGTGTCAGCCGCTGTTTCTAAGACCGCCGCTGCTCCCATTGAGCGTGTGAAGCTTTTGATTCAGAACCAGGATGAAATGCTCAGAACCGGTCGTCTCTCTGAACCGTACAAGGGAATTGGTGAGTGTTTCACTCGAACAATCAAGGATGAAGGGTTTGGCTCATTGTGGAGAGGGAACACTGCTAATGTGATCCGTTATTTCCCAACTCAGGTTGGTGTTCTTTTCCCAAAATTTGTGATTTGTTGTTGGAAGTTGCCTGAGTAATGTTGGGCAAGAAAAATATTGTGTCAAGTCATATAATTTGTGCTTCTTTGGGTCTTCTTCTATCTTCTTAAGACATATAAAGTACAATATTTTAATTTTCAGTTGTCTGCTTCCTTTCATGTGTGTAAACCTTTACTTTTTGTAAATCTTTGTTAGGCATTGAACTTTGCGTTCAAGGATTACTTCAAGAAGATGTTCAATTTCAAGAAAGACAGAGATGGTTACTGGAAATGGTTTGGTGGAAATTTGGCCTCGGGTGGTGCAGCTGGAGCATCCTCTTTGCTTTTTGTCTACTCCCTTGATTATGCTCGTACTCGTCTGGCAAATGATGCAAAAGCCGCGAAGAAGGGAGGTGAAAGGCAATTCAATGGACTGGTCGATGTTTACAGGAAGACCTATGCATCTGATGGCCTTGCTGGTCTCTACCGTGGGTTCAACATTTCATGTGTTGGGATTATAGTTTACCGTGGTCTCTATTTTGGGATGTATGACTCACTCAAGCCAGTGGTTCTTGTTGGGGGGTTACAGGTAAATTTTTTATAATTTGATTTCTTTGTGCATCTTTTCTGATTAACCTGAACTGCATATTTTCAAACTAACAGATGGTTCTAGTTGTGTATTCTCCTTAGGGCATGTCAACATTTTTTTAGTCGACAATGAAGTCATATTTTTCAAACTTGCTACTAAACTTATAAAGAAGTTCTATTTATTATGCCTGACCAAATACAAGTTATAAGATAATTGAATCAGATGCATTGTTTTTTCCTTCGTTGATATCTGTCTTCTTTAAAATTCATAGCTTACAAATATTGAAATTGAATCACCAATACCTGAGAATTCATGACAATGATGGCTTTGGGTTTTAGCAGATGAGTATTGTTGAAAAGTGTCCTGCTTAGTGGATGGGTTATGAGGTTGAATTACTAATTGCCATTGTCATTTGTAGGAACTTTATGCATTTAGATTATAAGTGCTTCACTAATTAACCCAGTCTGTCAATAGGCACAATATCTTTGAACACTGTTGTAACTGCTTCATTGTGCTTCATTTGTTTTGGTAATTTCAGGATAGCTTCTTCGCGAGTTTCGGATTGGGTTGGCTGATCACCAACGGAGCTGGGCTTGCGTCATACCCTATTGACACGGTCCGCAGAAGGATGATGATGACATCCGGTGAAGCCGTCAAGTACAAGGGTTCGTTCGACTGCTTCACCCAGATCTTGAAGAATGAGGGCGCCAAGTCCCTCTTCAAGGGCGCGGGAGCCAACATCCTCCGTGCTGTTGCCGGCGCTGGTGTGCTCGCCGGATACGACAAGCTTCAGATGATCGTGTTCGGGAAGAAGTACGGCTCCGGCGGCGGCTAAGGGCGGTTGGTTATGTTGGTCACTTCTCTGCAGTTGCAGTGGTGAAGTGAAATTTATAGAAAGGAAAATATTTTGAACTTTGGATTTTTAATTTAATCTTTTATGGTGAGGGTCTATCTGTCCTTTTACCGGAAATAATGTAGTCGGATTTATTCCTTGAGGCTGTGGGAGAGTTTTGTTGCTTTTGAGAGGAAACTTAAATTTTCCTTGGGTTCATTTTGTATTTGGATGAATTGATTTGAAATTGCTCTTTGATTTTTTTGGGGGATTGCCATTTCTTTACTGTTGATTTTTTTTTATAGAGTGATGATACTCATGTCCTAAAATATAAGCTTCTATGAGATGAGATTTATTATTATTGTACGATTTGTTGAATTTTCAAAAAAGAAAAATAGTAAAATATAAATTTGTCATTCATTAAAAATCTCTCATTAATCCAAATCCTTCGTTTTCTCTATTCGGTTATGACTTTCCATGTAAATTTTAAAATCTATTTATTTATTTCAATTTTTGAATTTTAAAATTATTATCTAAATTATAATTGAATCTAGATTACACAAAAAATTATCTAAATTGTTTTCATGAAAATCTTTCAAACCGCTTATATTTTTTTTTCAAACTTACATTCTTATTATACACATTATTTTTTTTTAAAGAATGTTATAACAAAATATTAAAAAAGTTAAGTATTTATTACATTCAAATTTAAATAAAAAATGCATATAGTTACCATATGAAACAATTACATTTTATAATTTTATATTGGTAGTTACAAATATATTTCTTAAATGTTTATATCTCTCACAACGATTTGTTACATTTACATAAAAATTGTTATATGTACATAAATGAAATAAACAATTACATTTACCTAAATGTCAAATAGTTACATTTACTTTTTGAAATCATCTATTTCAATTTTTAGTGCACTGTCAAACAGTTAGGCATAAAGTCGCATATTTTGGTTCAATTTTGATTCGATCTAACACAAAGTTAATAAATATAAATCAATACATGCATACAGTTGACTGTTACATTTATGAATGTAACAAAAATAATACATATTTAAAAAATGACTAGTTATATTGTCAACAATGTAGCAGTAACATCAAACAAACTACTCATATAAAAAATGTAACAATATCGAGCGTTAACATTTAGATATTAACATAAAAACAAATTAAATTGTGAAAAATGACATTTAATACATGAAAAAAACTCGTGTTTAAATATTTAAAATAAAAGACAAAACACAATTCGATTACGAATCCAATAATGTCAAATCTGATCCGAGAAGCATTGAGATGAGATCCAAATTAAAAAAAATGATTTCGTGTATTCCAAAACCTCAAAAATAGAATTTTCGATATGCTCCTACGTATTCTTCATAAATAAAATCAGTTCCATAATGCAAAAGCTCCTCATTTCGCATACAAGACAGATTTTCAATTGTTTCAACATCAATCCACCGCTATTCGTTTACAAAACCACCATTCGATCCACCGCCCCGCCTCAACTTCGGCTCTCTTTCATGCCTTTCAATTCTCTCTCCACACTCCACCATGATCCCTGATGCGTCTCTCTCCAGTCTCTCTCCAACTTCCACAATCACTCCTCCATTTGAGCCTATCTGTTCCAATTAAAATTATTACACGATTTTAAGAATCCATTAATGGTGAACAAATACATGATTTTCATAAATTAAATGATACTCCACAATCATAGGAATACATGTTAAGATAGTTATCAAGTAAATGACAAAATAGACAATGTACACTTGTCACATTATGGGGCCTGGTTTGAGGCTTATGAAGTTAGGGCATAGAAATCATTATTTTTTTTTAATTACTATCTACTTCTGTTCTTATAATATACACACGCATTTTAAAGTATGACATATATACACACACAGACTTTGTAAATCCTTATTTAATTCAATGGGATCTAAATTTAATTTTTTTTTTGGTTACAACAAAGGCCCGGACAGGATTGAACCTCGGTCATCCCCTCGAAAGGGGGTGTCCTTGACCACCCGGCCAAAGCCGTTGGGGACATTGGATCTAAAAATTGAGTCATGGGCCATTGGATGGTTATTATTTACCATTTTTTTTTAGTGTAGTGGACAGGTTTAAATCCTTTGTGAAACACTTTTTTTTTTTTTTGAATGATAATTGTTTTTTAGGTTGAAGACAAACATATATACATTCCTATCATTAACAAAATTTAATAATGATTCAAACCATAAAACTCTAACCCATACTAAATTCTATAAATGTAATTTGATCTTTTGTATAGATTAATTTGTATTTATGATCGTTTACATGAATTGTATTGTCTACACAAATATATGGTAATGGGCTATTGCGAGAATATTTTATTAAACTTTGATGAAAATTTCACTCAAGGATGATAATTGCGTTTTTTTGAGTTTCCAGGGACTCGCACATATGTCTCAATTTTGACAAAGGTTTATATGAGATTACTCATGTATTTAGAAATATAAATGTCTTTAACCTTTTTTTGTATGGAATTGATAAGCAATTATTACCCCAATTGCATATATAAACAAGGTTACAACATCTAATAGGGAAGGGAAACATCTAACAGGGAAGGGAATTGATAAACAAGGTTGCATATATAAACAAGGTTACAACATATAAACAAGGTTACAACATAATTGAATAAAGATTTAGACTACTAAAATATCATCAGTTGTATTGAGCACACAACACAGATTTAAATTACATATTATGATTATAAATAATAAAAAATGATAAACAACATCAGATTAGATATATATAAGAAACATGCAATATGACATATAATAACAAATTTTTTAAGGGGATTGATTTAAATTATACATAGAGATTGTTGTTTTGTTAAAAAAATGGTTTTTTGGTGTGAAATAACCTAACAAGAGATGTTAAAGATCTTATTACATAATAGTTTATTAGTCATTTATGTTTTCAAAATTATAAAATGAGTTTTTTTAGGTATAATTTTAAAAAGTGCATATTTTGGATATTTTTAAATTTTATGAGATTTTTTAAATCATTTTCCAAAAAAAAAAAAAGATTCCTAAATTTTTTCCCCTAAATTATAGGCAACTTTTATTGTACCAATCTAATTTTTAACAAATTGTATCAGTTCACCCCCCCCAAAAAAAAAAAAAAAATCTGTATCAATTCAAATTAATGCACCATATATTTAATAACATATATTCAGAAATATTAACATTACAAATGGATTTTAATTCATTTGATATATCAACCATTCTACGGTTCTGATTGGGTGAGCTTTAATATCTCCCGGTCCTCAAAGCGTTCAAATCCGTTGAACCTAAAAAAACATAATTGAAGAAAACCATTCTACGGTTCTCATATTATATTTCCCTGTTAGATGTGTTACAACATCTAACAGGGAAGGGAAAAAAATCAATAAAAGATAATTGAAGAAATAGATGAAAAGTCATTCCTCACTAAAACAAGAAAAAAAGGAAAAAGGATAAATAGAAATACCAAAATCAATCATTTTTTAAAATTATACAAAAAAAATCTCATTTCACAATTTTAGAAATACAAAAGACTAACATATCCTTATGTAATTAAATCTTTAACATATTTTATATCTTTTAATTTTGTTAAAATATTTTACTCTCTTAATTTTGTTAATGTATTTCATGGAGAATTTTTTTTTACTCTAAATTCTTTGTGATTAGATGGATTTTATAAGATACGTGCAAATATAATATGAGTTTTTTTTATGATAAATTCCATTAAATGTTGATGCTTTTCTTAAAAAATGGATATGTAAACTAATTTGAGTTTTTGATAATAAATTAATGATACCATAAAAATATGTGAATATTCAAGTAAAAATAATGTGAATAAAGATTTAGACTACTAAAATATCATCAGTTGTATTGAGCACACAACACAGATTTAAATTACATATTATGATTATAAATAATGAAAAATGATAAACAACATCAGATTAGATATATATAAGAAACATGCAATATGACATATAATAACAAATTTTTTAAGGGGATTGATTTAAATTATACATAGAGATTGTTGTTTTGTTAAAAAAATGGTTTTTTGGTGTGAAATAACCTAACAAGAGATGTTAAAGATCTTATTACATAATAGTTTATTAGTCATTTATGTTTTCAAAATTATAAAATGAGTTTTTTAGGTATAATTTTAAAAAGCGCATATTTTGGATATTTTTAAATTTTATGAGATCTTTTTAATCGTTTTCCAAAAAAAAAAAAGATTCCTAAATTTTTTCCCCTAAATTATAGGCAACTTTTATTGTACCAATCTAATTTTTAACAAATTGTATCAGTTCACCCCAAAAAAAAAAAAAAAATCTGTATCAATTCAAATTAATGCACCATATATTTAATAACATATAGTCAGAAATATTAACATTACAAATGGATTTTAATTCATTTGATATATCAACCATTCTACGGTTCTGATTGGGTGAAGCTTTAATATCTCCCGGTCCCCAAAGCGTTCAAATCCGTTGAACCTCGTGCACACACCCCCCCCAAAAAGTGGGACCCGGTTGTCCTCGATAAAACAATCACAGCCGTCCAATAAAAGGACCCACCATAAAAACACAGCGAGTGACCATAACCCCGAAAACACATCCGCGAATCACCGTAATCTGACACCTGGATTTCCTTTTATGGTCAGCCGTTCAAACAGCATACCTTTGTTGATCCCGCAAAGTCGTCTCTCTCTCTCTCTCTCCCCACCCAACATTGAGTGGCAGAGTCAGAGGCGGAGGAGATCCTGAATCGGAGGTAATACTTCCACCTCTTCTCGTCCGTAGATCCTTAGATCGGACTGTCGATTTCAGATCTCTCTGTTTTTTTTCGATTTTTTTCGATTTTTTTTAACTAAGGTTTCAGCTGGATCTATTCTAACATTTCTCTTCATCTATTGAAATACGGATCTCTCTTTGTATGTATATGTGGTTCCCTTTTTTTCCCTTTTGATCTCGTTAGTTTGGTTTGGATGTTTGAAATCCGAACATCAGATCTGAATCTGGTTCGTCTTGGATTTGTGATTTGATGTTGTTTATCGATCTGTTTTTTTTAATCTGGAACGTTAGGGTTCATTTGATCTGCGTCTCTTATAAATGATTTATTGTTTAGTTTGGTCACTTTAAATGGCGATTTCTAGGGGCTTTTGTTCTCGTTTTGATGTAATTTGTTTTTCTATTTCGGCTATGCCATTTTTTTTCCTCTTGTGAATAATGAAGTCATGATTTTTTTTAAAATTAGGTCTCCTCTATTGGTTTCATAGTCGTTGCAACTGTATATATTGGTCATCTGTGATTTTCTGCAAATTAAGTTTGCTTTCTTTCTTTTCGTATACAGTGATATTTAAGTTAATGAGCTAGAGATGCTGTGTGTTTATTTTTACTTTCACCACATCTGTGAGAAGTATGCTTTTCCTAAATTTGAAGTATTGATTGGATGATTTGATATCTCTTTGATCCTGCACCTAATGCTTTTCATGTACATTCCCTTAGCCTTTCATTTATTTCCTGTCGAAGATTAAAAGTTGAATTGCATAAAGTCTCATGATCATGTATTGAAGCTTCCTGGAATAGGAATATTTGAATGGAATATCAGATAAACATTGTTTTCCTTGATAACTGTGTTCTCATGGGAAATTTCGAAAGTCATTCAGTAGGCTTGATAGTGAACCATAGCTGGAGATGAAAAAGTCTTTTGATGAACTTGAAGAGAATTTCTTAATAGAGACGGATTATCCTTTTGATTTTTCTCTATTTTTTTTTCTCTTCCTAGTTGCTTACAGTTTTATTTTTTTTCTTTAACTGCCACACAGCTTAGGTTAAATGGCCTTTTCAACCCCTTTTTCCTCCATCACTTCCCTTTCGCTCTTAGCATGGCCCAATTATGCATTCGCCTAGGTGCCCGCCTAAGCCCCCTCCTTGCACCTAGTCACCAGGCACCCTTGGCTACCTTGGGACCTGCTTAGTGCATTTTGGAAAAATGGAAGACACAAGAAAGGTGTTTTTTATGTTGGACTGTGTTGATTGTGGTTGATCGCTTGTTCCATATATATCTAATGTTCAGTGATGCCAACCAGTCACTACATGTTGGCACTAATGGTGCACTCTCCTGCATAATCGTCACTTGCTTTACGGGTTTTGTCGTCGATATAACTTACAAAAGCCATTTGAGTGTCCTTGTTCCTTTATTTATGGTAGGTTCCTTTTTCTATTTGACAGAGTGCAAAATTTGTCTTTCATTCCTGGGAATTAAGGCTACCTGGATAGCCTCCTACATAATTATTCCTTACTGTCTCAAGATTTAGTTGACAATGCCACTTATCCCTCTTGACATATAAATGGTGTTTTCAAATTTGACTTGTGGAAAGAATAATCAACATTTCGTTTGCTGATAGTTCTGGTAATTTGTAAAGGATATGATTTCCTGCTCTTTGGTCAAGAGTTGCATGACCAGAATTACCTGAATCCCTTGTTCATGCTTAAATTAAGGATTTCCTGTTACCAAGTTATGTATGATGGAATTTTAGTTTGCTTATATTGTATAAGGACATAATATTGTTCTAAGATGTCATTCACAATTTTTTTTGTTTCTTCGATAAGACTTAGCTGAATGTTTGTGTTTTTCTTATATTGGGCAATTTACCTGTTTTTCCAAGTTACATATGATGAAGTTTTAGTTTGTTTATACAAGATAATTTTTTGCTTGAGCACATAATGTTGGTCTAAGATGTCACTCATAAAATATTTTCATTTCGTCTAGGGCTTTGAGTTCCAAACCATGGCTGATCAACATCACCACCCGAGTGTTATTCAGAAGGTAGCTGGGCAGTTACACCTGAGTTCGAGCTTTTCCCATGATGCACAGTCTCGGAGGTGTAGTTTTTACTCTCCCGCCCTTCATGAGAGGCGGGTACCAAGTGGGAACTATACCAACGGGGGACTGCAGAATCCTTTGATTCCAGCATGCCGAGGTGCCCACACTCTATCTGCAGTGACCGCCATGTCACCCGTGTTTGTTCCAGCTCCTGCAGAGAAAGGTCTAGCTGGCTTTGCCATAGACTTCCTCATGGGTGGAGTGTCAGCCGCTGTTTCTAAGACCGCCGCTGCTCCCATTGAGCGTGTGAAGCTTTTGATTCAGAACCAGGATGAAATGCTCAGAACCGGTCGTCTCTCTGAACCGTACAAGGGAATTGGTGAGTGTTTCACTCGAACAATCAAGGATGAAGGGTTTGGCTCATTGTGGAGAGGGAACACTGCTAATGTGATCCGTTATTTCCCAACGCAGGTTGGTGTTCTTTTCCCAAAATTTATGATTTGTTGTTGAAGGTTGCCTGAGTTATGTTGGGCAAGAAAAAAATATTGTGTCAAGTCATATAGTTTGTGATTCTTTGGGTCTTCTTTTATGTTCTTAAGACAAGAAATACTATATTTTGATTTTTAGTTGTTTGCTTCCTTTCATGTGTGTAAACCTTTACTTTTTGTAAATCTTTGTTAGGCATTGAACTTTGCGTTCAAGGATTACTTCAAGAAGATGTTCAATTTCAAGAAAGACAGAGATGGTTACTGGAAATGGTTTGGTGGAAATTTGGCCTCGGGTGGTGCAGCTGGAGCTTCCTCTTTGCTTTTTGTCTACTCCCTTGATTATGCTCGTACTCGTCTGGCAAATGATGCAAAAGCCGCGAAGAAGGGAGGTGAAAGGCAATTCAATGGACTGGTCGATGTTTACAGGAAGACCTATGCATCTGATGGCCTTGCTGGTCTCTACCGTGGGTTCAACATTTCATGTGTTGGGATTATAGTTTACCGTGGTCTCTATTTTGGGATGTATGACTCACTCAAGCCAGTGGTTCTTGTTGGGGGGCTACAGGTAATTTTTTTTATTCTTTGATGTTCTTGTTCTTTTCTGATTAACCTGAACTGCATATTTTCAAACTAACAGATGGTTCTAGTTGTGTATCCTCCTGTGGGCATGTCAAACTTGCTACTAAACCTATAATAGAAGTTCTATTTATTATGCCTGACCAAAAACAAGTTATAAGATAATTGAATTAGATCATTGTTTTTTTCTTTGTCGACATCGATCCTCTTTAAACTTCATAGCTTACAAATATTGAAATGGAATCACCAATATGTACTTGAAAATTCATCACATGATGGCTTTGGGTATTAGCAGATGAGTATTGTTGAAGAGTATTCTGCTTAGTGGGTGGGTTACGAGGTTGAATTACTTATTGCCATTTTCATTTGTTGGAACTTTATGCATTTAGATTATAAGTGCTTCACTAATTAACCCAACCCAGTCAGTCAACAGGTACAATATCTTTGAACACTGTTGTAACTGCTTCATTGTGCTTCATTTGTTTTGATAATTCCAGGATAGCTTCTTCGCGAGTTTCGGATTGGGTTGGCTGATCACCAACGGAGCTGGGCTTGCGTCATACCCCATTGACACGGTCCGCAGAAGGATGATGATGACATCCGGTGAAGCCGTCA
Source organism: Acorus calamus (assembly GCA_030737845.1). Lineage (NCBI taxonomy): Eukaryota > Viridiplantae > Streptophyta > Magnoliopsida > Acorales > Acoraceae > Acorus > Acorus calamus. The sequence continues at coordinate 23,324,716 of CM060879.1, read as the reverse complement.
AGTACAAGGGTTCGTTTGACTGCTTTGCCCAGATCTTGAAGAATGAGGGCGCTAAGTCCCTCTTCAAGGGTGCGGGCGCCAACATCCTCCGTGCTGTTGCCGGCGCTGGTGTGCTCGCTGGGTACGACAAGCTTCAGATGATCGTGTTTGGGAAGAAATACGGGTCCGGTGGCGGCTAATTTGCATTTCTACATACGTCTTATTTGGAGTTTTCTTCAGGTTGGGTAATCTCCGTTTTTTCAATAATCTAGATGTGATGGGAGTTCCTCCCTCAAATTTTTTTGGAGGAATTCTGTTCTTCCAGACATATTTATTTCTTATTTTAATTTAGCTCCTTAAGGAGTTGAGAGCAGATAAGTTCTGCTGACTTCTTTTGACAGTGTTATTTTCTTGGAAACTGTTTATGCTTTCCTGCATTTCAAGCAAGATTAGTAATATTAAACTATTAATGCATTATCTTTCTGTGCTGCTAGTTTTCTTCCTCAGCATCTCCATTGCTTTAAATCTGTGTTGAGTGTTGACATGACTTATTCTGAGTAGGAGTTTTTCTTTGGTGTTGATGCTGCTGCTAAACTTATTGTTTTTATGGGTTTCTCTGATCTTCAGAGTGAGTAGTTTACCAGAAGCTAGAATCTTTGTCAAATAAATGTTATATATATTCTTCTTTGTTGAACATGTTATGGATTTGAAGCACAACAATTTTGAAACATCTCAAACCTGACCTGGAAGTGGATTGCTATTGAAAAAAGCTCAAAGGGAAAAATATTTGTAGAACGTCCCTAGCATGGAAAATGATTGTTATTTATGTGATGCTTAAAAAAAAAACCCTCAATTAGTACTTTTATCATTCATATATTTATATTTTTATATTTTTTTTGATTGGATTAAGTGAGAGCCCCGTCGTTAGGGGGATAGAACCATGTGAGGGTGAGGTCTAATGAGGGAGTACAATGGGTGTTCAGTTCACATCCAAGACACATTTTCAAGCAGTGAGTAAAAGTAAGACATGATCATTTTTTTTAGATATCTAGGACCTCTCTCTCTCTCTCTCTCTCTCTCGGTTTGGATGGGGTGTGAGGAGGCAAACGTAAATATAAGTCATTAAATCCCAGTTTTTTAATGTTGCTCTCGAGTGAGTCTGATAGAAATGATTGAGCAATAAAAAAATGTTAGATATTTGCATAAACACACGAAGATATTGTGAAGAAGATAGATGCAGACTGTTTGGTATATAATGAAGAGACAGTACAAGTTTTCTTACTTTGAAATTAATATGTGTGATATATATATGATATTTGAATGATTTAAAATGCAGCCCCGGTGCAGCCCTTTATATGAGTTAAAACTATACACTTGTTTGTTGAAGTACATATTGTTATATAAAACAAAATGAAGTATACACGAAGATGTAAGCAGAACCCAAGACAATACAAATGGCTGGACAAATATTCATCCTTAAGAGTTTTTATCTTAAATAAGGGTTGCTTCTTGGTTTTGAAAATGTAATAGTGTAAGTGCTGATTTATTATATTTCACACAAGGTATTGAATTTGACAATATATTTTTAGTTTCATATTTTATTTTACATGACTTTTAGCGAAAAAACACATACAATCATTTCATACTGACCTTTGTCATGAAAGATCTTCATACTAAAACAGAGTAATTTATTTCAATAGGTTTGCTTTGTTTGGGTTTTTCTGGCAGAAAATACAAAAACATACATTAGGTATCTTTTTCCTTCGGTTTCGCCATTTCCACAGTTTGGCATGCATAGTAACTAGCTTCCATTAGTGTATGATATTAATTGTAAATTCTTATATTGTAAATACTGAATGATATATTATGGTTGTAATCTCACAAATGGAAGAGAAACGATGAACATCATCTTATCTTGCAATTACACTTTTTACATTCGCTACTTGGGTTAGATATGAGTGGTGTATGGACCACTGAGGAGGTATGGTGAGGGATGGAATATTTTGTGACCTTTCTCATCTGCGATCATTTCTATTTCTACGGTTGTCACATCACTTAGAACATTATATGAAATATATAATAGAATATATATGCCACTCAGCATATATTTTATAACAAAAAAATGGTAAAATGTATGTATTTGTTCATTCAAATATGTATTTTTTTTTCCGATAAAAGTATTCATTTCATTAGACATAATTCAGAAAATAAATCAAAATGAGTTCTGTTTGCAAAAAATGATAGCAGGTATGACAAGTGTAACATTGTCGTGTTTATATTCTCCTCGCATCTTGTGGGTTGTGCCTAACCAATAACAATAATAAAAAATTTGCATGAATGTTGATGATGTTTAATCTTGAACTCATAATTATAACCTAAAATGTGCAGTTTGTGTATAAATCTTCAGGTTTTGGAAATGACTAAATTGGCATTCTATGTTATTGAATGTGATTTGAACACCAAATTGTATAGATGTCATTTTCTATGGGGATCGGATTAGGTGTTAAGACTGTGTCACTTTTAAAGGTCAAATATCGCGTTTTATTTATTTTAATAGTTCGGGCATTCAGTTTCAAAATCAAATTGCATATTTGTGGTTCTGGTGTTCACTTGGGCTTAAATGGAAGTTTTTGTAGCATTTTGAGGTCTTCTAGAAATTATGCAGTTTCGATTGGTATTTGGATTTAATTTTGTTAATGACCAAGATGAAGTAGTAAAAATCTAGTTTTATCATGAGATGTTCAGTGTTAAGTTAGCTTTCATACAAAAGTGGAATTAGATCAACTGGATTCATGTATCAAAAGTTATGGGTGTTTTTCCAATTATACCCTGGGGATATGAAATCCAGGCAGCAGCCCTGTATGATGTTTAGCCTAGATTTCGGAATAGCTGGAGAGGTTATTTGATCTGGATGTAAACATGAAAGTTGTAGATAATCTTCTTATCTTTCCAATGCCATTGGAATCGTGCAATTCGGAGCTGTATCGAGGAAGTTATGGCCGTTTAAGTGAAGGCTGCGCAGAGTTTTAACTCCGAGGACAGCTCGGTCTTTCACTTCTCTTTTGCCTATTTAACCACCCCCATGTGCACGACCTTGGCATAATTTTCCCCCTTTTTTTGGATCTGGTCCAGCCCTTGGTGTTGTGTGTGTTGGGTGGTGGAAGGAGGAGATGGAGCAAGAAGAGGAAGTGTTAGAAGTGAAGGAATCAAGGTTTGTGTGTGTATGTTATGTTGTTGTTTCTCATCTCCTCCTCTCCCTCAAGCTCCCTCACATGGTTCAGCCCTTTGTATGTGTTCAGCCCCCCCCCCCACATGTTTGATGAAATGCCAAAGAGAAGGTGTGCTTGGATTGGGTGCATGTAAAGGGAGATCAAGCAAGGTTTGTGTGTTTGAGCTTGGCTTCCCTCTTCTCCACCATCTCAAGGTATTCCCTTCCCTCTTTGTGAGTGTGTTGTGCTAATGTGTGTATGTGATGGCTGATTTGGTGGTGGTTGTGGCTGTGCTATGTGGCATGTGTGATGGTGGTTGTTTGTGGTGATGGTGGTGGAACTCCTTATGTGCACCATCTCCTCTTCTTCCCAAGGTATATTCACTTCCCCTTTGTGCCTTGTATGGGTTTGTGTTTATGCATGTATGAGTGTGTATTATTGAATTTTGGTGCTGTTGGAAGAGTGTAATATGTAATTGCTACTGCACATGAGATGGTTGCATTAATGCATGAATGTGGTGGTTTTGTGTTGTAAGGCAGATTTTCTGTCTCTTTAAGATCCTTGTGTTTGAGGTATTTGGAGGCATATTTTGAGGCTTGTGTCTTCATTTCATATGATCATCTATGTGTCTAGATGCTATATATCAAATTTGGTGTCATTTGGTTACCTGTATTGAAAGATATAGCCTAATGTTCATGGTCTGTCCGGATTCGCGCAGAAATTGATCGGTTTCTGAAAATAATTTATTTCGGGCATTTAGAGATTTTATCAAGTTAGTATGTCTTCACGGAATATGATCCCAACACATCATAGAATGTGTGTGATTTATTTTAGAATATTTGGATGTGTATTTTGTGCTGTGGATACCAATGTTTGGGGCTGATTGCAGTAGATGGACTAATCTTGTATAAATATGTGACAAAGAGTTATTATGCATGGTGTGGGCAATATAAGGAGTTGATGTCTTCATGAAGAAGGCTTGTATATGTATCAGATATTTTATATTTAATTGAGCATCATTGGTTGTTCTTGCAGATTTCGTAGACCGGACGCGCGGCGATCCAAGTATCTGTGAGTGGTTCGATCCAAGCCCTCGGGATGCGCTCGATGCACGTAGTCATGCATCGCGCATCCATGGGGCTTCTTTGCACCCCTATTGTGTTAGATATTGCATGCTAGGGCTGTATAGCTAAGTATATTGTATAGAACCCCCTTTTCTACCATATATTGCATATGTATCATATTCATGTGTGAATGTATTTCTTTTATGTTAGATAATTCATTTAGCCTCTACTTGTCCTAATTTTAGGTGGTGATAGTTGAGCCACTTTAGATGTTTAATTGATGCTTAAGCATGCTTAGTGGTGACCTTAGATAGCCAAAGAATCTTAAATATAGTTAAGTCCTCATGTATAAGCTACTAGCATAATATGATGTTTGGTCTGTATGTAAGGTTTGCATGTATGTGTTTAAATACCAGGAATTGGTTTGGATACATGGACTTTATGTTGTGATTAAAGGATGATATTATCTGCTCAAAGACTTGCGGTCCATCATTGATGCAAATCGTCTATGCTTGTTAATGTTTAAGCACATTATGTGGTAGTTATACAAATGTGAATGAGCATACATGCCTTATTTATAGTGTGTACAAGCTAAGCTATCAATGGTAGAACTCGTGATGAACGGGTCTTTGGTTAGTGGTTTGATCAACGCACTAGAGGAGCTCATATTATGGCTATACGTGTTTTGTAGTACTTATAAAATGACATAGTTGTATCATTTATTACTGTCTTATGGAATGATTGCTAGTCTAGGACTTGTATTGCTTAACTTTCATTCTACTCACTTGTTCTATGTGAGAGGCTTGGAAGCCTAGAGTGTATTATATTTTGCTTGTTTATTCAATTATTGCACTCCTATATGTGGGTAGTCTTCAGTGTTAGTAGATGCTTAGCGGGGTTTAATCATTGGTTGATGCATATAATTCCATGAGTATTGGTTTTGTTCAACTGTTACATGCTAGGTTATTTGGACATGTGGTCCATGCATCTCATTTTGAGACTGAATATTCTCCTATAATAATTGCGCTTGTTTCATTAATAGGACCTATATGTGATAGGTGTTGGTATGATCTATTGTTAGGATTGTATGTTATTTTCAATGTGCAAGCGTAGTAGTTGATTGTTCGACATCCATGTGATACACTCGCATTAGAATTCAGGAGAATTCATTAGCATTGTATTTGCTAGATGATTATAGTTGATCCTTGATGATGCTTCTCCCCTACCTCGTATCCGCGTTAAAGCTACCCGGCGTTGGAGCTATCCTGGATTCTGCCGCTACATCATAGGAGGCCCAATGTGTATTTCAATATCCTTGTGGCTTCGTACCTATCTTGGAAGGCTGTCAGGAAGAGGGCTACCCGGGAGAAGGCTACCGGAAGGTTAAGGGAGTTAGCGAGTTGATTTCCTTTCTAATAGTCTCATGTCACCTTAGGGATGAAGGCGAGGATGGGGTTAGAGTGCTTTCTCCCATATCGTCGTGCGTCGAAGATTTCGAGCGTTGAAGCTATCCTGGATAGTGCCACCACATCATAGGAGGCTCAATGTGTATTTCAATACCTTGTGGCTTCGTACCTATCTTGGAAGGCCGCCAGGGAGAGGGTTACCGGATGATGCAAGGCATCGTAACGTATTATACATCGATGTAGATAATCTTTGAAGTGTTGTACTAGTTTGAGATACCACACATTACTATTAATGAATTAATTGCTTTTCAAGAGTCCTAGGAGTTCCCCTCCGGGTCAAGGGTGAGGTGAGCTGAGGTCACATCTCCACGTGACATGTATCGGTTGGGGTTCTTCCGCATATATTTTTCCTTACAAGAGCAATGTGCTTAATATTATGCTATATTTATAGAGCGTGGATTCTTGCCACTCACTGAGCTTGTAGCTCACCCCTCGTGTGTTATTTTTCACCAGGGACTGGGTTGGCGTGGAGCTAGAGCATCTATCTGGCGTGGTTCGTGCGTAGAGTATCCCACCTTTCGGTTAGCGAGTGCGAGGCTGTCAGCAACCCCATTTTCTTTGTGTATATACTGGTAATCGTGCGTGTTGCACATATGATTTTATTTAGGCTAGACTTGGACTCTCACAGGACAGTTATCGTGTATTCGGGTTTGTAATAATGTTTTTGATTTACAGACTAATTTGTATATTATACTTCCGCATCATTTCTTTTTATTGGCTACTACTTTCCTATAGCCTTGTTATCTTATTTGACCCCTGTTGGTTATTGTATGATTGGTAATGCTTCGGGGCGTAACATTAGGTCCAACTCGATTGTAACCATTCGATTTTATAGAAGTATTGTGACTGAGATATTTTGTCATATTTTAAAATTAAAATTAGGATAAATTAAATTGTGTATCTCAAAATAATAAGATCGGACAGTCATGATCACGATGAACAATCAAATTGTTCAACTTGTGTTGGGTTTCAACTTGGCTGGGTGAGTGGGTCTAACCCAATCCTTTATCTGTGACGCTACATTTGGTTTAGGTCCCCTTATGAAGCATTCCAAGATTTTTTAGGCTAAATAAAGCTGGGTGTTGTAATATTTGTGAACTTAATTAATCGCTCTCAAGTGAATTATGAGGACCATAAATTTATGATTACATCAATTCTGTACCAAAGTTTGAGGCCTTCGAAACAGGGCATCACGAGCACAGCTTTTCTTTTTGACACCATAATAAATATGACTGCGCTTTCTATAAAGGTTGCAATTAACATCTGAGATCAAACATTAAGAAAAGAAAAAAATAAAATATGAATCCAATGGTCTCTTATTCTTTTCCTTCTTCTTGATCTCATCCCAGTATTCTGACATATTTTCCAGTCAATTCACATTTCAGTGTAAGTCATTTATGAGTTGTTTAAATTTAATTGGAGTCTTTATCCAATGATAAAAAAATTGATTAATTTGGTGATCTTGGCAAATCGTAAGAGGACACCCTATCAGTCTCATATTGATCATTTTTGTGATTGGTCCATGTCAGTGAGAGGTTAAGGTTTTTTTTTTGTTTTTTTTAAAGAATTTTTGGATATATCTATTTTAATCATAACATCAAAACAGATCATGTCCGAATTTGTATACAATGGATGGAAGGGATAGAAAAAAAGAAAACAAAAATGACAAACGAAACAAAGAGATATGAATTAAACCAAACAAATGGAAAGATAGAAAAAAGGAAAACAAAAATGATAAACAGATCATTTTTTTTTTTTTTTGTTAGATCATTTTCATCTGTTTATTTATTTATTTATATGATAGGTTTCGGTTTGCTTTTTCTACTGGATACCAATTGCTTATGCAGTTATGCAATTCCACCTGACTTCTGTCTTACTTTTCATTATTCAGTTGCAATCATTCACCCTTTTGCAGTTTCACCTCACGTGCTCACCTGCTCAGCTGTGCTGATTCATTGGATTTTATTTCCAAGGAGGCATGTTTTTTTTATATTATTATTATTACTATTTATCAGTTGAAGCATGTTTTGAGTTGAGGCATCCAATATTGTCACTATTTTTCAACAAAAAACTTTTTATTTTGGATGGAGAAGCATACTTCATGAATAGCCAAAAATCACCTCTTCTTACAATTTCCTTTGTTTGGATTAAAAAAGTATGTTTTTTTTTTTCAATTCATATATCCCCTCAAATATATCTTGTATCTGATAATCCCCCCAATTCAAATGTAAATGTCAAAAAATCTCATTGTTTAATCATAGTCCTTTAACCTTTATTTGGAAAGTGTCTATATGTGTTCTATTACTTGTTTGGATCTTGGATAAATCATATATAAATACTAACCTATTTTTATGGCACTTATTTTAACATTTTTGTTACACATCCATCTCGAACATTTCCCACACAAAAGCTAATGCGAAAGTGTAATAGTCATTTAAAAAGTTATAAACTTTAGTTCTATCTTATATGAATCAATTATCTTCAAACTATTCATAGTGAACAAACAAAAAAAAAAAAAGATTTTTAACCTTTTTCAATGAGTGACAAAAAAATTAGAACAGGGAGAGAGTAGATAAGATTTTGTTTGACCTATTATTGTCTTGCTATAACTTTTAGCCCCCGTTTGGGAAACAGAATAAACGAGTATAAGGGTAGTATAAAGTTGGTATAAGAATGGATAGGAAAAATGGTTGTTTGTTTGCAGGGTATAACTTGGTATTACTAAGTCAGTTTAAATGATTATAAGAGAGTATAACAATTTTAAGTAACCCTTAGGATAAGCTATACTCACTTTATCTGTTTTCATGGGCCCACATGTCAAATCAACTTTTTATATCTTATCACATCAAATCACCTATCAACACCTCTTATACATCAAATAATCAACATGTCAAACCAACTTTTTTACATTTTATTTATATTTTATTCTTTATCAACCAAACAACTCAACCTTTATTCTTACGTTTTCCAATGAGAATAAAAAAAATGAAAAAATCCATATAACCCCCTCTGTCCGCCTTCCGTCAGCCGAGTTAACGGCGAAATTAGAAAAAAATTCATATAACCCCCTGTAATATGGCCTAAATCCATATAAACCCCTGCAATCTTCATATATCCATATAACCCCCCTGCAATTTTCATATATTCATATAACCCCCTGCAATCTTCATATATCCATATGACCCCCTGTAATTTTGGAAAAAATCCATATAATCCCCTGTAATTTTGGAAAAAATCCATATAACCTCATGTAATCTGGAAAAAATATTTTTAAAAATTAAAATAGATTAAATTAATATTTACATGCATTAACATTTAATGGATTGTAAATCTTTATTTTGTTGTATTTTCTATTATTCTCATTAGAAAACGTAAAATTTATATTTTTATTGTTTGATTTACATTGGATAAAATCAGGATAAATGGTAAATACGAGATAAATAAGAGTTTATGATTTTTTAAATGATAACTATACCCCTGCATAAATTGTTTGTGTTTGGGAATAAATATGAGAGATGTGTGTGTAATATGATAGATATGACAATTTTTGAAAAAAAATATTTTTAAAATTTTAAAAATGGCAAGAGGAAATTTTTTTTTATATTTATATTTTTTAATTTTATTTTTGAATTTTTAAAAATATTTTTTTAGATTACATGAGGTTATATGGATTTTTCCAAGATTACAGGGGGTTATATGGATATATGAAGATTGCAGGGGTGTTATATGGATATATGAAGATTGCAGGGGGTTATATGGATTTAGGCCAGATTACAGGGGTTATATGAATTTTTTTCAATTTCGCCGTTAACTCGGCTGATGGAAGGCAGACGGAGGGGGTTATATGGATTTTTGGGTATGATTACAGGGGGTTATATAGATATATGAAGATTGCAGGGGGTTATATGGATTTAGGCAAGATTTCAGGGGGTTATATGGATTTTTCCTAAAAAAAACACAACCAAACAGAAAATTTATTATTCATGTAGATTTGTTATCTCTACTGTCATATTTATCTATCAAGAATAACTCAATTCCGCTCTCAAAACGGAGACTAAACAATAAAATCAGAATAAATAATCCAACTTCATAAACTATGGACTATCATTTAAACCCCCTCCTCCCAAATAAAATAACAAGTATTCCAATAAATATTGTTTTTTGGCCAAACAAGGAGAATAATATGCAACTCATGAGAAATTCAAACACCAAATGGAAGCTTCTTCCACAAATGTCCCACCATTTATTTATTTTTACCACCCTTTCTTTTTATTCAATGTTTTTTTTTTAATCCTAGTGTGAGGATGCTTCAAACTAGGGTAAAGTATAGATTCCATGATTTTTTTGTTTCCCAAATTGGTCATATTTAATGAAGAAACAGAAAGAATTTGGGGGGAGAGGTGGTAAGGCAGCTGTAAAAGCATGCAAACGAAATGATGTTTATATGGTCCCCTGGAAAGCCATGGTTTGTACTTTAACTCATTTCAAGCTTCTTCCTTTCTTTTTCTATACTGTGCATAAAATTGTGTGAACCCATGGTTTCTTTTATTAGTGAATTCCATATGATTACCCTTTCTTGGTGGCCTGAAGAGACTTTAATAATTGTAGCATGGGAATCTCTTGAAACATTTTTTTTATATAAAATAAAAAAAGTTTTGTTTCTTGCATTAGTTAGGAAGTTCGTTCTAAAAACAAGATCCATTGATTGCAATTATGACTTGTGTGTTTTTACCAAAAAAAAAAAAGAGACTTATGTGGTGATTCAAGTTGACATGGATCAGTAATAGATAATTAAATCTGTTAATATGATGATGTGTTTTTCTGTTGCTGGCTGAAAATCAATATGGTCATTAAATTGGTTAAATTATTTTTGTTATTAGATCATGACTCTTTTAAAATGTGTAGTTTCAAAACTGAAGCATTTAATTGGTCTTCTATTTTTGTAGAAAATAATGAATTATTTATTTTTATTTCTCATATATAGATCAGGTTCACAAAAATAAAATAAAATTTGATGCATAGTAAATAAAAAAACTAGGATCATAATGAGTGAAAATTCCAACAAAAATAAAACTATATTTATTTTTGTTAGGTAAGCGCTGAACCTTATTACTAAAAATCAAAATTGGTCATCTAAATCAATTTTTTTATGAATAAACATCTTGGTTCAGGAAAATATAATAAATAAATATCTGATTATTTTGTATTATTTTATCATTCACATTTTCTTGAAAAGCATTTCCCAGCTCTTCATGGTTTTACTCTAATTTACAATTAAAAAAAATGTCAATTTTTGCACAACAACCCTGTCAACTGGGGAGTTATATTTTATCAAATGTAGTGCTTTTTTTTTTCTCTTTTGTTGAAATTTAGTAATTCTAAACTAATCTCAACAGCATATGTTGGAAGATAAACCATTATTTGGTCATCAGTTTTATCTACTGCATGTGTTACCACCACTTGGTATATATTATATAAGTTGATTCATGGATTTTGTCACATTAAGTTGATCCAACACCCCCCCCCCCCCCCCCCCCCCCATGTGTTCCTAATTTAGTTGAGTTACCTAGTATCATCACAATCTTACAAAAAAAAAAAAAAAATCCAAAAGCACTATTCAACTATGCTGTAGGTGGTGGTTTGTTGAGCAGCAGAACAGAATGGTTGTTTGATAACTGAGGGTCAGAGGGCTCCATTTCCATTTCTTATAATTTTGGGCATCTACTTTTAAATGGAAAATTGTTAAAGATAGTCAGGGTCCGGATGCAGTCAGGTTTGGCTTCAGTCAGTTCCATCTGTATTGAACTATATAGTCTATGAATCGAACTACACACCTTATGAATCGAATTGAACAACCAATTGTGGGATATAAGTTCCTCTCTTTTATTAGATCCAGTTAGCTATTGGATAAAACATGGATTCTTAAGTACCATCAGTATCCAATAGAAAAATGAAACCGGTATACAATAATTGACTGTGCAGTTCAATACCGATAGAACTGATTAAAGTTAAACCTGACTTAATCGAATGCAACTTCACTTGTAGTGCGCATGTGATATGGTTGTTGAATATATATCTAAAATTTATGTAATGAAACATGTATTTTAATAAAAACATACATATAATAAAATAGTCCAATGAAGAATAATAAGGCATGTAAAGTATAAAATTATACATAAGGGACGCAAATGATACCATTTTTTAAATCAAGACCCAAGATTTTGAAATAGTGAACACCAAAACAAAATGGTTCCTATTAGGAAAAAAATTCATATGGATTTATTTTTTTTTTTTTGAAGAAATGAGATATGACTCTTGACATTCTCAATTTGGTCATAAATGAAATATGACTAAAAAGTGTAGCTGATTATAACAATATTTAGTGATATTTCATAATTCACAGATAAAAGATGATATTAATTGGTGTAGAAACATGTTTTTTTTTGTTAGGTAGCCATGACTTCTTGGTTAAAATTTTTATTATTCTAAAGCATTGTAAGCATCTGATTGTTCACCAATAGATGTTCTGGTTACCCATAGATATTTTGATTGATTAAACCATGAACTCTGCTTTATTTTATTTTATTTTATAATATGATATTATATTGATTTTAGTTATTTTTTTATCCCACTTTTTCTTTTTTTATTTAAAAATATGTACAACCCCATCTAACTATCTAAGCATGACCCCATTGAAGATGGGTCGGTGTTGCCTTTACTTTTTCACTGTTCTTGTGATCAATTTATTATTTCTTTGTATCTTTATACTATATTGAAAAGTGAAGCTGGAAATAAAAGCAGCCAATATGCATTATTGAAAGCATAATACATGTTACCTAGTTTTATTGGTATCCCATGAAAATGTGATTCCTCGGATGAACACTCAACCCCAATTTAATCTATGGATATTTTATTTGGGTATAAAATATCTAGATGGAGAAAAATTAGATATATTTTTGTTTGATTGATATTTTTAATTCTTTTATATAATTTTTTTTTGTTTTTTCTCTCTTGTTTTTTATATTTCCGTCTTATTATCTCTCTTTTCTTTTCAGAGTTTGTAATATGATATTTAGTAATAAAATTGGATGGAAAATATTTACTTTCATTTAAAAAAAAACTTTCTGTCTTTCTATTTATCTTATTAATTAGTATATAATTATAGTTCTTGATGAATAATTAAAAATATATTATATCCGTGAGAGTGTGAGACCCTATATAGATCTTTCAACATTATCTATATCTTCAACTATAACTATCATGGTTAATCTTATATTATATGGACATAATCATTACTATAGTTTATCAATGTTTTTAATTTTTTTTATGTATTAAATCTTATTTTTTTTAAAGCACAACAAAATTAGTTTTTAGATCATCATGGAAATTGGTTGTTGAATTTCTTAAAATGAAAAAAACAACAACACCTGCATGGCTTGGGAGGAACAAAAATGCTAACACAATAAATTAAACAGTACCAGTTGGTTTGATCACATACATTATATTTCAAATGACTTAGGTCCATTTGGACTTAAAAAAAATTGAGTTTGCATGGAGCTACTTCTCTACAAGTTATGAAAAAACTAACTTTATGACATTTTTTAACAAAAATGCATCTCTAACTTTTAATTAAGCTGTAATTTTTTTTTTTTGGTTTTAAAAACAGATTTTAAAAATTTAACTTCTTGCAAACCCTGCCAAAAGCTCACTAAACCCGTTTTTAGAAATTCTTTTCATATTTATTTCTATATTCAATTAAAAATGTAATCCAGGAAGTAACTGATGGAATCAAATCATATCATCATCTACGAGGAGAGGTATAATATTAGAGAGTTGTTCCACTTGAACACTTTTACGAACACCTCACGTATGAAATCACTTAATTAATACATACTTTAATATGAAATACATAAAATATATATTTAAATGTAATTGATTTTTTTTAACAATGTATTTCATTAAACAAATGTATATTTCAAAAAAAAGAAGTCAAACTGTATATTGCATTAATGCATGAACAAAGTAAATACCATTTTCTTAAAATTTGTTATTAAAGAGTTGATGATAGAATAAGCTGCATAAGCAACTTATGCCATGGCAAAAAAGTGCATAAATTGGAACAACTGTTTCTCGTGACAAAAGCTTGTTGTGCGCGCTTATAAAAGCTGCAACAGCGGTCACAGTTTTAAAAGCCCTTTTGAAAAATGACTGCAACGATACTATTTCTATCACGGGATGTCACTTATTGATGTAACACATTATGTATATATATTTAAATTATATTAAAATCAAACTAATTGTGAAATTCACAGAATGTACAAAACTGATGTGTTATTTCATGTAAGAAAAAACTTTGGAATCAATTTTTTAAAATCGATAGTGTTTTTATATTGATTAAAATAAATGATAATGAATTGCTACTTTCAATAAAAAAAAAATTTCATAGGAGATGTTGTTTGGATCAGTCAGGCTTGAATACCATCAAAATAACATCAATATCGAACTGTACAGTTTATGGATTAAACTACATACCCTATGAATCGAACTGCACTGAGCCACTGACAGTGATATTGTAATCAACAATTGATTGTGCAGTTCGATTCAGATGCGGTGTAATTCGATTTATAGACTGTACAGTTTGATATGAATGGTATCAGGCTTGATTGGATCCAGACTCTAAAAAATGTTTTATGAATCTTAACATATAAGAATCAAAACTATAAGCTAAAAGCTAAAACTTAAAAAAACTAATATGTAAAATCAATTTTTAAATAATTCACTCAAAACATAGCTTTAGCTATAATATACAAGGAACAACTCAAGCAGATGTGGAGAAAGCGAACTGATCATGGAACGATCAATCCCTCCCTTGTTAGTTAAACGTTCTGAGCTGGTTTGTGGTATTGAACATTAATAGAAAAAATGTCATTAGCAGGATTTGATCCAGGGTCCTACAAAATAATTTTTATACTGAATTGAAGGTTGAAATCTCCACCACCATCATGTAATATTAAACATTTCACTTCAATATCTTATGGACATGTTTTGCATTTTGTCCAAATTGATTTTTGTTGTCTCAAATTATTCACAAACAATTGACATTATCAAATTGTGCACCTAACTAATAAGATGGGGGAGAAATAAAGAGTGTAAAATAAGGAACGAAAGGGCATTGCGTAACTATTCTAAGAAAATGGTGGAATTGCAAACAAATAAAAATACTCTTATCTGCATTTTAAAACATTTATCTCACCTAACACTCTCTGTCCAAACACATCTATCATATCACACTCATATCTCTTATACTTATTTCCAAACACAAATAATTTATACATGGGCTTCATAAACTCTTATTCATCTCTTATCTACCACTTATCCTTATTTTATTCAAGACATATCCGTAACAGAAAAGACAACCAAACAAAAATATAAATGGATTGTTATCTTTAAATAAACATTTTTTACACCCCAAACGGGCCCAAAGAGTATAAGGAACGAAAGGGCATTTGCAAACAAAGCGTCCAAACAGAGCTTTTCCGTTATTTATTTAAAAAAGAGACTCTGCGGTTTCTTTTTTTAATGGTTTTAATAACTGATTACGTGTCAGACGGACAACATCATATCCAATTGTAACATGCCACGTGTCAAGGACAACCTCCGAAACCGGAGCTGTTTTCGGACAGTAGGGGCTCGCGAGTTATTGGCCCGCCTTCAATTCCTTCTCGTCAATTTCTCTTCAATTTATCGTGCCTTGTAGGGTCGCTTGCACACATTATAAACCGCACGTGCAAGGGACTCTTGCGTGCACTTATATGTGTATATATGCATTATGCGTGCACTTGTATATATAGATATGGAATATGTTCGATAAACCTCATTTTGTAATACTCGTAAGTCTCATGACATGACATGATTTGAATTATCAATTTTATCACTTAAGTGAAAAAAATAATGATAATTCATTTGACAAATGATTTATTAAAGGTGATGACAGTTGATACCAATTTATTTCGACATAGTTTATCTTTGGATTTTTTCCTATATCCACACAATAAAAAATACTTATTCTATTTTATTCTTATTTCGTGGGTTATTTCATATCCAAAATATGGCTTAAAATTTACGTTTGTTGATCTATATAATTCACTCATAAATTATTAATATTGAATGAAAAAGTAAATTATCCGAAATATATATTGTACCTGCGCTGAATCCGAGATGAATGCATATCGCTTTACGTGTCCATCTATCGCGTTTTCTCCTAATCGAACTTGTCGCGCTACGTCTCTTTTCAATTTCTCGTGCTCCCACTGTCGTTCTTGTCCGATACGACGATGAAATAAAAACACGAGAGTGGGTATAAAAGGGCGACACAGGTGGAGAGAGAAAGACAAGACGGAAGACCTCTCTCTCTCTCTAACAAAAGAAAAAACGGATTCAAAGCAGCCATTAATGACCGTTTAAACCCTCTCTCTCTCTCTTTCACGCACAATGCCCTAGTTTTCATAAACCTTCACTTCTCTCCTCCTCCTCCTCACGCTCTCACAGACCGATCGAGCATCTCTGCATCTTCATCTCGCGTGTTTCGGCCGAGAATCGTAAGAAGCATGTTGTAACAGGTCTTGATCTCTCATTTTTAGCGTCGTTTTGCTTTCGTTGGTGGAAATTCCGGCTCGGATCGGTATCGCATTATGTTTTTTTTTTTGTTTTCGGTTGTTGAAGAATGTGATGAGTGACTTCGAAGTGAAATCGAGGTGAGATTTGCTCTGTATAAAAGGAAGGTTTCGAAGATCTGTAGCAGGTGATCGATGTTTCATGCGTGATTGCAGTTTTGACGAATTCTTGTTTGGTTTCTGTTGAGTGAACACAGTTCTTCAAGATTTCTAATGTTAAACGGTAAATCTGAAGATTAATGTTTTGCTATAGCTTGATTTCATCTATAATTATCGGCTTTGAAACTGTTTTTTATTTTATTTTCTTTTCATGATTTAGTGGTCGAATCAATATGAACGGTGGGAATCGGCAGGTTGAGGTTCACTACATAAACACTGGTTTTCCTTACACGGTCACTGAGAGCTTTATGGATCTGTTCGAAGGTCTCTCATACGTCCACGCAGATGTTTCGCTCACTGAAGCGTTGCATGATCAGGTCTTCTTTCTTTGAAAAATAGGCCTTTTTTTGTGAATTCTTTGGATATGGAGAATGCTTAAGGCTGTTCGGTTGAATTTTATCATGAAAACAAAGGTTTATTAATGCTACTAATCGATTTTTCTTGTTCTTTCTGTTTTGTTCTTTATATTTGGCTAAATGAGCTTTTAAATGTCTTCGTAGAGTCATTGAACTTTTTTGTTTTGTTTTGTGATTTGTACATGTGTGGTACTTTTGCAGGAAAGTACATATTGGTCAATGAATAACAACTTCTACAAGTACGGTTTGTCTGGTCTGGTCAGTACATATTTCAGTCACGGTCATGCGTATGAGGTGAATTATCATGTGCCGAGACTGGATGGAAGCAGAAGGGAGAGGGTTTGGGATAATCATTTACTGGTGAATATTGAAGAGAACCCATCCCCGACTATTGATGTAGGTGTAAGTGGCGATGAAGAAGGACAATCCAACACCGAAGAATGTAAGTTATTCATGTAGGTAGAGGTGTCAAATGGAAAAATGGATTTGTGCTGTCTGATTCTTGAACAAACTTTCTGGTGGGTGCATATAATTTTGGTGTGTAGTTCCAGATGATTTCTTCTTTATTTGATAGTTATTAGTTACCAGCTTCCACTTCTCAACTGTTGAATTTCTGCAAGTTTTGTGGATATTATCATCATTTGTATGTATCCTTTTCCTTTTGGATGAATTACCTCAGAGTATCATATATTACTGAATAGCTTTGATGTTTTCATTATGAATTGAGCCTGTCCTTGAGGGAATATGTTATAGTTTATCCCTGATGTATTATTAACTATAATCAGTGACATTGAGTAGTGTTGTTGTGTAGTAGAGGTACAAAATTTCGGGGTGTACACTATCTGTACAGCCCGGTTACTAAGTTCTGCAGATCTACCCACTCTGTATTCCTCAAGCTTGAAAAGATTCAGCTACATTGAGATATGGTCTTGAGTCAATAAATGTGTTCCTGATTTTTGTCAATCTCCATCTTGGTTGTTTATGCTGATATTTTTGTTTAATGTGTGAATCTGTTTGTCAGCATATCCATTGGGCAATCTTCCTCTGTTTTTTTGTGCATCATGCCTCAAACTTAAAACTTGATTCAATTGCATTCCCTTGCCAAATAACACGAACATTTCTTTTGCATCTTTTTTCATTTCCCCATCCATTGGTGACTATTTTTAAGCATCAGATTGCGGGCCAATGTAATTTGAATCAGCCCAAGGAGCTCGCCATACATTATCTGGAGGAGGATCACCTTCGCACTCCCAATAATTATCCCTGGGTCCATTTGTATTGGACTTGACATATTTTGATTTATGTAATAGTGTTCCAACTTGCAACAAACATCAGTGCTTGACATGATTTGGATCATTAATTGCAATATTGCACTGTCCAATCTGTGGATTTAGGTCTAACTCAAAGGCATGATAAAGTTGTCTCCATTGTGTATTTTGTATTGCATTCATTAATGGAGCCGTGTTTCTCATTTCAATTGAGCATGAAGTTTTGCAAGCCATCATAGGTTCTGCTCTTTTGATGGGTAAGGTTGGCACTTTAGCTCAGGAAATTACGGTACCACAGTTGAATAATGTGGTAACCCAAAGTTAACCAATGTTCTTTAGCTCAGAAAGTTACAGTTGGATAATACAACCCTGAGATCATTTCCAATGCAAATGAGGGTAGGAATTTTTCGCACAAAAATGGCTTTTGAACCCCAGAAATTGGTAATGTTTCAGTCACAGTGAAAATAGTGAACCTTGCTATTTACGAGTAAGGTAATTGCATAAATCCTTGAAAAACTGATAAGATGTGTTATAATGTAGCATGTATTTGATAGAATGTTGGCTTCGTCCAAAACCGCTTTATTTATTTAGTAAGACAAAATTAGGAAGGTTAGAGAGGAATGAAAGAGTAAAGAAAAACTATTACTAGAGAAAAGATGAGTAAAAATGAGAGAAAGTAAAAGAGGGCATTTTCTCAGACGAGGTAAGTTGTGTGTTGGCAGGTCTATAAATGGAGGCAAATTACATGATTTTCTATGATCGTATAGTGTTATCCAAGTGGTGCTTATGTTGTTGCAACTGATGAATTTCAGATATATGGATGCCAATATGTTCTGAATTTTATGGTGCAGTATTTGAGGACTTTACTCTCTGGAACATCTCTGATGTTTTTTCCACCCAATCTTGCTTCAATTTCAGTCTGGCTTGGGAGAAACAAACTTAATTGGCCCCACAGACTTTCTTTTCTTTTTTTACTTGTGGCTGTGTGAAAAATTAGTAATATCAATCTCTATTTATTTGCAGGTATTCGAACACATAACAGTGCAAGTCCTCAGGTACAAAGAACACATAACAGTGCAATTTCTCAGGTACAAAGAACACATAACAGTGCAATTCCTCAGGTACAAAGCTTTCTCCGACACATATTCTTTTAGTATAATACACATCATAGGTATCAAAAAATATAGATTGCATCTTTTGGCACTCTCCCTGTTTTCTTAAAGAACTATGGTGCCACCATTTTTATTTATAAAACTGGTAAACTGAAAATGTGAAAACGATAGAAGAGAGAGAAAAGAAAGCAAAAAGTAAAAGACAGTGGTGGACACAAGGAATGTCCCCACAAGGATCCGATTCCTCCCACTATATTCTCACTCAGCAAGGAATAACCCATCACAGGGCTAGATTATTTTTTCTGCTATAAGAATATTAAAATATAGGAGCACCAGTCCCTAGGGAAGCTAATCTCAGAAACTCACATATTCTCTACATAGCTTTCCATGCAAAACGCAAATTACTCCTTCCCTGAGAGCCATATGGGCCAAATATTTATCATGGTAACATGGCAGTAAACTTGCATTCCTTATTGACTGAATGCTTTGATACTCTTGATGGACTGGAAAAATGAATGTTTTCTTTTATTATGCATGAATAGTTTTTTGTGCAAAAAATAATTGAACAGATTTTGTCTGGGCTGCAGGTCATTTGGCAAGATAACATTGATCCAGACAATATGACTTATGAGGTTTGTGAATATATGCTTTCATTTTTTCTTCCTTTTATTGTTATAAATAACTCAGAGCATATTTGCATTGAGTTTAAAGTCCCATAAGTAGCTCTATTAGTTTCTTTTTTTCTCGTCTATCAAACCAATCTTAAATTCTTTATATGTGTAACATGGCTTACCCTTTTGATTTAAAAAAAAAAAAAGCTTTTTCAGTTATTTTTTTTCTCTGATTCATACGACCTGGTGTCTATATCATCTAATTCCTTTCTATGATTGCTCAATTATTCATTCAGCTTCCTTTCAGCAATTTTGTACCTTTCCGGGTTCTTGGAGTTCACTATCATTTTTATTTAATTATTTTGAAATCCCAGTTATTTGTTTTTCTTGAAACAATGTGTGTTTTTGCAAAATGCACTTCATACCTCATTACTCCATCAGTCAGTCTGCCATATGTCTGTTCAATCATTGTTTCCATATGGTGTCCCTCCTGTGCAGACAGCATCTGTTTTGATTTCCATTGTTCCATTTGGGTGCAAGTTAATATCTTTTTTCTCCAATCAGAATCCAGCCGTCATTGTTCTTGAGCATGCTTTCTCTCTGCCGTTTGACCGTGGGAGTCTTTGTTCACTCGTAGAATTACAGTAGTATATGATGGATAGTCATACCTCTAACTCCTACTTGCTCACTTTTTCAAAGTGAAGAAGTACTGGATGCCAGTTGGTAGTAACAACAATGAATCTGCTACTATGTTCTGCCTTTCACGTGTCTCAATGCTTGTTCACATCTTTTATAAGCTTTGTACTGGCTAACTGAGAACCTATATTACTTCCAACTATGGTCGTTTTTTCTTTTATTCAAATGTAATCTATTTTCATCGCTACTAGATTGCCCTTCAAGTTCATTTATTTATTTTTTGAAAAAAGCTCTCATGGTCATTGATACATTATCATGTCACAAAAAAAAAAAAATCATCAATTTTTATTTGGTGAATGATTTTTAATGGGGTATATATTTTTTTACTTGAACAACAAATAAAGAAAATAGTCGTATATGCTGATAAAGATTGGACATTTTTTTCTTGTCTATGCAGATAAATAAAATAGTTATCAGTATATCCTTGCACATCCAAAATTCTGCAAAAACAGGGGACAATCTTTTCTTTATCTGCACAGACAAGAGATACTCAACTCAGTTCAAGTCAAATTAGCTTAATATATGTATCAGAAGATGTGATGCACATGGTTGTTAAATAGATAACACCTTATTCTCCTAGGTGGTTATTGTTTTCAAGCACTAATAAGAAAGCTTGTACACTATGTCAAACCAAGTAAAAAAGACCTCCATGTAAAATGCAATTCCTGCTATCATGAGTTTCCCATCTTCGAAAAAATTCTCTTTTACTTGGAATAAATTCTTCTATAACCAAGGAAAGTATTTTTGTTGAGTTGACGCTTGGACATTCTCTCTTTGGTGCTCAAGATACTCTCTGATCCTTAGATGCGCGCTTCAAAGAATTTGTTGTTGGTAACTTGCTCTCTAAGGTTTACTTAATGCACCAAATGTCCTGGATATATTGCATGTTGTGATTTTTGACCAATAGGCATCCTAATTTTCCTTTTAACATGGTTTTTATTTTTGTGATACGTTGCTTCACAATCTTACCTGTAAAATATGTAATGTTCATCCTCTCATCTATGATCTCCTTCTCTTTCATTCACACTTGACTTGTTAATATGAGGCATTTAGATATAATCTTTAAGAATCTGATTGCTTTTATTCAATGGTCATTCAAATTTCATTTATTAATACATTTTTTTCTTCAGGAATTGCTGGATCTAGGTGAGGCTGTTGGAACTCAGAGCCGAGGTCTTTCCCAAGAACGCATTTCTTTACTTCCAATCTCGAAGTACAAGTCCAGCTTCTTTTCAAGAAAAAAGGCAAGAGGTGAAAGGTAACACCCCCTGGCATCTTGGGATTTTTCTCTTTTAACCTCACTCTTTGCATTGTCATACATTACTCAGCAATTGCTTGTATATGTCATCAAATGCGTTTTCATCTATCCAAGTCATCATTGATTCATGGAATGTTTCCCATAGTTTCTGATAGATGGAATGCTTCATGCAGTCGACTAACTTTATGATACTACATATAGGTGTCTGGTGCTGGGATTATTGTTTGAATTAATGGGTAAACTGGGCTTTAGTCCTATTGTTGACTTTGAAAATATGTTGGGTTGTCATAATTCATTGGCATCTAATTTTGGGTATCTTAACCTTATGTGATATTAGTTCAGGTGATAGAGTAGTAAACAAAGTAGCTGCTGCACTGTTCATCATAAAGTTTTTTTTATCATCCTAAAGGAGGCAACTGAGTTGGTGAGAGATTATAAAAACATATGAATCTTACCTAATGATCACTGTTGTTCATTAGATGATATATATTTTTTTCCTAAGCCTCAGAACTTCAGATTGAAATGCAAGAAACTTTACAACTTTGAAAACTAGTTCACGTCAATATTTGATCAGCTTGATAAGAAAACTACTTCAGAGAAACATTCTAAAACTTCGCAGTTTAATCAAATATTTGAACTCCTTACCCCAAAAAAAAAAAAAAAATTTGAACTCCAATTGTTTACTTCATTCGTCAAAATTGATGCTTCATTACTTGGCGGTACCACATCTTTGTCAAAACAATTATGGTGAAATCAAATCTATTCTCGATGGTTCTGATTGAACCGCGTAAAGTTGTGTTCAATGGGTCTATTTGCTCAAATCTTGCAATTGTGGAAATCATTTACCAAAAGAGATATAGCTTCATCTAAACTCGGCCAACACAATTCCAAAGCAAAGATCACCCTGTTTCTTTTCCATGCTTATTGCATGATTCTGGGTAACCTTTCTTCCAAGCCTGATCTGTGTTTTTCTTCCAAAACTGTTTAACTTGCATCAATTTGCTGGTACAAACATTTCGCCAGTTCCTGTGTGATACAAACTAACAGAATTTACACTGTGATTGTGGTAACAGGTGCGTGATATGCCAGATGGAGTACAAGCGAGGGGATCGCCAGATGACTCTGCCTTGCAAGCACGTCTACCATGCAAGCTGTGTCACCAGATGGCTCAGTATCAACAAGGTACTCTGCAACACTTCAACCAAGTTCAGTGTCAAATTCACATTATTCACTCAAACGTTAATGCGCTAAACATCATCAGGCCTGTCCGGTTTGCTATACCGAGGTATTCGGTGAGGAATCCAATCACTGATCTGACACTAATATTGCCATTATGAACCATGGCCTTTTGTCACCTGATGATTTGACTCTCTTCCACACGGGCATGACTGAGTACGTCGATGAATCTTCTTCTTTTTCCTCCATCTGCTGAATCATATCATACATGTGTCCACGTTTAGATTGGTTTTCATTAATAATTTAGTGTAATGAACTTTTCTTTTGTTTGTTGAAGAGGCGATATTCGTGAAACATGATATATGTGCTCTGGTGTTCCATGAATGAAGGCTTATACGACCTAATTGCTTGAGCTGATTGTCTTCTACACAAGTACAATTACCATGATTGAACCTGTATTTGCCACCCATTATTTTTGATAATTTTAGTTCTTCTGTGTTCTGATATAGATAGACATCTAGTCAGAGAAAATACATTAGCCTAGTATTTGATTGATTGTTTTACTTTGGCTTTGGCTTTCAGTGCGAGTTTCAGTATTTCCATCATGGGTTATATTAAAAGATGGACATTGCATCTTTGCATTATGATTTCTACTTAAAATGCACATCAGGGGCATCAATTAGTGAAGGAAATTTATGTCTATTCTTCTGTATGTAACTTGCTTTTTGCGTAATTTACTTGTTATAGTATAACTGTTTATTTTATATTTTTCATGAGGGATAATTTATAGTCAATCAGAAATCCTTTGAAGCAGTGTGTAAACTAGAAAAACATTCCTGGAGCCTACTTTTCCTGTGCCATTTTTCTCCTAGGGAGAATATATGATAACTTAGCTATCAAGAATTGTTCAATGGAAAAAAATATCTGATTTTTTTTATTGTAACAGTCAAAACTACAGGAAATCTGTTATGTCAAGATCTGATTAATCAAATGCAATGATCTATGCGTATCATGGCAAAGTCAAAACTTTGATCCTCACTTATGAGATCATTGTTCACTTTCCCAGAACTTTACCAGGATTAGAGAAAACAAATGGAATAAGTATAGGGATATGTCTTCAATATATGCTTTTTTATGTAAACTTATTGTGAAGCTTTCTTGCAAGGAAGGTCTTCTGGACCAGTGTCTCTCCATGACTTGTTTGGGGAGTTGCATTTGTCACCTTTGGATACTCATAATTGCAAATACTGAGGGCTATGGTTGGATAGAATAATATAAGACTTCTGGAATAAGCTATCCATGCCTTGTACATTCCAAAAAGTTAAAAATAGTGATGATGGAAAAATGTAATAAAATTTACCCAGAAGACAGAAGCAACTGTTGTCTACCATTAAATAATTTGTCAGACAGAGAAAAAAAAATTGAAGAATGAGTGCACATCTTACATATAATACCTTATTTTATTCTTGACAAATTGAGCTTAGCCTTGTAATTCTTTTCGTTGGTTAGGTATTAAGGGCTGAATGGTCACTCCAATTAATTGCATGGGGTTGATTGGCATTGACGATAATTCGAATATTTGATAAGAAAACCCTCATCCTTGAAATTTGTGTTGAGACCCAGAACAAGAAGAGCAATTAAAAGCAAGCATACAATATTATGAAGTTAACCAAGACTTCAAATTCACTATTGTCCATGAGAGTCTTCTTGGTTACAACAATATATAGAAATCTAAATTCTTATTTAGCTCTCTCAGCTTTTGCCATCTTCATCTCCCCAAAGACAAGCTCACTAGGAACAAACAATTACCCTAAAAACAGAAATAATGGCTGAAACACATAAATCCATGCTCTGGATTCTTTTATTCTAATACCATTCCTTAAAATATAAGCACCTCCGAGTGATCCAATCCCTGCAGCATAAAATATTCATCAAATTAGATGTACTTAAGCATGACCTTCATATATTATTGAGTCCAACTAGAAAAAGAAACACAAAATGACTAGTGTAGTGTGATTTACCCAACTAGTAGACCGGAGGCGGTGGCGGCGGAGACTTGTAATCATACATAGGTGGTGGAGGGGGCGACTTGTATTCATATGGAGGAGGTGGAGGAGATTTGTAGACGTACGGTGGTGGTGGTGGCGATTTGTATTCATATGGTGGAGGTGGAGGTGACTTGTATACGTATGGTGGTGGTGGAGGTGACTTGTATACGTATGGTGGTGGTGGAGGTGACTTGTATACATATGGAGGAGGAGGAGGGGATTTGTATACGTATGGAGGTGGTGGGGGTGACTTGTACTCGTATGGAGGTGGCGGAGGAGACTGGTATACGTAAGGAGGTGGTGGTGGAGACTTATATTCGTATGGCGGTGGCGGAGGAGACTTGTACATGTAAGGTGGTGGGGGTGGAGACTTGTATTCGTATGGTGGTGGTGGAGGAGATTGATACACGTAAGGTGGTGGTGGAGGAGACTTGTATTCGTATGGTGGAGGCGGCGGAGGAGACTTGTACACATAAGGTGGTGGTGGAGGAGACTTGTATTCGTATGGCGGTGGTGGAGGAGACTTGTACACGTAAGGTGGTGGAGGTGGAGACTTGTATTCGTACGGCGGTGGTGGAGGAGACTTATACACGTAAGGTGGAGGCGGTGGGGACTTGTATACATAAGGTGGTGGTGGTGGTGATTTGTATACGTAAGGTGGTGGTGAGTGGTAGTAGTATGGTGGAGGTGATTTGTAAATGTAAGGTGTCGGTGAAGGTGGTGGCGAAGGAGGAGTGTACTCCTCGGAGGCTACGCGGGAGATGACCGCGTAGAGAGCCACCACGAGCCCGAGAAGTGCCCTCTCGAGGCTCGCCATGGCTAAGTGTAAGAGACCTCTCCTTCTTTAGAGGTGTGTGTTTTTGGTTGATGTTTGCTCGTGAGGACATAACCCTTTATATAGGGAGGGTTTTGGGGGGACCAACTTCTTTTGTTTTAATTTCAAGTGGTAGAGTAGGTAACTGTTATTTTTTGGGTACTTTGACTTTATATAGATGAAGAGTTTAGAGTTCACCATAGTAGTATAATTTGTATGAAAGTTTTAGATATTCATGCTCCTATTTGGATACAGAATAACTTATTTTTAGGTAAATAATTATTTCAGCATAAGTGAGGATAAATAAGAATAATGATTATATGTTTGATTGTGTTTTGAATTATTCTATTGAAAAACGTAATAATAATTTTTTTGTTGTTTGGATAAAATGTGAATTAAAGTGTGGATAAAGATTTATAAAATGTGAAAAAATAATGATAGTTGATTTGACATGTGATTTATTAGAGGTGATGACAGTTGATTTGACAGTGAACCTACATATTCTTTGAGTGGAATAACCGAGATTACTTTTAATTCTAGGGGTTGGTTGGAATTCATATACTATTTTATACCAGTTTATTTCGATAGTTTATCCTTAGCCCCCCTTTGGAACAAGAATAAGCCCCCAGATAACCTGGTATTGACTGGAATAGGGGTTTTAACCCGTTTGTTTGCATGATATATCCTGAAATATCTTATGCAGAATAAACTAGTATAAAGTTATATATGAATTCCAACCAACCCCTGAAATTAAAGTTATATTAGGTTATTCCACCTAAAAGAATATATTGACTCACTGTCAAATCAACTGTTATCATCTCTTATAAATGACCTGTCAGCTTTTATAAATCTTTATTCATACTTTATTTATATTTTACCCAAACAATAAAACATTTATTTTTACGTTTATCAACGAAAATAATTCAAAATATAGTCAAACACAAAATCATTTTATTCTTATTTATACTCACTTATGCCAGAATAAATGTATATCCAAGAATAAATCATATTCCCGTTCCGAACAGGGGCTAAGGTATTCCCTGAATCCAAACAACAAAAATCACCTATTCTGTTTTATTATCACTTATTCTCTGGGCTATTCCAGGGGTAGGGTTTTGTGATTATGAGGTGATGATGCTGAGAGCACCAGTGGGAGGAGAGAAAAATCAAGAAAATGTTGGGAGAGAAATTAATAATATCTGAGCAGGTGAGATTAGGTTTGCTATATTTAGTATGGTTATTCAACATGTATATAGACCCAGCCATTCTGACCAAGTTAGGGTTTTAGTTTGTATATCTATAAAATGGAGCTTTCAAGCTATACACATCATTCTTGACTGAATGGTTAATCTATTTGGGAAAGTCCGTTGTTACATGCAATTCTTCTATGCAACTTCGCGTGTAATGATTCATTTGTTAATCTATTCTTCTATGCAAGTTCGTGATTAATCTATTTGGACCAGGTGTTTGTCTGTACTGTAATTAAGTCTTTTTGTATACGTGTACATTTTATAGTAATACAAAAATTTACATTTACCCTCAAAAAAAAAAAAAAAAACCCTTTACGTGTAATGATCCAATTTCGTAATGTTTTTTTAGATGATTTATTTTTTTAGTATAAAGTGGTATATACAATTAATTGGAAAGTACTTATTTTTTATGGGGATAAATGTTTTATTTTGTATTTTTTTATATTTATGAAGATTCATGTAACGTACCTCTTTTTTTTATTATTATAGAAATTTTGATCTATTTTGAATTATTAGAAGTTTCTAAATAATGAGAATTGAATGAAAACAAAATCATGTTGACAATATGATTAGGTTACTGAAAGTGTCCTATACATCCATTTGTCATCTAACTTAGAGCCACTCAAATTAATCTAGACACTGAAAATTTACACAACAATAATTGACTGAATCAAACCCTCTTGCCATGCCAATGGGATTCAAATTATGTGGGACAGAAATCAACTTGTCCCAATCTTCCAAGATAATAACTAGATGACATCTTTTCTAACTTTTGGTGGACTTTCTTGTAACCAATCATCGAAAAGTATTTATATGGAAATTCTTTTATTTATTTTTTGGAAACAAAACACTCTCTTCCAGTATTATTTTTCTAACCAAAAGCTAAAGTTCTAATTAGGCTAAAATCATAAGATTATTTAAATTTTATATTTTAAACTTAGCTTTTGAAAAATGTTATTTTATTAGCTTTTCAATCACAAGATTTTTTAGTCTAAAAAAAAGACGGTGGTTTAAAAAGTGAACATTAAAAATGTGTTTAGATTTGTGTTTGAAATTTTTTATGAAAAGCAAAATCTATCGAAACACTTGAGAAATTATAGCAGCCTAGTATTCTCACCATTTGATTGATTGTTTTAC
Organism: Acorus calamus; assembly: GCA_030737845.1. NCBI lineage: Eukaryota > Viridiplantae > Streptophyta > Magnoliopsida > Acorales > Acoraceae > Acorus > Acorus calamus. The sequence goes on along the minus strand of CM060879.1, from coordinate 23,296,440 downwards.
TTTGGCTTTCTGTGAGAGTTTCATAATTCCCAACATGGGTTTTAATTTAAAGATGGACATTGCATCTTTGCATTATGATTTCTATATGAAATGCACATTAGGGGCATCAATTAGTGAAGGAAATTTATGTCTGTTCTTCTGTATGTAACTTGCATTTTGCGTGATTCACTCGTTATATTATGTTTGGCTTGTTTATTATATATTTTTTTTTCATGAGGGATAATATTATAATCAATTAGTAAACCTTTGAAGCAGTGTATAAACTATAAAAACATTCCGGGAGCCTACTTGTCCTGTGCCATATATCTCCTAGGGAAAAAGAATATATAACAACTTAGCTATCAAGAATTGTTCAATGGAAAAAAAATTCTGATTTTTTTTTTATTGTAACAGTCAAAACTAGGATCAGATTAATCAATTGAAATGATCTAGGTGTGTCATGGCAAAGTCAAAACTTTGATCCCCACTTATGAATTCATTGTTCACTTCCCCAGAACTTACCAGGATTAGAGAAAATAAAAGGAAATGAGTATAGGGACAGAGAGATATGCATCTTCTATATATATAAAATTAAATTTATTGTGAAACTTTCTTGTAAGGAAGGAGGACCGGATCCTCTGCTCTCCAATTTTATACTATGATCTTGCTCTTGTTTTAATCGTAGGATCGTCACGTATCATGGCCGATATCGGACGGATGAAAAAAAGAAGAGAGTTTCTGATGGAACCCACGTTTGCTTTTCATTTAATGCACATAGTGCAATCGAATGAAACCCCACCAAACCATTTCATTTCTATCCTATTTGTTTTACAAGCCGTGGGCCCCACAATTCTTTTTTCTTTTTAAGCTTCTTCTCTTTCACCCGAGACTTATTTTGTGGTTTCTTGCAAAATTTATTTTTTTGTTTTATTTTTTCATTTGGTCCTCAAACGAGATAAAATAAAATTTAAACGTGATATTTTAGGTTAAAACAAAATACATAACATGATATATAAATTAGTCTCCATAATACATAACATAATACATGAGTACATAACATTGTAAAATATATTTAACTGATATACAATTAAAAAGAATATGGAGATAATGATTTCATATCATAAAAAAACATTAGAGATGACCTAAAAATAAGGGTTTGAAAAAAAAACTTATAATTAATTTTTCAATATTTATGGATTGGCTATGACAACACAGATCAACCGGTGTGAATGAGCTGTTCGAGTGGTCTTTTTATGTTTTTGGGAAAATATATTCCGGGTTTTTTAATTAATTGTATACATCATTAACATATCTAAATACATTATTAACAGGTTGTTAAAATGATACGTGGCGATCCCACGTTGAAACAAGAGACACCACCCCTAAACAAAATAAGTCTCCAGTGAAAAGAAAGAAAACGAAAGAAAAACAAAATTGTGGGGCCTGCAGCCCGTAAAAAATCAAAAAGAGAAATAAAAAGGTTTTGTAGGGTTTCATTCGATTGCACTTTGTGCATTAAATGAAAAGCAAACGAGGGTCCATCAGAAACTCTTTTTTTTCCATCCGTCCGATATCGGCCATGATACGTGGCGATCCCACGTTGAAACAAGAGCAAGATCATAGTATGAAATTGGATAGCAGAGGATCCGGTCACCTCTTTGGATACTCAAAATTTTTTTGTTGGATCGGTTGGATACTCATAATTGCAAATACTGAGGGCTATGGCTGGATAAAATAATATAAGCCTGCTGGAATAAGTATCCATGCCTTGTACATTCCAAAAAGTTAAAAATAGTGATGATGGAAAAATGTAATAAAATTTACCCAGAAGACTGAAGTAACTGTTGTTTACCATTAAAGAATTTGTCAAAGAGAGAAGAAAAAAAAATTGAAGAATGAGTGCACATCTTACATTTAATACCTTATCTTATTCTTGACAAATTGAGCTTAGCTTTTGTAATTCTTTTTGTTGGTTAGGTATTAAGGGGTGAATGGTCACTCCAATTAAATTTCTTGGGGTTGATTGGCATTGACGATAATTTGATAAGAAAACCTTAATCTCTGAAAATTGTGTTGAGAGCCAGAATAAGAAGAGCAAAGGGAAGCAAGCATAAAATATTATGAAGTTAACCAAGACTTCAAATTCACTATTGTCCATGAGAGTCCTCTTGGTTACAAAATATATAGAAATCTAAATGCTACACCAAATGAAAATAAATAGAAGCAGCTTGTCTAGCTAAAGATATAAATCCCATGAAAAGGTCTAAGCATTTTTAAATTCTTATTTCAAGTAGCTCTCTCAGCTTTTGCCATCTCCATCTCCCCAAAGACAAGCTCACTAGGAACAAACAATTACCCTAAAAACATAAATAATGGCTGAAACACACAAATCCATGCTCTGGATTCTTTTATTCTAACACCATTCCTTAAAATATAAGCACCTCCGAGTGATCCAATCCCTGCAGCACCACCACCAAAAGAAAAATTCACCAAATTAGAGCTTCTTAAACATGACTTTCTTATTTTATAGTCCAACTAGAACAAGAAACACAAAATGCCTTGTGTAGTGTGAGTTACCCAACTAGTAGACCGGAGGCGGTGGCGACGGAGACTTGTAGTCATACGTAGGTGGTGAAGGGGGTGACTTGTATTCGTATGGAGGAGGCTTGTAGTCGTATGGAGGAGACTTGTAGTCATACATAGGTGGTGGAGGGGGCGACTTGTATTCATATGGAGGAGGTGGAGGAGATTTGTAGATGTACGGTGGTGGTGGTGGAGATTTGTATTCATATGGTGGAGGTGGAGGTGACTTGTATACGTAAGGTGGCGGTGGAGGTGACTTATACTCGTACGGTGGTGGTGGAGGAGACTTGTACACGTACGGTGGTGGTGGAGGTGACTTGTATTCGTATGGAGGAGGAGGAGGAGATTTGTATACGTATGGAGGTGGTGGAGGTGACTTGTATTCGTATGGAGGTGGTGGGGGTGACTTGTATATGTATGGAGGTGGTGGAGGAGATTTGTATATGTATGGAGGTGGTGGAGGTGACTTGTACTCATATGGTGGTGGTGGTGGAGACTGGTATACGTAAGGAGGTGGTGGTGGAGACTTATATTCGTATGGCGGTGGTGGAGGAGACTTGTACACGTAAGGTGGTGGAGGTGGAGACTTGTATTCGTATGGCGGCGGTGGAGGAGACTTATACACATAAGGTGGTGGTGGAGGAGACTTGTATTCGTATGGTGGAGGCGGTGGGGATTTGTATACATAAGGTGGTGGTGGTGGTGATTTGTATACGTAAGGTGGCGGTGAGTAGTAGTAGTATGGTGGAACTGCTGGTGGAGGTGATTTGTAAAAGTAGTAAGGTGTCGGTGAAGGTGACGGCGGAGGAGTGTATCCGTAGGGTAACTCCTCGGAGGCTACGCGGGAGACGACCGCGTAGAGAGCCACCACGAGCCCGAGAAGTGCCCTCTCGAGGCTCGCCATGGCTAAGTATAAGAGACCTCTCCTTCTTTAGAGGTGTGTGTTAAAGCTTCTCAAGAGGACTTTTTGGTTGATGTTTGCTCGTGAGGAAATAACCCTTTATATAGGGAAGGTTTTGGGGGAACAACTTTATTTTAAATTTTTTTAGGTGGTAGAGTAGGTAACTTTTATTTTTGTTTACTTTGACATGGCTATATAGATGAAGAGTTCAGAGTTCACCATGCTAGTATAATTTGTATGAAAGTTTCGGATATTTAGGGTTTTGTGAGTATATGATGATGATGCAGAGAGAAAAATCATAAAAATGTTGGGGGAGAAATTAATAGTATTTGAGCAGGTGAGATTAGGTTTGCTATTTAGTGTGGTTATTTTACATGCATATAGATCCAACCATTCTGACCAAGTTAGGATTTTAGTTTCTATATCTATAGTGGAGCTTTCAAGCTATACGTATCATGCTTGGCTGAATGGTTAATCTATTTGGAAAAGTTCGTTGTTACATGCAATTTTTATATGCAACCTCGCGTGTAATGATCCAATTTTGTTATGTTTGGTCAGATGATTTATTTTTTTTATTTTTTCATGAAAATACATGTTTTATTACATGAAATGTACCTCTTTTTTTTTAAATTAAGAAAAAGATTTTAAAGCATTAGGAACTATTATATTACTGGCTAAGATCATATATAGAACAAACTCAGTGTAGTCTTCCATGTAGGAACTCAGCTTGAGATTGAAAACTACCACTCACTTCCTCTTGAAGGTGATCGATGAGTTGATCTATCTTCAATTATTAGATGTTTCTACTTACCGAAAAAAAAAAACTTACCGACAAATTATTAGATGTTTCTAAACAATGAGAATTGAATGAAAACAAAATCATGTTGACAATATGTTTAACATGACCTGAATAAGTGTCCTATAAATCCATTTGTCATCTAATTAGAACTACTAAAATTAATCTAGACATTGTGGAAAATTTACACAACAATATTTGAGTGAATCAAACCCTCATCTCATGCCAAGTGGGATTCAAATTATGTGGGATAGAAATCAACCTGTCCTACTCTAAAATAATATCTAGGTGTATCATCTTTTTCTAACATGTAAGTGATCATTTTTATATCATGTTTTGTGGATTTCTGTAACCAATCATCAAAAAGTATTTATATGGAAGATCTTTTATTTTATTTTTTTGAAAAAAAAAAAAATTTTGCCCGTTTGATTTTTCTAACCAAAAGCTAAAAGTTCTAATTAGAAAAATCTTTTGGAATGAAGTATTTGGAACACTGATTCCATTGATCTAACAATTGGTTCGAACCAAATTTTTTTTTAGATAAATAACCTCTAATATATCTGAGCACAATTGGTGGGGCTTGGATCCTCTATAACTGTGTACTACATAAAAGGACACACCATCCTTTAATGGATACTGATAATGGAAAAAGTGGCATATTTTTCATTATGCTTGTATTATTTACAAGACTATTATTTTTTTATTAAATGTGGTGCACTGAACACACCACCAAACATGTCACAGGGAGGGGTGTACATACCCTGCGGTCTCCACAGAATATCTGAATCCAAATGGGTGATGGAGATTTTTTTTTATCGATTAGGGTTCGTGAACATGTCCAGAGGAGAGTATAACCTGAACTAGGGGCGGTAAACGAATCGAACGAGTCGAGTTTTGACATGTTCAAGCTCGGTTCGTTTATAAACGAGTCGAGCTTTGAACGAGTCGAGTCAAGCCGAGCCGAGCTCACGAACCTCAACGAGCCTAGCGTTCTTCTTCATTTTAGAGTTTTTAGGGATTGAAAACAAAATTTTAATCTAAATTAGCCAAGTTCATGAGCTTAAACGAGCATAGCTTTGTATTAATTTAATATTCTGATTTTATAAAGGAGTTTAGTCAAGCTTTTACTAAGTTTTAATAACACAAACGGGTCGAATTTGAACATAAAATGAAGCTCGATCCAGTTCCCGAGCCTAACCGAACTTTAAAACTTGTTCAAGCTCGCTCAGTTGTCTAAATGAACGAGCATGAATGAGCTCAAACCGAGCCGAGCCCGAACGACTTGGTTCATTTACCAGCCCTAACCTGAACCTCATAGGATTAAATTTATAGTCAGTTATGGAGCTTGACCACAAAAAAAAAAAAAAAAACTGGTATTTGTGAAATAAAAGGAGAAATATTTTTGTTATTTTTTTGTTTTTGTTTGGTTTTTTTTGTCGAATATGATCATTATTCACTTTTTGGAGTTTACGTGAGAAAGAGTGATGTCATTATTCATCACAGTTACAAACAATAGAAAAATAATTAAAAAATAAATTTTTTTCCATTACTTTTCCTTTAACCGGTGTTCCACTTTTTTTCATTTTCTTCCAAGTTTGCGATAAAAAATGTTTAAATGTTTTTTTTTTTTTGGAGTACATCGCCAAATGTATTCAATAGTTAATCTAAACTAATATTGAAGTGGATTGAATCCACATACCTATTTTCAAGAAAACATGCATCTTGACTACTTCAAACAATTATTTTTCCCTTCACAAACAGTCTTCCCCTGATTTTGTATAGAGATTCGTTAATTTGTACAACAAAGTACTCATCACAACCTGAATATCACCATCCCACACTTTTGACTTGAGCATGGATTTTACACCACACACACACACACACACACCAAACAAGTGATTTATTGATATGATATTGATATTATCCATTGCTATCGAGGTTGGACAAGGTCTTATTATTTATGGTGATGTAAATTAAATGACAACTGTATGTATAGAAGTCCAAATTTTTTTTTTCTATTGGAGATTGAAAGTTTCCAAGGGGAGACTTAATTTCAGTGCTTCCATCATGCATTTGGGAGGCCTTAAATTTATGTAAATGCGTCATTTAGTCATTTTTTCATGTAAAATAAATGCCTTTCGTTATCCAAGTGTCTTCCTTTTCTTTTGCTAGGAACATACAATTCAATAAGCGACTCATGATATAATGTGACGTATAACAGATTTGGAGAGAAATTATTTGAGTATATTTAATTCCAATTCGTTTTATGAAATTTTGCCATTTATAGTGATTTATTGTTTTGACAAATCTCTTTATTTAGAGTTATAATAACAATCATATTTTATGAGGGAAATGTGAATTTTGATATTTTAGTATAGAGTCTTGTTACATAAGCCCCATTATTTAGGCCCCAGCCACATGTTTCATTATGTGTCAATATGTTATTGATTTCCTAATTAACTTTTACAAAAGTGCAAAAAAGAAAAGTACAAAACTGCCCTTATTTGAATCACACCCAAACTTTTTTTTTCCGTTTATGCTTCCACCTCTTGAAACGCATCCCAAGAATATCTAACAAATATTTTTATAGACATTCTCCATTTAAAAAATTCATTCCGGCCAACCTATTCATCTCCGGCGATCGGCGTTACTACCACAGAATTCCTCTCGTCGCCCTCTATCGTATGAGAGGTGGTTCGATTACCTTTCCAGTCCTCCTCCGCACTCCACATTTTTTTACTTAGTACATTTTGTGATTGTAATTTATTTGATAAAAAGTTTAGTTACATTTGTGAATGTAACTGACTTTTATTATATAAGACATACAAACATCAATTATATTTCAAAAATATAATTGACTTACAAAATATAATGCATAAATATTCAAATTAGTTTAAAATTTTACACAACCACACGCCAATACAATATCAGATTCTATAAATCCTCAAATTTTTTTTTTTTTTAACATCAAACGTTGGATTCAAAGAAAAAATGATAAACAAAAACTAGATCAAAGATTGCCACATTTAATATCAAACACCAAATTGAAGAAAAAATTGTAACAAATGCAAGAATAAACAATAACAAATGTCAAACCTAAATTGACAGACATTAAAAATGATAGCCAAATCGATCAATTGTTTGCAAAAAAAATTAGTTACATTTCTGACTGTAACTGACTTTTGCATTAGTTTCAAGTATTGACTTATATAGTAAAAGTCAGTTACATTCATAAATGTAACTAACTATTTAAAATATTGCATAATATGATTAAAATCGTTTAACATGTAACTGACTTACGAATGTTACACACACATAACTATTAATATGAATTTCACTCCATGGTAAAATGTTTAAACAGATGAAAATGGCTTGCTTGAGATTGTTTAAAAAGAAAAGAATGTAGCAATAAAAAATAATTTAATATCAAACACTATTTTCAACAAAAAATATATGTAAAAATCAGATTATTATATCTCAATTGCATAACCAAAAAAATAAAAAAGACACACCTGGATCGACATATTTATTTTTTGTTATTTTTTCAACAAAAAAGTCACATCATCATATTTTTTGTTATTTTTTATTAGATTTAAGTTGAGATAATAATGTAATATAGGTGATAAATAGCTAATTTTGGGTTAATATAAATTTCAACATTTAATCTCACTAAATAATAATTTTTGAGAAAAAAATATTTCACAGTAATAAATATATATCGAAAAGTTCTTTCCGACGAGCTTCTATCTATCTATCTATCTATCTATCCAATGTTTTAAAAACAATACCGTTCAGTGAATCGGAAAAATCATCGGGTTAAGGATCATTAATTCAACCATCGGGTTAACCGGATTTGAACCGTGACATAATTACAATATTATATATATATGAAAATTATTACGTGCGGCGAACGGCGGGTGCGGCCGCGACGTGGGCCGTTCGATCGCGGGTCCATCGCATCCAACGGTCGACGTGAATCGCACCCGACCGTCCGATGCGATGGACCAGTGATCGCTGCCGCACCCGCCGTTCGCCGCACACAATAACATATATATATATATATATATATATATATATATATATATATATATATATATATATATATATATATATATATATATATATAGTGATACGATTAGGTGCGGTGTGCGATCGGTGCGGTGTGCGACGTGGGCCGTCCGATCGCGGGTCCATCGCATCCAACGGTTGACGTGAATCGCACCCGACCGTCGGATGCGATGGACCCGTGATCGAGCACCGCACCGACCGTACACCGCACCTAATCGTAACTCTCTCTATATATATATATGAAAATTATTACGTGCGACGAACGGCGGGTGCGGCCGTGACGTGGGCTGTTCGATCGCGGGTTCATCGCATCCGACGGTCGACGTGAATCGCACCCGCCAGTCCGATGCGATGGACCCGTGATCGACGGCCCGTAGTCGCTGCCGCACCCGCCCGTCCGATGCGATCGACCCGTGATCGACGGCCCGTAGTCACTGCCGCACCCGCCGTTCGCCGCACGCAATAACTCCCCTATATATATATATATATATATATATATATATATATATATATATATATATATATATATATATATATATATATATATATATATATATATATACGACCGCGATGAGGTGCGGCGGCCGCACCGTGCGGCAACCGTCCGATCGCGGGTCCATCGCATCCAACGGTCGACGTGAATCGCACCCGACCGTCCGATGCGATGGACCCGTGATCGACGGCCCGTGGTCGACGCCGCACGATGCGGCCGCCGCACCTAATCGGTGCTCTATATATATATATATATATATATATATATATATATATATATATATATATATATTCGATAATATGCGGTCGTGCGGATTCGACGTGCGTCGTCCGATCGCGGGTCCATCGCATCCAACGGTCGACGTGAATCGCACCCGACCGTCCGATGCGATGGACCCGTGATCGACGGCCCGTGAATCGCGACCGCACGACCGCACGACCGTATAATATCACGACTCTATATATATATATATATATTATCAACAATAAATAAAAATATGAAATATTTTAGAAATTTTTTTTATTTAACATCATAACATGATTTTAGTACATAAAATCTAAACTTTTTATTGAATTTTATATTTTATTAAATAATTAATCACAATTTCTATGAATAAAGAATCGATCAATTTAATTAACTCGTGCTGATTCACAAAATCATCGATTCAACCAATGAGTTAATTAGGTTCTACCAGTTTTTTTAATATAATTGAGTTATACAGGTAAATCAAATCAAAATTCAAAGCGAGTGAAGATTTAACTGGTTCAACCGGCCGAGTCGGGTTGGGTTTTAAAACTAACCAAAAGTATTCTACAACGCCACATTATGAATTTTTTTAATATATTGAATGAATGGTGGTGATCGTATCACATCATTATATTTTTTTTTATTGTTATTATTTTAATTAGATTTAAGTTGAGATAATCATAGAATATATGTGATAAATAGCTAATTTCGGATCAAATATGAGTTTCAACGTTTGATATCACTTTTCACAGAGATACAATCATTTTTGAGAAAAACATATTTCATAGTCATAAGTATATATTGAAAAGCTCTTTACTACGAGATATTGATTACTTGAATCGGAGTTATATTTAAAAAGTTATGAGTTTTTAAAGAATTTTGATAATAATTTAATTCTTGATTTTTTTAAATCTATATGTGTATATATAAATCCGAAATAACATCCTTATCCACCAAATCATAATGAGTTATTTTTTGTATATCCAATTTATGGGCCATAATTTTGGGCTCTCAATTGATTGGTTCACAATCTTTTGTAAAATGTTAGACAGTCACATTCGTCAATTAAAACTTAGACCTCGTATGTTTTTATTTTTTTAAAATTAAAAAATATCATTAAAAGTATATCTAACATCATCCAATTGCGGCAACCCATGCAAATCAAGATAATATCTCTGTAAATATATCTTATGCCAAATGAGTCTCGAGTTATTACAGAGAGAAAACAAAAATGTCAAATGCAGGAACAAACAATTACCCTAAAAACAGAAGTAATGACTGAAACACACAAATCCAAGCTCTGGATTATTTTATTCTAACATTATTCCTTAAAGTATAAGCACCTCCGAGTGATCCAATCCCTGCAGCACAACCACCAAAAGAAAATATTCATCAAATTAGAGCTCCTCAAACATGATCGACTTTCTTACATTATAGAGTCCAACTAAAAAAGAAACACAAAATGACTAGTGTAGTGTGATATATTTACCCAACTAGTAGACCGGAGGCGGTGGCGGCGGAGACTTGTAGTCATACACAGGTGGTGGAGGGGGTGACTTGTATTCGTATGGAGGAGGTGGAGGAGACTTGTACACGTACGGTGGTGGTGGAGGTGACTTGTATTCATACGGTGGTGGTGGAGGAGACTGGTACACGTACGGTGGTGGTGGAGGTGACTTGTATTCGTATGGGGGAGGAGGAGGAGATTTGTATACGTATGGAGGTGGTGGAGGAGACTTGTATTCGTATGGAGGTGGTGGGGGTGACTTGTATACGTATGGAGGTGGTGGAGGTGACTTGTACTCGTATGGAGGTGGCGGAGGAGACTTGTATACGTAAAAAGGTGGTGGTGGAGACTTGTATTCGTATGGAGGTGGCGGAGGAGACTTGTACACATAAGGTGGTGGTGGAGGAGACTTGTATTCGTATGGTGGAGGTGGAGGGGACTTGTATACATAAGGTGGTGGTGGAGGAGACTTGTATTCGTATGGTGGTGGTGGAGGGGACTTGTATATGTATGGAGGTGGTGGTGGAGAGGTGTAGTAGTATGGAGGCGAATAGTAGTATGGTGGTGGTGCCGGGTATTTATAATCGTATGGTGGGGATTTGTATACGTAAGGTGGTGAGTAATAGTAGTATGGTGGAGATGCTGGTGGTGGTGGTTTGTAAATGTAAGGTGTCGGTGAAGGTGGCGGCGAAGGAGGAGGAGTGTACTCCTCGGAGGCTACGCGGGAGATGACCGCGTAGAGAGCCACCACGAGCCCGAGAAGTGCCCTCTCGAGGCTGGCCATGGCCAAGTGTAAGAGACCTCTCCTTCTTTAGAGGTGTGTGTTAAAAGCTTCTCAAGGGGACTTTTTGGTTGATGTTTGCTTGTGAGGAAATAACCCTTTATATAGGGAAGGTTTTTGGGGAACAACTTTTTTTTAAGATTTTTTTAGTAGTAGAGTAGGTAACTGTTAATTTTTGTTTACTTTGACTTAGCTTGGCTATATGGATGAAAAGTTCAAGAGTTCAACATAGTAGTATAATTTGTATGAATGTTTTGGATATTCAGGGTTTTGTGAGAATGGGATGATGATGCTGAGAGCACTAGTGGGAGGGGAGAGAAAAATAAAAAAAATGTTGGGGGAGAAATCAATAGTATTTGAGCAGGTGAGATTAGGTTTGCTATTTAGTATGGTTATTTTACATGTACATAGACCCAGCCATTCTGACCAAGTTAGGGTTTTAGTTTCTATATCTATAGTGGAGCTTTCAAGCTATAAGTATCATGCTTGGCTGAATGGTTAATCTATTTGGGAAAGTTTGTTGTCACATGCAATTTTTATATGCAACCTTGAGTGTAGTAATTTAAATTCGGTAATGAGTTATATATTCTGTTAGGTGATCTATTTTTTACAATAAAGTGGTACATATAATTTATTGGAATATACTTTTTTTTTTTTTAGTGAACACAAATGTTTTGGTTTTTAATATATTCAAAGATACAAATTTTATTATATGAAATGTATATTTTATTTTCAAAAAAAAAGAAGAATTTAAAGCTTTAGGAATTACTGGATAAGATCATATCTAGAACAAACTTAGTGTAGTACATGTTTGTTAAAACTTATAAGCTACAGATTATAGCTTTTAATTTAAAATAAGCAGGTGTTGCATGTTTGTTTAAACTTTGAATTATAAATGGATGTATAAATAATTCAATTGAAATGAATGAAAAAATCAAAAAAGAAATTTGAATTATAAATGGAAAGCATTTATTCGCAGTGTCATTACTTGTTCTATATAGGTGAAAAAGAGTAATTATAATTGTCTCATTGATTATAGGAACAATTATCGAGTAAAGAAAAAAATCACAAAGAGGGTGAAACATGTATTAAGATATGGGACTTATTTGAGGCCTACAAAACTGGGGTCTGTCAAAAATTTTCCTTTAGTATATTGTTTCCAATTTTTTAGATTTTTACTGGGTTGTTTTGTTTATTTTGAGGGTGAAGTATATATTATTGCTTTCTAGTACGTAGTTTGTATTTTAGGGAGGGTAATTGAGACTTTGATACATTTCTACAAATATTATTTAAGTGATGTAATTTTGTAGACTTTGCAGACTTTTATAGATTTTCACAAACTTTTGCTGACTTTCATTGCGAATATTATTTTACCTTATCTTAAAATAAGGATAAAAAGGAAGATGTTCAACATGTTATGATTAAAAATCCATGAAAATCCTACCATTTAGATGAGATTTTAAAGTGATTTTTTTATCATATTTCTCTCTCTAAGTCCATAAAAGTTCATGACTTTGAAATTTTTTAAAAATCCTTGTTTCAATTGAATAACATGACATTTTATGCACGACGAAGTGTCTCAGTTGAATAACACTAGCTTAACTTTTTGTCAATGACTAGAAGTATCAATCGAATACTGTTTAACTTTATGTTTAAGATAAAGAATCTCAATCGAATAACACTTAACTTTTTGTCAATGAATTGATGTCCTGATTAAATAATTTAAGATTTGAAAATCCATTTGTTCATGAAAGTTTTAATCGACTAAACCCCCCTTAACTAAACCTATCAATTATTCCAAAATTATCCTTGTTGGAAAAGTTGACACATGAAATATTTTTTTTAAAGACAAAGTTAGGCCATTTGTATTCGTAAAATAGAGCCAGAGATGCATGAAATCTATTTATTTATATTATTCATCAAAAGTGTTTAAGTTCGTCACACAAATATTTTTTAAATGTATTGAATGAATGATGGTGATCGTGTCACATCATCATATTTTTTTTATTTTCTATTAGATTTAAATTGAGATAATCATGTAATATAGGTGATAAATAATTAATTTTGGGTTAATATAAATTTCAACATTTAATCTCACTTTTCACAGTAAAATAATAATTTTTGGGAAAAAACTATTTCACAGTAATAAATATATATCGAAAAGTTATTTCCGACAAGCTTCTATCTATCTATCTATCTAATGTTTTAAAAACAATACCGTTCAATGAATCGGAAAAATCATCGGGTTAAGGATCATTAATTCAACCATCGGGTTAACCGGATTTGAACCGTGACATTATAATATTATATATATATATATATATAATATTATATATATTATCAACACTAAATAAAAATATGAAATATTTTAGAAATTTTTTTTATTTAACATCATAACATGATTTTAGTACATAAAATCTAAACTTTTTATTAAATTTTATATTTTATTAAATAATTAATCACAATTTCTATGAATAAAGAATCGATCAGTTTAATTAACCCGTGCTGATTCACAAAATCATCGATTCAACCAATGAGTTAATTAGGTTCTACCAGTTTTTTTATATAATTGAGTTATACAGGTAAACCGAATCAAAATTCAAAGTGAGTGAAGATTTAACTGGTTCAACCGGCCGAGTCGGGTTGGGTTTTAAAACTAACCAAAAGTATTCTACAACGCCACATTAAGAATTTTTTTTAATATATTGAATGAATGGTGGTGATCGTGTCACATCATTATATTTTTTTTCTTATTATTTTAATTAGATTTAAATTGAGATAATCATGGAATATATGTGATAAATAGCAAATTTCGGGTCAAATATGAGTTTTAACTTTTGATATCACTTTTCATAGTGATACAATCATTTTTGAGAAAAACATATTTCATAGTCATAAGTATATATTGAAAAGCTCTTTACTACGAGATATTGATTACTTGAATCGGAGTTATATTTAAAAAGTTATGAAATTTTAAAGAATTTTGATAATAATTTCATTCTTGATTTTTTTAAATCTATATTTGTATATATAAATCCGATAATAATATCCTTATCCACCGAATCATAATGAGTTATTTTTTGTATATCCAATTTATGGGCCATAATTTTGGGCTCTCAATTGATTGGTTCACAATCTTTTGAAAAATGTTAGACTCAGTCACATTCGTCAATTATTTTTTTTAAATTAAAAAATATCATTTAATAAAGTATATCTAACATTATCCAACCTTTTCAATTGCGGCAACCCATGCAAATCAAGATAATATCTCTGTAAATATTTCTTATGCCAAATGAGTCTCGAGTTATTACAGAGAGAAAACAAAAATGTCAAATGCAGGAACAAACAATTACCCTAAAAACAGAAGTAATGACTGAAACACACAAATCCAAGCTCTGGATTATTTTATTCTAACATTATTCCTTAAAGTATAAGCACCTCCGAGTGATCCAATCCCTGCAGCACAACCACCAAAAGAAAATATTCATCAAATTAGAGCTTCTCAAACATGATCGATTTTCTTACATTATAGAGTCCAACTAGAAAAAGAAACACAAAATGACTAGTGTAGTGTGATTTACCCAACTAGTAGACCGGAGGCGGTGGCGGCGGAGACTTGTAGTCATACACAGGTGGTGGAGGGGGTGACTTGTATTCGTATGGAGGAGGTGGAGGAGACTTGTACACGTACGGTGGTGGTGGAGGTGACTTGTATTCATACGGTGGTGGTGGAGGAGACTGGTACACGTACGGTGGTGGTGGAGGTGACTTGTATTCGTATGGGGGAGGAGGAGGAGATTTGTATACGTATGGAGGTGGTGGAGGAGACTTGTATTCGTATGGAGGTGGTGGTGGTGACTTGTATACGTATGGAGGTGGTGGAGGTGACTTGTACTCGTATGGAGGTGGCGGAGGAGACTTGTATACGTAAAAAGGTGGTGGTGGAGACTTGTATTCGTATGGAGGTGGCGGAGGAGACTTGTACACATAAGGTGGTGGTGGAGGAGACTTGTATTCGTATGGTGGAGGTGGAGGGGACTTGTATACATAAGGTGGTGGTGGAGGAGACTTGTATTCGTATGGTGGTGGTGGAGGGGACTTGTATATGTATGGAGGTGGTGGTGGAGAGGTGTAGTAGTATGGAGGCGAATAGTAGTATGGTGGTGGTGCCGGGTATTTATAATCGTATGGTGGGGATTTGTATACGTAAGGTGGTGAGTAGTAGTAGTATGGTGGAGATGCTGGTGGTGGTGGTTTGTAAATGTAAGGTGTCGGTGAAGGTGGCGGCGAAGGAGGAGGAGTGTACTCCTCGGAGGCTACGCGGGAGATGACCGCGTAGAGAGCCACCACGAGCCCGAGAAGCGCCCTCTCGAGGCTGGCCATGGCCAAGTGTAAGAGACCTCTCCTTCTTTAGAGGTGTGTGTTAAAAGCTTCTCAAGGGGACTTTTTGGTTGATGTTTGCTTGTGAGGAAATAACCCTTTATATAGGGAAGGTTTTTGGGGAACAACTTTTTTTTAGATTTTTTAAGTAGTAGAGTAGGTAACTGTTAATTTTTGTTTACTTTGACTTAGCTTGGCTATATGGATGAAAAGTTCAAGAGTTCAACATAGTAGTATAATTTGTATGAATGTTTTGGATATTCAGGGTTTTGTGAGAATGGGATGATGATGCTGAGAGCACTAGTGGGAGGGGAGAGAAAAATAAAAAAAAATGTTGGGGGAGAAATCAATAGTATTTGAGCAGGTGAGATTAGGTTTGCTATTTAGTATGGTTATTTTACATGTACATAGACCCAGCCATTCTGACCAAGTTAGGGTTTTAGTTTCTATATCTATAGTGGAGCTTTCAAGCTATAAGTATCATGCTTGGCTGAATGGTTAATCTATTTGGGAAAGTTTGTTGTCACATGCAATTTTTATATGCAACCTTGAGTGTAGTAATTTAAATTCGGTAATGAGTTATATATTTTGTTAGGTGATCTATTTTTTACAATAAAGTGGTACATATAATTTATTGGAATATACTTTTTTTTTTTTTAGTGAACACAAATGTTTTGGTTTTTAATATATTCCAAATTTTATTATATGAAATGTATATTTTATTTAAAAAAAAAAAGAAGAATTTAAAGCATTAGGAATTACTGGATAAGATCATATCTAGAACAAACTTAGGTGGTGTTTGGTTGCACTGATTTTCAGTGCTTATTAAGATTAAAGCTGAAAAACAGCACTAATTGTGTTTGGTTGGATCACAAAGAAGTATTGTTTCTATCCCTCAATCAGTGATTTTGGGTCGGTAATTTTCAGCTGAGCAGGCTCACTTAAATATCCTCGAAACGCATTCAACGATTCGTTCCGTCTGGGAAAAGACCATACTACCCCGGCTACTTTCATCTATTTACAAGCACTATATAACCTGTGTTTTCAACCTTCTCTCTCTCCCCTCACCCCTCTCTCTCTGTTGGTAGTGAAACAAGTCTCCTAAACCCTAATCACAGGATCTCGCGGAGAAGGTCGCGAAACAGCCGATCAAACGCTATTTTCTCCCACCCATCGAAGGTATTCATCACGAAACCCTAACTAAAGGATCACATTTCACTCTCCCTCACTGTCTCTCCTTCGCGTAGGCCCCAGTCACAGTCTCCTTCGCCGTGGGACACTCCGATCTCCCTCCTCCTCTTCGGATCTCCTCTCCGGCCAACGCTCGAGGTAATACCCACATGTTTCTGTAGGCTTTCATTACATCTGAATGTCATCCCCTTTTTGGGTTTGTTGTAGTGTGCCTCTGTAGGCTTTTATTGATCTGTTTATGTAGGTTTTCAATGATCTGAACTATGTAGGCTTTCATTGATCTGTTTCATGTGCTTTGGTTTTGCATTGGCTTGATAAATTTGTTTTTCAAGTCCACAGCTATATGTATTATTGCTTGTTTTGCAAGGAAGATTTCATTCGGGTTAGGGGAAAACCATTCCTCGTTTCATTGTTTTTCAATCCTGTAGCATTGCTTGATTACAATAGTATGAATTTTTTAATGGTGGATGTGTAGCTTCTGAAATTTTTTTGATTCGGCTGGTTCTATGGATTAGAAAATAACAATGAATTACATTTATGATCTTTTGCTATTAAATATACAGGTATGTCTGTCTTTTCAGTGCCACTTGGATATGTGCATCTCAATCAAATTCAGCACTGCCAACTGAATGTTGGATTGTTTTTAGAAATTCATATGAATATGTGTTTTGAGGATGTTATTAATTACAACTTAGGAGCATTGTAAGATATATAGACTAAACTCTTCACATAGAGGTCTCTGTAACACCAAGGCCACCATCTCATTCCACTAGAACATGTGATGAATTACCTCACACCACTCCCAGAACCTATAAGAATGTGAATGATAAAAACAGTTTTTACAAAATTGACATATGATGTGTAAATTGTTGGACACATCATTTAAATCAGTAGCTGCGTGGGGAGAGTAGACATAGAATCCAGAAACCACCTGGATTTTGGCAAAATAAAGAGGAAAAAAAAACAGAGTTCTGATGAAGAATTGCAGGTCATCATCAAGACAGTAAACTCTTATTAAATTCATGAACAACTTGGTTACCCGTGAAAGTTCAATTATTCAGTCCGTTTTCTTATTAGGATTATATGGTTCAACTGTCATGTCCATAGTAGAATGTTATTTCAAATAAGGTTTCAGTTGGATAGCCTTCTGTTGCTTAAGAGAACAGTTCACTTTGATATTTGATTCTGCATCTATGAAAGACCAGTGTAAAAACTTCAACATTCTTCTCCATCTTTTTGGGATGTGTTAATGTGAAACCTGTGTGTTTATCTATTCTTTGATTTGTGATCTGATCTATTAATGTAGAATTATAAGAATTTGAGGTTAGCAAGTAAAAATGATTTTTTTTCAATGGTTGATGTAGCAAACATCAATACTAAAACAGACAAAACAAGCATTAGACATTTATGATCATGATTGGTACATATATTCAAGTGTATTTTGTTGTAAAATATTGGCCCATCCCTTGTGCATTGGCATTCCTTGATTCCATCTCATCTTCTAATGCATTTACTACAAGCCTCAAAAATGTAAAAGTGAGGTCAACATTGTTATAAATAGATCAGTTTTTAAAAAAAAAATCTTGTTATGTGGAAGAAGATAGGGCATTGTTTGTATATGTGTATAATGTGGTCTTCATATGAAATGTATAGTTCTACTAGGAGTACGGTGTAGGAAGTGTCACTTTGAGTTACTGCCTTATGACAAACAAAAGTTGCTCAAATACCTATATTGGATTGAAACTCATACCACAATTTTTTTATTTTTGTAGGTGGATAATGGATGCGAGGTGTGGGAGGGCTTCATGGAGTCCGAAAATGAAAAAAATGTTTATTGATCTGCTTAGAAAAAGTCATGTAAATCATTTTTTGAGTAGTTTATGCAACATTCTTCTTCTTACAAGTCATGTAAATCATTTTTTTGCTCTCCCTGTTATTTAACAATGGCATTTGAAATTTTTTGTACTCCATATTATTCTTTGCAATCTCTACATATAGATGGAAATTTATAATTATGAGAGTTTTCCACATATTTAACACAAATTATTGTTTTTTAACGTGTAGCATTCATGAAAATATTTCATTGTTCTACATATGGCATTAGTGGTTGATGTATTTATTTAAAAAAAAGCAATAATCTTTAAAATAGCCAAGCATGTTTTCATGTTTTCAACCAAACATCAAAATAACATTCAGCACTTATAAAATGGACCAAAATACCCTTCTAATAATCACATAAGTCAACTGGTTAACCAAACACACTTAATTAAAATACTGCTTAATATTTTTTATTGAACCAAACGTTTTTTTTTCATAAACTCTTAAAGATTATCATCATTCCTCTTTCTGCACTTAACAATAAGCACTTAAAATCCGCTTTCCGCCGTTGCCAAACACCCCCTTAGTGTAGTACATGTTTGTTAAAACTTATAAGCTACAGATTATAGCTTTTAGTTTAAAATAAGCAGGTGTTGCATGTTTGTTTAAACTTTGAATTCTAAATGGATGTATAAATAATTCAATTGAAATGAATGAAAAAATCAAAAAAGAAATTTGAATTATAAATGGAAAGCATTTATTCGCAGTGTCATTACTTGCTCTATATAGGTGAAAAAGAGTAATTATAATTGTCTCATGATTATAGGAACAATTATCGTGTAAAGGAAAAAATCACAAAGAGGGTGAAACATGAATTAAGATATGGGACTTATTTGAGGCCTACAAAACTGGGGCCTGTCAATCATTTTCCTTTAGTATATTGTTTCCAATTTTTTAGATTTTTACTTGGTTGTTTTGTTTATTTTGAGGGTGAAGTATATATTATTGCTTTCTAGTACGTAGTTTGTATTTTAGGGAGGGTAATTGAGACTTTGATACATTTCTACAAATATTTTTTAAGTGATGTAATTTTGTAGACTTTGCAGACTTTTATAGATAGATTTTTATAGATTTTCAATTGAATAACATGACATTTTATGCACGACGAAGTGTCTCAGTTGAATAACACTAGCTTAACTTTTTGTCAATGACTAGAAGTATCAATCGAATACTGTTTAACTTTATGTCTAAGATAAAGAATCTCAATCGAATAACACTTGACTTTTTGTCAATGAATTGATGTCCTGATTAAATAATTTAAGATTTGAAAATCCATTTGTTCATGAAAGTTTTAATCGACTAAACCCCCCTTAACTAAACCTATCAATTATTCCAAAATTATCCTTGTTGGAAAAGTTGACACATGAAATATTTTTTTAAAGACAAAGTTAGGCCATTTGTATTCGTATAATAGAGCCAGAGATGCATGAAATCTATTTATTTATATTATTCATCAAAAGTGTTTAAGTTCGTCACACAAATATTTTTTAAATGTATTGAATGAATGATGGTGATCGTGTCACATCATCATATTTTTTTTATTTTCTATTAGATTTAAATTGAGATAATCATGTAATATAGGTGATAAATAATTAATTTTGGGTTAATATAAATTTCAACATTTAATCTCACTTTTCACAGTAAAATAATAATTTTTGGGAAAAAACTATTTCACAGTAATAAATATATATCGAAAAGTTATTTCCGACAAGCTTCTATCTATCTATCTATCTAATGTTTTAAAAACAATACCGTTCAATGAATCGGAAAAATCATCGGGTTAAGGATCATTAATTCAACCATCGGGTTAACCGGATTTGAACCGTGACATTATAATATTATATATATATATATATATATATATATATTATATATATTATCAACACTAAATAAAAATATGAAATATTTTAGAAATTTTTTTTATTTAACATCATAACATGATTTTAGTACATAAAATCTAAACTTTTTATTAAATTTTATATTTTATTAAATAATTAATCACAATTTCTATGAATAAAGAATCGATCAGTTTAATTAACCCGTGCTGATTCACAAAATCATCGATTCAACCAATGAGTTAATTAGGTTCTACCAGTTTTTTTATATAATTGAGTTATATAGGTAAACCGAATCAAAATTCAAAGCGAGTGAATATTTAACTGGTTCAATCGGCCGAGTCGGGTTGAGTTTTAAAACTAACCAAAAGTATTCTACAACGCCACATTAAGAATTTTTTTTAATATATTGAATGAATGGTGGTGATCGTGTCACATCATTATATTTTTTTTCTTATTATTTTAATTAGATTTAAATTGAGATAATCATGGAATATATGTGATAAATAGCAAATTTCGGGTCAAATATGAGTTTTAACTTTTGATATCACTTTTCATAGTGATACAATCATTTTTGAGAAAAACATATTTCATAGTCATAAGTATATATTGAAAAGCTCTTTACTACGAGATATTGATTACTTGAATCGGAGTTATATTTAAAAAGTTATGAAATTTTAAAGAATTTTGATAATAATTTCATTCTTGATTTTTTTAAATCTATATTTGTATATATAAATCCGATAATAATATCCTTATCCACCGAATCATAATGAGTTATTTTTTGTATATCCAATTTATGGGCCATAATTTTGGGCTCTCAATTGATTGGTTCACAATCTTTTGAAAAATGTTAGACTCAGTCACATTCGTCAATTCAAACTTAGACCTCATATGTTTTTATTTTTTTTAAATTAAAAAATATCATTTAATAAAGTATATCTAACATCATCCAACCTTTTCAATTGCGGCAACCCATGCAAATCAAGATAATATCTCTGTAAATATATCGTATGCCAAATGAGTCTCGAGTTATTACAGAGAGAAAACAAAAATGTCAAATGCAGGAACAAACAATTACCCTAAAAACAGAAGTAATGACTGAAACACACAAATCCAAGCTCTGGATTATTTTATTCTAACATTATTCCTTAAAGTATAAGCACCTCCGAGTGATCCAATCCCTGCAGCACAACCACCAAAAGAAAATATTCATCAAATTAGAGCTTCTCAAACATGATCGATTTTCTTACATTATAGAGTCCAACTAGAAAAAGAAACACAAAATGACTAGTGTAGTGTGATTTACCCAACTAGTAGACCGGAGGCGGTGGCGGCGGAGACTTGTAGTCATACATAGGTGGTGGAGGGGGTGACTTGTATTCGTATGGAGGAGGTGGAGGAGACTTGTACACGTACGGTGGTGGTGGAGGTGACTTGTATTCATACGGTGGTGGTGGAGGAGACTGGTACACGTACGGTGGTGGTGGAGGTGACTTGTATTCGTATGGGGGAGGAGGAGGAGATTTGTATACGTATGGAGGTGGTGGAGGAGACTTGTATTCGTATGGAGGTGGTGGGGGTGACTTGTATACGTATGGAGGTGGTGGAGGTGACTTGTACTCGTATGGAGGTGGCGGAGGAGACTTGTATACGTAAAAAGGTGGTGGTGGAGACTTGTATTCGTATGGAGGTGGCGGAGGAGACTTGTACACATAAGGTGGTGGTGGAGGAGACTTGTATTCGTATGGTGGAGGTGGAGGGGACTTGTATACATAAGGTGGTGGTGGAGGAGACTTGTATTCGTATGGTGGTGGTGGAGGGGACTTGTATATGTATGGAGGTGGTGGTGGAGAGGTGTAGTAGTATGGAGGCGAATAGTAGTATGGTGGTGGTGCCGGGTATTTATAATCGTATGGTGGGGATTTGTATACGTAAGGTGGTGAGTAGTAGTAGTATGGTGGAGATGCTGGTGGTGGTGGTTTGTAAATGTAAGGTGTCGGTGAAGGTGGCGGCGAAGGAGGAGGAGTGTACTCCTCGGAGGCTACGCGGGAGATGACCGCGTAGAGAGCCACCACGAGCCCGAGAAGCGCCCTCTCGAGGCTGGCCATGGCCAAGTGTAAGAGACCTCTCCTTCTTTAGAGGTGTGTGTTAAAAGCTTCTCAAGGGGACTTTTTGGTTGATGTTTGCTTGTGAGGAAATAACCCTTTATATAGGGAAGGTTTTTGGGGAACAACTTTTTTTTTTAAATTTTTTTAGTAGTAGTGTAGGTTACTGTTAATTTTTGTTTACTTTGACCATAGTAGTATAATTTGTATGAAAGTTTTGGATATTAATTAGGGTTTTGTGAGAATGGGATGATGGTGCTGAGAGCACTAGTGGGAGGGGAGAGAAAAATAAAAAAAATGTTGGGGGAGAAATCAATAGTATTTGAGCAGGTGAGATTAGGTTTGCTATTTAGTATGGTTATTTTACATGTACATAGACCCAGCCATTCTGACCAAGTTAGGGTTTTAGTTTCTATATCTATAGTGGAGCTTTCAAGCTATGAGTATCATGCTTGGCTGAATGGTTAATCTATTTGGGAAAGTTTGTTGTCACATGCAATTTTTTATGCAACCTTGAGTGTAGTAATTTAAATTCGGTAATGAGTTATATATTTTGTTAGGTGATCTATTTTTTACAATAAAGTGGTACATATAATTTATTGGAATATACTTTTTTTTTTAGTGAACACAAATGTTTTGGTTTTTAATATATTCAAAGATACAAATTTTGTTATATGAAATGTATATTTTATTTTCAAAAAAAAAGAAGAATTTAAAGCATTAGGAATTACTGGATAAGATCATATATAGAACAAACTTAGTGTAGTACATGTTTGTTAAAACTTATAAGCTACAGATTATAGCTTTTAGTCTAAAATAAGCAGGTGTTGCATGTTTGTTTAAACTTATTGAAACTTATATTTTAAGTTAAAAACAGTTTATAAAAGTCATAATCTCAAAAGTGGGAAATAGATGCTTTTGAGATTATAGGTTATAAAATGCATTAATTTTTTTTCTTTTGGACTCTTTGCCCTTAATTTTTTTTTATTAATAATATGTGTATCTTTTTTTTTACTATACATTAAAAATCACTAAACCATATTTCATCTTCTCAATTTTTTTACTATTATTACAAAAATACATTATCAATTTTTTTTATAATTCCATTTGTCACTTAATTTATTAAAATCCTAGAATGTAATATTTGAAAAATATTGTAGTGATTTTGAAATATTATTTATATTAATTTGATTTTCTTTTAAATATTTATAAAATTAATTTTAAATGTAAAAATCAACTTGTTTTATCAAACATAAATCAATTTTTTACTTCTACCGTTTATGGGTATTTTCGACAATTGTATAGTAAAAAACTGTTTTACAACTTTTTAAACAAACATCCACTAATACTTATTTACTGTTTTTAAACAGTTACAACAAACATGTCTACAGTTTATCAGAAAAGTTATAATCTATAATTTATAAGTTATAATATAAAATTTGTAAATCTAAACTGCAAAAAACATAGCATTAGTATGTCATATAGGAACTTTTAGCAAGAGATTGAAAACTAGCTACCACTCACTGCCTCTTGAAGGTGATGAATTGATGTATCTTGAATTATTAGATGTTTCGAAACAATGAGAATCGAAGGAAAACAAAATCATGTTGACAATACGATTGAGTTAACATGACCTGAATAAGTGTCCCATACATCCATTTGTCATATAATTAGAACCAGTCAAATTCATCTAGATATTGTGAACATATTTACACACAACAAATTTGAGTGAATCAAGCCCTCATTTCATGCCAAATGGAATTCAAATTATGTGGGACAGAAATCAACCTGTCCTACTCCTCTAAGATAATAACTATGTGTATCATATTTCCTGACATGTAAGTGGTCATTTTTTCCCCTGTTTGCATGTGGTCTTTCTTGTAACCATGGAAGATCTTCTATTTTAGTTTTTTGAAAAAATATTATCCAGTTATATTTTCCATATTTTTTGGAATGAATTATTTGGAAATCTGATTCTACCGATCTAACAATTGGTTCGAACCAAGATTAGGAATCTCTAATATTTCCGAGCACAATTGGTAGGGTTTGGATCCTCCACACCACCCTTTAATGGATACTGATAATAGAACAAGTGATGACATTTTTTTTATTATGATTTATGGTATTTGCAAGACTGTCACTTATTATGTTGCTGCCACCACTCATTAAAATGGTGTACCGGGCACACCACCAGGCATGTCTTAGGGAGTGTAAATCCTCTGGTTTCAATAGAAAATCTGAACCCAGATGGGTGATTTAGATTTCTTTTAATGGTTAGGGTTCCTGAACATGTCAGGAGGAAAGTATAACCTAGGCAGAATTACCTCATAGGGTTGATACTGTACTTAGTGATGGTGGGAGATTTTTTTTTTATTGTTTTTCATATATTAATTTTTTTTTCTCGAAGATGAGTATTTTTTTCCACTTTTTGTGTGAACGTGAGAAAAAGTGATGTTATTTTCTATCATAGTCATAAGCAGAAAAATAATTAAAAAATAAATTTCTTTTCATCACTTTTCTTTTAATTCATACTCCACTTTCCTTCATTTTTCATCCAAAATTGTGTTGACAAATATTAATACAAACATTTCTTGGAGCATAATGTATCTAATAGTTAATCTAAACCTAATAGTTAATCTAAACTGATATTAAAATGGATTGAATCCACATACCTATTTTCAAGAAAACATGCTTCTTGACTACTTCAACCAATTATTTTTCTCTTCGCAAATAAATTCTCCCACTCATTTTGTATATAGATTCATTAATTTCTACAACAAAGTACTCATCACAACCTGAATATCTCCATCCCACACTTTTGACTTGAGCATGGATTTTGCACCATATACACATACCAAACAAGTGATTTATTGATATAATATTGATATTATCCATTGCTATCAAGGTCTTATTAATTATTATGATGATATAAATGACAACTGTATGTATAAAAGTCCAAATTTTTTTTTTCTTTCTATTGTACGATGGATTGAAAGTTTCTAAAGGGAGAACTTAATCTCAGTGTTTCCATCATGCATTTAGGAGGCCTTTCGTTATCCACGCGTCTTCCTTTTCTTTTGTTGGGAAAATACAATTCAATAACTGACTCATGAAATAATGTGACAGGGAACAGATTTACAGAGAAATTATTAGAGTATATTTAATTCCAATTAGGTTGTATGAGACTGTCATTTGTTGTCATCTATTGTTTTGACAAATTTATTTATTTAGAGTTATAATAATCACATTTTTTCTGTTTTCTAGTGGTCTGTATTTTAATAATCGTATTTTTCTATGATGAATGGTCAATTATTTGAAAAATATCTTTATAAGAAAAAGTTAATACATGAAATATTAACTAAGCCTCTTAAAAAATCATTTGTATTTTGTAACATTATTCATAAGAAAGACAACCCGTGTAGCGTGTGAGAACAGGCTGATAATCATCCATTAGATATTTAGAGTAATTATTTGTTTATTTTTTGTCTTGTATTATGGTTCTTAGATATCAGGAAACATTACATCAGTGAAATTTTTAATATATATTGCATGCCAAAATATTGTTTTTAATGGAAGAGTCGCGTGAGTCTAGTTGAGCGGCCAAACTCGGGCCAGCGTCCTTAAAAAGATAGATGATATTCAATATACTTTTTTTTTATATGCATATGCAATAATAGTTTTATACTTTCTGTATAATGGGGGCAATATGGTAGTGTATTCGGATTATATATACTCTTTTTTAAATTAGAATTTACATTCTTGGGAGGCAACATCATGATTTTGAGAGAGAGAGAGAAAACTGTGTAATCCTACCATGAAATTGTAATATATAAAATAATAGTAAAATCTTATCCTTTTCCCATTTGTTGTTGTAGTCTTATAGACAACCACGCAAACGGCAAATCTCTTCTCTTGTAGTCTCTTGTATTTCCCCAAATATATACAAAAAATAAACACCATTGCAGTCTGTATTTTTATTTATTTATTATAATTTTTTTTGGTCTAGGCGTCCACGGATTGTTCAGGTCAATTAAAAAAATCAGAATCAACCATAATAAAGGTATGTTTGGTTGCACGATTGTAAAACTAATTTCATAGGAATCTGAGTTTTAAAACTAATTCTACAGGAATCAGGAAGCTTAACCACCTAACTTTTAGAAATCTGAGTTTTTGAGTACTATCTGCTTTAAATTTTCAGTAGAAAGTTGCTACAGTAAAATCGTTTGGTTATACGATTACAAAGATAGCTTCTTGCAAACACAAAAGCTCTGTAATCACCTACCCTAATTTTTTTAAAATTTAATTTTTTTTTTCCGTTTTGGTTATGACATTAATTGGCTAGCTGGCTGCCTCGCCTACCTAGCAACAGTCACTTTAATTACAACTGGGCTAGACTCAGGAATAGCGTACAGGTGCCACTAAAACCCTTTTTGGGATGTGGCATAGTCTTATCCGGGTAGATTGATAGTCTGGATAGCTATCGGAGTAGCCAGTGGCGGAGCCACCGTGGGCCCAGGGGGGCATGTGCCCCCCCTGAATTTTTTTAATTTATTTTTATATCATTTTAATTTATTTCTAGGTTTTTGTAATTTTTTGTGGTACGTTAATTTTAATTAGAGTTCATAGATCATATGCCCACTACATATGAAATTCTCTAAACAACAACCACTCACAACTAAATGAAATAAAAATAAAATAAAATTAAAACAACCATCTATTATCCATCCATGTGTATGGTGTGCACTCACCCATTCTTTTAATTAACCCTCCCCCTTCACATAATACAAAAGTCATTTTTAACTCTCTTTTTTCATTTACCCCCGAGCCTTCTTTTATCCATATCCCACAAACAACTATAGAGGCATGAATTCCACTTCTCAACGTCTTCACCTAGGTGCTCATCTTGAAAAAAATAAAATTTTGAATCTCTTTTTTTCTTTTTCTTTTTATATCTCAACGGTTCCTAATATCAATTTTCATCTCTAAATAATTTTTACTTTTTGTTCCATTAAATGTCTCACAATTGTTACTAATTTATTTAAAGTTTAAAATATTTGTATAAATATATAAAATAAACAAATCATTCAGCATTTTCAGAATATGAAACATCATCGAAGTCAAATTTAAAGATATGTATTGCTTATTAGATTTATGTTTTGATATTTTTTTATGAATTATCAATATGAAATATGACATATCATTTTAAAATATGATAATTATTTTTTATAATTATGCAGTGATGTGTTTTTTATGAATGTCTTTATTTCATTTTATACGTGTTTTTAATGTATGCTATTGAAATAAAAAAAACATAATGATATAATTTTAAAAAATATTTATACAAGTCACATTAGGCTCCCCCTTTGTAAAAATCCTGGCTCCGCCCGAGTAACTAGTTTGTTACATATTTTTTTATCCAGTCATTATTATTTTTAAGTTGTATAAGGTACGAATATGTTATTTTAGCTTCCACTTATAATTACAATTACAATTAGATTTTATATTAACTTATTTAAATATAACTTTTTTTTTCTTTTTTTTGGTGAATAGTCTTATCTTAATTTCGCACCGATAACAGGGGCTAATATATTGGAAGGGTATAACCCAATCTTGTGCATTTAGCCACCATTGTTTTGAATTGAAACCTTCAAGGACCTCTCTAGAAAAAAAAAAAACCCACCTGATACACTATGTTTTATATCTTCTGTCTACAGTTCATGAGTTTTTCCATAGTCGTCTATACATTGTTAATTATAGTACAATGCACTATCGTAGTTTATGAAAATTCAATTTTTAAAATTTTTTTAAAAAAATATACCGGTGATTTTAGTATATATTTCATTTTTTATAACAATATTTATTTCAATAGACGAGTGTATATATAAAAATTAAATTGATAGATAAGGCTGCAAATAGTGTGGACATATCATGTTGTCTGGTTAGACTTTAATTTCTAGATAATATTCCCTAGATACCATCATCGGTCTTTAAGAAGAAATCTAGAAAACCTTACAAAAAAAATGAAAAAAAGGATATTAGGATTTTGTCCCCTATTCAATTCGAGAGATAAGACTATACAATACTTAATAGAAAGGGTTATCAAGATCATCTATTTAGATTTAATCATGGTTTGGTACCAAAAAAAAAGTGATGGGAGAAGCGCACAAGAATTTGTTGAAAATTTAAATGAAGTCATATGTTTTTTGTTTTTGAGAGAAATTGTGGACATATTTATTAAAAATGTCAATTGACAATGTTTGAATGAAGATTTACAGAAAGAGAGAGAGATAAAAGAAGAAATGAAAGAATCCAAGAAAAAAAAACAAAAGATCACTTGGTACCTAAAAATTGATTGAACATGATTCTAAACCTCTAAAAACACCCGATCCATCTCACACAACTGCCAATACCCCTCGTCAATCTGAACACATGAGAGTTATATGGATTTCGAAGAGAAGGGTTATAGATATTTCAAAAAACTTGAAGGTCAGAACAAATTTCTACTCTCTTTAATTATCAAAGACAATGAGATTTAAAACCTGTCAAGTTCTATGAAGGTTGGTTGTGAAATCTGTTAAATGTATATATGTTAGGGTTAAGGGTATATTAGTCTTTTTCCGTTTCCCCTTTTGTACTATAAATATTGATACAAACCCTAATAATATTTTTGGTTCATTCTCTTCAATTGATTCTAACATGGTATCAGAGTTTGAATCCAATTTTTTTCTTTGAAATTCTTTTTCGCTCCGCCTTCCGTGTCACCCCCGGTGCCCCGCGCAGCCCTGCTACCCCGCTGCCCCGCGCAACCCCGCTGCCCCCGTCGCTGCCCCGTGCAGCCTCTGTTCCCTGCGCGCCGTCCCCCCGCTGCCGCTGCTGCCCCCTGCCGACACGCAGCCCACGCCGCTGCTGCCCCGCCGCTGCTGCCCGCGCCGCTGCTGCCCGCGCCGCCGCAAGCCCCGCCGCTACTGCCGCTACTGCTGCCCCCTGCCGACACGCAGCACACACCGTGCTGCTGCCCACGGCGCTCGTCGCTCAGATCCGCGCCCCTGCGCGCTCGTCTCGGTCGAGCCCGTCCGCGCTCACGTGCCCGAGCGCCTCCGCGCAATTCCGAGCGCTCGTTTCGGTCGAGCGATCACGCCGCGCGAAGATTCCGCGCACAATCCCGAAAAATCCGGGATTTTACGTGTCTATCGCGGACTGCCGAGTCATCTCACCGAGTCGACTCGCCGGGTCAACTCGTCCGCACCAACTCGACTCGCCGGGTCAACTCGCCGGGTCAACTCGCCCGCACCAACTCGCCAGTCATCTCGTCCGGGTCAACTCACCCGTCCACTCGCCCAGGTCAACTCGCCGGGTCAACTCACTCTTTCGGTATTTTTTTTATCCGGCCGCTACGGGCTCATTCGGACTCCAAATATAGTCATATTGGTACTCATTTCGTTCAGTTTTTCGTTCTGCACGTATCTGTGACCTTATTTTCTTCATCCGAGACATATATTTTTTTGTTATTCTCGTTATTTGATCATTATGGCTACGGATAACACTCAAATCATCGATGTCAAGTTTAATGGTGAAAATTATGACACCTGGTCTATCAGCCTTGAACTTCAACTTGATTTTCGTCATCTATTGGGTCATGTTACTGGCACCACTCCTGCTCCTGTACTTGAACCGTCTCCACCGGGTTCTGATGAGACCACCATCAAGGCCACAGCTGAGGCATATACTAAGGCATTGTTGACATGGAAGGAAGCCGATTCTCGGGTGAAAGCCTATATTGCTTCCTCGGTTGTTCCAAATATTCGTAAACATTTGAAGCCATTCATTACAGCCAAGGAATATTGGGACTTTCTTAAGAATTTCTACACGCAGACTGATGGTGCTCAGGAATTCTATCTGCATCAGGCCATTTCTACTTCTTATCAAGGGGAGCTTTCTATTCGTGATTTTTATTCTCTTTTGTCTGATTACTGGGATCAACTCGCGCCTATGGATCCTCAGATGGAGGGTATTTTTCTGACACGCTATCGTGAGTACCGTAATCGTCAGCGATTATACCAATTCTTGATGCGTCTTCGTCCTGAGTTCGAGGCTATTCGTGCACAGATTCTTCATCGCTCTCCCAAACCGTCTCTCGATACGGTTCTTTTTGAGTTGGTTGCTGAGGAGACGCGTCTTCGCACTGTTGTCACTCCGCCTATCGCTAATCACAGTTCTGTCAATGTTGCACATCGTCAAGACAATCGTTCAACTCGGGTCACTTGCTACTATTGCAATAAACTTGGGCACGTGCAATCTGAATGTCGCAAGCGTGCTCGTGATGGTGCTCCTCTTGTTTATGTACCTCGCACTTCAGCTCCTGGAGTACTTTCTCCAGCGCCTCGTCCACTAGATCATGCATCATCCCGTGCACCAGCACCTCGGGCACCAGCCCCTCGCCCGGCATCATCTACAGTTCCTCCACGTCGCTATCAGCCTCGACCTGCAGCTGCTGTTGCTTCTGATTTTTCTACTGATCCACCGGCTTATTCTCCCTCTCAGATCACTGAGAGTCTTGCGCAGCTCCATCTCCAACAACAACAGCTAGCAGATATGCTTCGCTCAGTGACTGGTAGTGATTCATCTACTCCCTTCTCTGCTTCTACTGCGGCGACAGGTACCCTTACTTCCTCATGGATTCTTGATTCTGGGGCTTCCCATCATATGACTTCTCAGGCATCTTTTATTAGTCGTCCTACTCGCTTGTTTCCCACTCCTGTTATTCGTACAGCGGATGGAACTCCTCTTTCTGTGTCGAGTTCTGGTTCTTTGGTTGATCCTTCTCATCGTTTTCAACTTCCTGAAGTTTTTCATGTTCCAGGCCTCTCATTAAATTTGCTTTCGGTTGGTAAAATTGCTGATCATGATTGTCTCATTACCTTTGATTCTTCTACTTGTTTTGTACAGGATCGTCGTACGGGGAAGCAGATTGGGACAGGCTCTAGACGCGGTGGGCTCTACTACATGGATCATCTCCATATTCCCTCGCCTTCTGCAGCTTCTGCTCGCATGATTTCCTCTTCTCCTTCCTCCTTTGATATCTGGCACCGCCGTCTTGGTCATCTCTCTCCTCCACGACTTCGTTATTTAATAAATACTGGTGTTTTAGGTTCCTTTTCAAAAACTGAGCTTCAACCATGTGTGGGCTGCAAGTTGGCAAAACACTTGGCTCTTCCATTTCCTACTAGTAATAACATCTCTGCCTCTCCTTTTGATTTAGTCCACTCTGATGTTTGGGGTCCCTCCCCTATTCCTTCTAAAGGTGGCAATCGTTATTATGTTATTTTTATTGATGACTTTTCTCGCTATACCTGGATATATTTAATGAATAGCCGTTCTGAGTTGTTACCCATCTATAAATCTTTTGCTACAATGGTTGAAACTCAGTTTTCCAAACGCATCAAGGTATTTCGCTCTGATTGTGGAGGAGAATATTGTTCTCGTGCTTTTCGTGATTTCTTATCCTCACAAGGCACTCTACCACAGCTTTCCACTCCTTATGCTCATCAGCAGAACGGGGTTGCTGAGCGTAAACATCGTCATATCCTCGAAACGACTAGGTCCTTACTCCTTTTTGCATCTGTTCCTGTTCAGTTTTGGGGTGAGGCAGTTCTTACAAGTGTGTATCTCATCAATCGCACTCCTTCGTCTATCACTGCTGGCATCTCCCCCTTTCAGCGTCTTTATCACAGTCCTCCCGATTATTCTCGTCTTCGTGTTTTTGGATGCACGTGTTTTGTCCTCCTTCCTCCTATTGAGCGTACGAAGTTGTCTCCTCGTTCCGCTATGTGTGTTTTTCTTGGGTACAGTACTGAAATCAAAGGATATCGATGCTATGATCCTGTTGCTCGTCGTCTTAGGACATCTTGTCATGTCACATTCTTTGAGAATCATCCATACTATGCTCTTCGTTCGCCTCCTGTTCCTCTTCCCCCATCCACGGTTGAGGAAGTCACATTTTTGGATTTTTCTATTCCTGATTTCTCATCTTCATCTTCTGCTCCTGAGTCATCTATTCCGTCTGTACCTGACCACTCTTCATCGTCAGTCCCACCTTCACCCTTGCCGTCTTTGTCCACCTCTATTCATGATGATTCACGTGGGACGATCCCGTCTACTCCTACACTTATTCCTGATGCTGCTTCACCGGAAGACGATTCTGCTCCCGCACCAATTGCTCCTCGTCGCAATCCACCTCGCGCTCGTCGACCTCCTCAACGACTTAGCTTGGTTGCCTCTGATTCTTTTTCTCCTAGTTTTCAGTGTTTTCTTTCAGCTGTTTCCACTCATTGGGAGCCCCAATCATATCGTGAGGCTGTCGGCATTCCAGAATGGGAAGGTGCTATGGCAGAGGAGCTTAGTGCATTACAACGCACTCATACGTGGGACATTGTCCCACTTCCTCCAGGGACGACGCCTATCAGCTGTAAGTGGGTCTATAAGATCAAGACCAATTCTGATGGTTCGATTGAGCGTCACAAGGCTCGGTTGGTTGCCCGTGGTTTCACTCAGCAGCATGGTATTGATTATGATGAGACATTTGCTCCTGTAGCGAAGATGACGACAGTTCGTACTTTGATTTCTGTTGCTTCTGTTCGTCAATGGCCCATTTTTCAGCTTGATGTCAAGAATGCTTTCCTTCATGGTGATTTATCAGAGGAGGTTTACATGACTCCTCCTCCGGGTCTTCCTCATCCATCTGGTCATGTATGCCATCTTCACCGCGCTCTCTATGGTCTCAAGCAAGCTCCTCGCGCTTGGTTCGCTCGATTCACTGATGCTATATGTGCTGCTGGATTTGTTCCGAGTTCTTCTGATCCAGCTTTATTTGTTCACACCTCTGGTCCTCATCGTACTCTTCTGCTGCTTTATGTTGATGACATGATCATCACCGGTGATGATTCTTCTCATATACAGTCGGTCAAGCAACATCTTCAGCGTCAATTTGAGATGAAAGATCTTGGCAAACTTCGGTATTTTCTAGGCTTGGAAGTTGCTTCTGCTCCGCGTGGTTATCTTCTCTCCCAACGTAAGTATACTGCTGACTTGATCGACCGTGCCTGTCTGACTGATGATCGCATTTCTCCAACTCCTATTGAGCTTCATGCTAAGCTCCGGCCTGACGATGGAGAACCACTTTCTGATGTTACTCGTTATAGACAGCTTGTTGGAAGCCTTGTCTATCTCACTGTCACTCGTCCTGACATTGCATATGCTGTGCATATTGTCAGCCAGTTCGTCGCTGCCCCTCGTACTGTTCATTATGCGGCAGTTCTTCGGATTATACGCTATCTACGTGGCACTATATCTCGTGCCCTACTGTTACCGTCTTCTTCTGCTCTTGAACTTCGTGCTTATACTGATGCTGATTGGGCAGGAGATGTCACAGATCGAAAATCTACGACTGGTATATGTGTGTTTCTTGGTGACTCTCTTATATCTTGGAAGGTCAAGAATATCGTTCGAGTGCTGAGGCCGAATATCGTGCTATGGCATCTGCTACTGCTGAGGTCGTTTGGCTTCGACGCCTCCTCTCTGACATGGGCATCATCCTCTCTGCGTCTACTCCTCTATATTGTGATAACAAGAGCGCCATTCAGATTGCTAGCAATCCAGTCTTTCATGAACGTACGAAGCACATCGAGATCGATTGTCACTTCGTCCGTCATCACTTTCTTGCGGGCACTATATCACTCCCATATATCTCTTCTTCTCTTCAGTTATCTGACTTTTTCACAAAGTCACATACCCTTCAGCGGCATGGCTTCTTGTTGAGCAAACTCTCGGTGTATGATCCACCATGAGTTTGGGGGGGGGGGGTGTTAAATGTATATATGTTAGGGTTAAGGGTATATTAGTCTTTTTCCGTTTCCCCTTTTGTACCATAAATATTGATACAAACCCTAATAATATTTTTGGTTCATTCTCTTCAATTGATTCTAACAAAATCATTGAAGAATTGCAAAAACACTCATACAAAGATATAGAATCTATAAAAAGGTCTCCGTGCCCCCGCTTGGGTGGCGACATATGTTATTCTGTAATAAATAATTATTTCAGTATAGATAAAGAATAAATTATTTTTTATTTTATTGTGATTTTAATTATTTTCATTCAGAAACGTAATAATGAAATTATTGTTGTATCATTGATCATTGATAAGTTGTAGATAAAAAATGAACAATGTGTGAATAATCATTTATAAAAGGTGAAAAAATTATTTGACATGTGGACCCCTTGATTTATTAGAGATGATAACAATTGAGTTGACATTTGGGCCCTTCATTATATCGGTAGAATAAATTGGGTGAAATAATACAATTCTTGAGAAAACCTGAAAGACTAATACTAGCTTGTCGTAACCTATTCTGATATAACTATATTCACTTATTCTTTGTAAACAAACATGTTTTTTTAGCTTATTCCCTCTTATACCTCTCTGTTCTTATCTTATTCTTTCATCCAAACGGGGAACCTGGGAAATATCGAAAATGCAGTGCCAAGCTCCCATAATGGAATAACTTTACTCAATGAGAATAAAGTATTTTGGATGGGATGGGGTACAAAACATAATCTTTATTTGATTTTATTCTTCACTAATGGGATTCTAGGGTTTGGTAATGCGAAAAATACACAACACTAAAATGCTGACATAAAATTCCATTGGTGACTGATGCGAACCAAAAAGTAAAGTGTGACCCAATAACTAATGATCATATTTTTATGTGGTATCGGGACAAACAGGCAGATGTAGCCTTTTCAGCTCGACCGTAAAGTCAGCCACGGGGTCCCTTAAAAAAAAAAAAAAACTAATGATCATGAGAGACTATGAATTCTCTGTCACATAAAAATTTAAATGGCTCAAAATTGTTAGGAGATCAATAGCGCAAAAAAAACAAAAAACAAAAAAAAAGTATGGAGGGCCTAGTCACAACAAAAAATTATATTTTCAAAATTTCCATTTTTTTTAGAAAGTTGAACTTAATTATTGATTTATTTTATAAATTTTATATATTTTTCTAAAATTTAATCAATTATTTGTGAGTTTTTCCGTACCTTAGACTTCCATTTAGGTCACGTTTGGATATGAATTGAGATAGATTCTGTGTTTAAAAAAGCTAAAAATTCTCAAACTCAATTCTAAACACATTTTCGGCATTTACCTTTTCAAACCACATCTTCCCTTTTTAGGCAAAAAAATATTGTGGTTGAAAATTTAATAAAACGCAGTTTTTCAAAAACTAATTTTAAAACACAAGATTTTAAGAATATTAGCGTTTCAACCTTACATCCAAACGCAGTCTTAATTTCAATATCCAATGATCTGTCTAATGATTTTATTTTCTATTCTAAAAATTTAAATACTGATTTACCGGTGTTTACATGTAACCTGACACAATTTTTTAAGAAGTTCATCAGCTGTAGCTTTATGATTTTTTGTTTGTTTATAAATACATTAGAGTATATTTTTTATGAATTATATATGTATTTTATTAGATGAAACATATATATATGCTTCTAAAAAATTACAACATATACAAATAATAAATGTTCACTTTTCTGAATTTTGTTTTATTTTCCCTCAAAATATCCTGGAATCGCACATCAAATCGTCCAATTGTCATTTACATGAAAGACTAATCAATCCTCATTGAGTGATTTGAAACTACTTTTTCATAATTCCAATTTTTTAGGTTAATATCTATCACATTCCAATTAAACTACCGGGATATTTTAAAATTGATTGTTATTACCGTTCCATTTATGACTTCATGTATCTTATTAGTCATTTGCAATTACTGTAACAAAATATATCTCATTAAAAAATTTTATATACATTTTTAAATGAGTCTACATATATAATGTACATATTTTATTAAATAAGATATACTATAATTTAAAAAAAAAATATATAAACTGCATTTGGTGGCGGAAAGGAGACTGATAAGTGTAACTTTTCTTTTAAAATTCCTCGCTGGACAATCTCATATTTGATATGGGCCTTACTAAATGGGCCATAAATTGGGCTCTCAATTGATTGGTTTTCATGCACAACTTTTCAATTGCGTAACCCATGCAAGTCAAGATAGCATCTCTGTTAATCCTAACTTATGCCAAATGAGTCTCAAGTTATTACAAACAAAGGAAACCAAAATGTCATATGCAATAGTATAATGGTTTTCTTTGGATGACTTAAATTTTAATCAATTTAGAGATCAAATTAATTATAAATCAGTGATAAAAAGACATTTCAAAGAAATTAACTATCATTTTATTACTAGTTCACATAATGCAGCCACAAAGAACACACATTTTTTATTCCACAAAGGCACCCACAGTCTTACAATGCCAACCAAAATACAAGTCCAAAACTAGGAGCAACAACAATAGTTAAAAAAAAAACAAATAGAGGATTCCAAAACACAAGAAAAGACAGCACAGCAGTTAAGGAGATGGCTTTCTTGAGCTTTCATTGCTCTTATTCTCTTCTCATTCACTTAATACAGCTGCACAAAAAAGAAAAAGAAAAAGAGGACACAATGTATAGCATTAGCAAAACAATCAAACAATAATACAAGCGAATATATAATGGTGCATGCATGTACTAGTTGAAATTGTTACGCCCCGAGAACATACCAATCACACAAAAACTGACAAGGATCGAATACGGTAACAAGGCTACATGGAAGCGATAGCCAATAAAAAAAAATGCGGAAGTATAAAGTATAAATAAGTCTGTAAATCAAAAACATTATTACAGACCTGAATACACAAACACTGTCCTGTGAGAGTCCAAGTCTAGTCCAATACAGCCATATGTGCAACACGCACGATTACTAATACATATACAAGAAAATAGGATTGCTGACAGCCTCGCACTCGCCAACTGAAAGATGGGACACTCCACGCACGAACCACGCCAGATAGATGCTCTAGCTCCACGCCAACCCAATCCCTGGTGAAAAAAATAACACACGAGGGGTGAGCTACAAGCTCAGTGAGTGGCAAGGATCCAAGCTCTATAATAATCATATGATATTAGTTCATCATCTTTGTTTTTCTTTCTAAGAAAAAAGAATATGGGATGAAACTCAACATATATAAATGTCACGTGAAGGCGCGATCTCACCTCACCCTAACCCTCGACCCGTAGGGGGGAATCTCTTAGAACTCTTGGAGAGGAACCAAACGGTTAACCATAATGAATATCATTATTAGATAACATAGTACCTTAAGTCTAATCGCAATGCCTCACACCATTCAGCAGATGTATTATACTTTGGGCATTCCCAATATAAATGTCACGCGACAACGTGACCCAAACTTACCCTAACCCTCACCTCTAGGGGGTGAAATGGGACTATTGAAATCAGAAGCCAACTCGCTAACTCCTTTAACCTTCCGGTAGCCCTCTCCCGGGTAGCCCTCTTCCTAGCAACCATCCATGGTAGGTCCGATGCCAAAACAGTGTTAAAATACACCTTGGGCATCCTACGATGTGGAGGCATAGTCCAGGATAGCTTCAACACCGGGTAGCTTCAACGCGGATACGAGGTAGGGGAGAAGCATTCAACGCTCGGAAACTTCGACGCACGACGATGCGGGAGGAAGCACTCCAACCTCGTCCCCATCTTCACCCCTAGGGTGACATGGGACTATTAGAAAGGAAATCAACCCGCTAACTCCCTTAACCTTCCGGTAGCCCTCTCCCGGGTAGCCCTCTTCCTGACGGCCTTCCAAGATAGGTACGAAGCCACAAGGGTATCGAAATACACATTGGGCCTCCTATGATGTAGGAGCAGAATCCAGGATAGCTCCAACGCCGGGTAGCTTCAACGCGGATACGAGGTAAGGGAGAAGCATTCCATGCTCACAATACGATCCTCAAGGATCAACTATAATCATCTAGCAAATAACAATGCTAATGAATTCTCTTGAATTGCTATACAGATGCATCACTCGGACGTGAGGAAAAACAGTTAAGTTCTCGCACTTAACAATACGATGGCAAGACCCTAAAGATGGGTCATCCACACGCCTATTACAGATAGACCAAACATACTATCATAGATATCGGTTAACGAATACAATAAATGAATTCTTCTGAATTCTTATATGAGAGCATCGCATGGATGCAGGGTAGATAACCTGCTACATTTGCATAGTAAAATAAAATATGATCCTAACCATGGATCGCACATATGTCTATCACAGTTATGCCTGACTAATTAAACACACACACAATTATTACAAGAGAAACTCTATCATAAAAGAGGTATATGGACCACATGTCCAAATAACCTGTGATTAAACCATATATATACACATATATGCACACTTTATACAATCCAACAAGAAGAATTCTGTCATAAAAGAGATATATGGACCACATGTCCAAATAACCTGTGATTAAACCATGTGCATTCACATATACACATATACGAGTTCAATTAATTGAATATACAAGCAAAAATACAGTTCACTCTAGGCTTCCAAACCTCTCACATAGAACTAATGAATAGAATGGAAGTCAAACAACACAAGTCATAGACTAGCCTGCATTCCACAAGACAGTAATAAATGAAGCATACGAATCAATTAGTGATCAATAGTGCTAAGTATGACTACGCATCGAGATAATATCACATATAAACTAAATATACAGGTTAACTAGCACAATATCGATTTAGTATAGCAATACTCTTTTAGAAATAAAGATTGAATATAGTTATAAGGCCCCAGGGATACGCGATGCATGACTACATGCATCGAGCGCTTCCCAAAAGGGGTGGATCGAACCACTCACTAGTACTTGGATCGCCTCGCGTCCGGTCTACGAGATCTGCAAGAACAACCAATGATGCTCCATTAAATATAAATCATCTCGACACATATACAAGCCTTTTTCATGAAGACATCAACTCCTGGTATTGCCCACACCATGCATAATAACTCTTTGACACATATTTATACAAGATTAGACCATCTACTACAACCAGCCCCAAACATTAGTCTCCACAGCACAAAATACACATCCAAAAATACTGAAATAAATCACACACATTCTATGATATGTTAGGATCATATTCCATGAAGACATAATAACTTGATAAGATCCCTAAATGCCCGAAATAAATTATTTTCCGAAACTGGTTAATTTCTGCGCGAATCCGGACAGACCATGAACATTAGGCTATATCTTTCAATACAGGTAACCAAATGACACCAAATTTGATATATAGCATCTAGACACATAGATGATCATATGAAATGAAGACACAAGCCTCAAAATATGCCTCCAAATACCTCAAACACAAGGATCTTAAAGAGACAGAAAATCTGCCTTACAACATAAAACCACCCCATTCATGCATTAATGCAACCATCTCATGTGCAGTAGCAATTACACATTACACTCTTCCAACAGCACCAAAATTCAATAATACACACTCATACAAGCATAAACACAAACACATACAAGGCACAAAGGGGAAGTGAATATACCTTGGGAAGAAGAGGAGATGGTGCACATAAGGAGTTCCACCACCATCACCACAAACAACCACCATCACACATGCCACATAGCACAGCCACAACCACCACCAAATCAGCCATCTCACATACACCCTTCATAGATGCATAAAACCAAACACATGGGGGGGGGGCTGATTTAGAGAGGGAGAGAAACAACAACAACAACCAACAATAAACACAAGCTCACACACCTTTCTCTCTTCCACTTCTTCTTGTTGTTGCATAAACACAAGCACCTCATCTTCACCACCATCCCTAGCTGACCCAACACAAAGAGGGATCAAAGAGAGAGCTTGAAAGATAGAGATCAAGCAAACACAAGGCTCCTTCCCTTGATTTTCCTCTTCACCTTGATCTCCTTCAACTTCCTCTCCTCCTTTACACACACAAAGGGGGGAAAAGAGAGACCAAATAGAGGGAGAGAGAGCTCTATGAGAGGGTGAGAGAGGGCTGAAGTCGTAACATATAGAGGGGATTTAATGGGCAAGGTCGGACTGAATGTCCGAGCTGTCCTCGGACTAAAACCTCTGTACAGCCTTCACTTAAAAGGCCATAACTTCCTCAATACAGCTCGGAATTGCATGATTCCAGTGGCATTGGAAAGCTAAGAAGATTATCTACAGCTTTCATGTTTACACCCAGATCAAATAACCTCTTCAGCTATTTCGAAATCTAGGCTAAACATCATACAGGGCTGCTGCCTGGATTTCATATCCCCAGGGTATAATTGGAAAAACACCCATAACTTTTGATACATGAATCCAGTTGATCTAATTCCACTTTTGTATGAAAGCTAACTTAATACTGAACATCTCATGATAAAACTAGATTTTTACTACTTCATCTTGGTCATTAACAAAATTAAATCCAAATACCAATCGAAACTGCATAATTTCTAAAAGACCTCAAAATGCTACAAAAACTTCCATGTAAGCCCAAGTGAACACCAGAACCACAAATATGCAATTTGATTTGAAACTGAATGCCCGAACTATTAAAATAAATAAAATGCGATATTTGACCTTTAAAAGTGACACAGTCTTAACAGAAATATTGAATGAAACTTAATTACTTACCAAATTTGTCTCCTATGAGGGGAAGTGGAAGCCTAGTAGTAGTGAGGGGGAGGAGGGGAGTTGTAGTAGTACACCGGAGGTGGCGGTGAATGAGTCAGTGGTGGCGGAGACTTGTAGATGTATGGAGGGGGTGGTGATGGCGATGGAGGGGGCGGTGACTTGTAAACGTAGGGAGGTGGCGGAGATTTCTTGGGCGGAGGCGGGGACTTGTAAACGTAAGGTGGGGGAGGGGATGGTGAAGGTGGTGGTGGTGACTTATACACATAGGGAGGAGGTGGAGACTTCTTTGGTGGTGGGGGTGACTTATAAACATAGGGTGGTGGTGGTGATGGTGAAGGTGGTGGTGGGGACTTGTAGACATAGGGAGGAGGTGGAGACTTCTTTGGTGGTGGGGGTGATTTGTAAACATATGGTGGTGGTGGTGATGGTGAAGGTGGTGGTGGTGACTTATACACATAGGGAGGAGGTGGAGACTTCTTTGGTGGTGGGGGTGACTTGTAAACATAGGGTGGTGGTGGTGATGGTGAAGGTGGTGGTGGGGACTTGTAGACATAGGGAGGAGGTGGAGACTTCTTTGGTGGTGGGGGTGATTTGTAAACATATGGTGGTGGTGGTGGTGGTGGTGGTGGTGATGGTGAAGGTGGTGGTGGTGACTTATACACATAGGGAGGAGGTGGAGACTTCTTTGGTGGTGGGGGTGACTTGTAAACATATGGTGGTGGT
Source organism: Acorus calamus (assembly GCA_030737845.1). NCBI lineage: Eukaryota > Viridiplantae > Streptophyta > Magnoliopsida > Acorales > Acoraceae > Acorus > Acorus calamus. The sequence goes on along the minus strand of CM060879.1, from coordinate 23,254,321 downwards.
GGTGATGGTGAAGGTGGTGGTGGTGACTTATACACATAGGGAGGAGGTGGAGACTTCTTTGGTGGTGGGGGTGACTTGTAAACATATGGTGGTGGTGGTGATGGTGAAGGTGGTGGTGGTGACTTATACACATAGGGTGGAGGTGGAGACTTCTTTGGTGGTGGGGGTGACTTGTAAACATATGGTGGTGGTGGTGATGGTGAAGGTGGTGGTGGTGACTTGTAGACATATGGAGGAGGTGGAGATTTCAATGGTGGTGGGGGTGATTTGTAGACATATGGTGGTGGTGGTGGTGGTGGTGATGGTGAAGGTGGTGGTGGTGACTTGTAAACATATGGTGGTGGTGGTGATGGTGAAGGCGGTGGTGGTGATTTGTAAACATATGGTGGTGGTGGTGATGGTGATGGTGGTGGTGGTGATTTATAGACATATGGTGGTGGTGGTGATGGTGATGGTGGTGGCGGTGATTTATAGACATATGGTGGTGGTGGAGATGGTGATGGGGGAGGTGGTGACTTGTACACATAAGGAGGTGGTGGAGATGGAGACGGCGGTGGTGGGGATTTGTAGACGTAGGGTGGTGGAGGAGACGGTGAAGGGGGTGGTGGTGATTTATACACGTAAGGTGGTGGTGGGGAAACATAGTAGTAAGGCTTGTAGTGGTCCTCCTCACCGGACGCCAAGACGACGGTGGCCATCAAACACATGGCCACCGCCAAGGCCAGGCGAGGCCATTGCTGCCCCGCGAGGCTGCCCCCCATGATTCCGATGCCTCGGGATTCTCACACTCCACCACTCAAAGTGGATGAAGAGATCTTACTCTAAAGAGGAGAGAAAGTACTCAAGGTGGATGGGGTGGTGGTTGGTGAGTTTGCATGGGGAGAGGGATCTCTATTTATAGGGAGGCCTCTTAGAATAGTGTTCATGTATGCTAGCTGTGAGAGGGTCCCATTGTATCCGGTCTCCTCTCAATTATATGAGATGTCCTTTGTTTTCAATGGTTGGGTTGATTGGGTTCCCACTACCCTAGATATTCCCCCCCCCCCCCTTCCATATGTATAGTGTTAGGCAATGCAAGAGAAGTTAGGATCAAACACTATTGAAAAATTTAATTTGTACTCTTATATGTTTAGTCTTTTTTTTATAATTCAGATTAAGATAGATTAATTTTCTAACTGACATGACACACCACGAGATAGCTTTGAAAGAAATGTGTGATATTCAGGAGAAGCTGAGAGACATTGTATCTCAATTACTTGTTATATATAGTGAATTTGCTTTATCTTCTCTTTCATGCATGAATAGAGTCAACTTGCCGAACCCCCTCAAATCTGTGTTCTAGCTTAGTTTGCATTGTTTGTTTGTGTTGAGATTAAACCCTAGCAAGCATCGTTGCTTCAACACATATGTTTCTCTGCATTTTGGGAAGAGAAGAGTAGTTGGAGTGAGGAGTGGTTGTGATGAGGTTGCCTTAATTAGTGTTTGTTGAAAATTAAGGGGGGTCAAGTAATTGGCTCTGCGTACCCCATCTTGAATAGTTTTGAAGAATATAGGATGTTTGGATGTGTCCCCACAACGGGATAAACAATGGTTGTGTTGCTATATTTCCTAAATCCACTGCCAGTGTATCATATTAGGAAGTTAGTACATTCAAGACCAAAGGTCAGTGTATACCTGGTCCTTTTTATTACTCTAGTTTGAGTAGGTTTTGAGAAGAATTCACTTTCATTTACTAGCTTGGCTTTTCTAATGAGAAAGGCATCTTTGGTGGGGTTTCGGAGAGTTCTAATTTTCTGTATTCTGCAAATATAAATCTGTGTTTTTTGCGTAGTAGATTCTAGAACATTTGTCTTCATTTTCACTTAAGTGATGCACAGCTTTATAATAGGTGTATATATATATACTATAGAGGCGGTCATTTAATTAATATACAGAGTGATAATACACTCAGTCTGTTTTTCAGCTCCATCTATGATTTGAAAAAAATTATGTAGGGTCTATACAATCATAATACACTATCATGGAAAATTAAAAAAAAATTCATCATTTTAAAGAAAAAAATATGTTAGTACTTATCTTTTAGTGTATATTTTCACTTTCTATAACAATGTATTCTTCAATGGATGAGTGTATCTTAAAAAAAAAATCCGGTGGACTGCGGATGATATTGCACATAGGCCTTGATATATCATTTTCTTAATATATAAGCTAAACAAATAGATTTTTAGTGTGTGTGTGTATATATATATATAAATTTTTTTTTTTAAGTGTTGATTTGTAATTTATCCATATGAAGTTTATTATAAAGAAAAATCCACAGGTCATGACTAGGCTTTCAAACACGCATATGGAAATGCCAGCTAAACTTGCCAAATTGGTCCCTGAGTCCATTTAATCAGCATAAAAGTTTGGGTTTTATTTAAATTTGTTGAATGGTCTGTACGCGTTTTATGGAATTTATGGAGATGGAAACAAAACCTAACATCATGAAAGTCAGTTTGTGATATGTAAGTCTTCAGTGTTTGGAGGAGAGATTGGGGGTGATCATCAATATCAGAGATTACATGGGTCCTACTTGGCATCAACACATGTTTTTTTCTCTCCACAAAAAAAAATCATATTCTTTTTGTTAGGTAAGGAGAGTTTGACCACTTATGATACACTCTATAACTACATATTTAATGGGTAATTAGAGTAGCACAGTTTGCATGAAAGGCCATTTTGATGAACTCCACCAAGAAAATGTTTAGAATGTTAAAGCATTGTTTCTAATTTAATTTGGAATATACTCAACCAACTAAATGTTTAACTCAAACTTAGACAAGCTAAAGCAATTTGCATTGGAACACTATGTGGATGTATTGATGGTCATAAGTGTACTTGAAGAGATGGTTGAAGGAAAATTAAACCAGCCAACCATTGTTAAGAATATTTAATGATGGATGCAATATTGCAAACAGAATGGTTAACTTTGGTTCCATTTTTAGTTTCGCTAAGCCCTGGGATGGGATCAAGCCTGATCAATTTTCAATTGGAGAATGACAAACATCATTATTTTTTATTTTGGGACTCACATCTCATCTGCCTAGCATGCGACATTTGTGTCATGTCAATTTCTCGTTAGGATTGATAGAACCTAATGGGGATCTGGATTCCATCTCCCAATTTTTATTTTGATGAAGTATTATGAGAAATTAATCACAATGCTTATGAAGATTAAAATTTATAAATCTGGCTATACAGTGCTAGTGCCCGGCCCCATATAATGTTTGTATGTAAAAATAAAGACATGCATACAAGTTCGAGTATTAATTAAACCTTTCACGATCTCTCACAGGCTGTGCCAATGCACCATAAAATGTTTGTATGTCTACTTAAAGTCCTGTATGTTAAAGTATTAAAGCTTTCACTATCTCTCACAGGCTGTCTAGCCTTCTGTATAAGATTAGAAAAAAAAAATCAAGATGGCAAGGATTTAATTCTTCTCATTTTGAATTCAAAATTTTGTGTCTTCATATAGTTTAATAATTTGGATAATATATATGTTATTATATATCCAACTTGTTTATTAGGTATAGATAATGACTTGCATGTCTCCCTATGTGCAAAACTGACTCTTTGCCATGGACAATATATATATTTTTTGTCTGAGAGCAAACCCAATTGGAAGGAGAAGAATGCATTTCACAAGTAGCCAAAGCCATTAATTCATTAAGAAAAAAAGAAAGGATATCTATAGATAAATTATTGTCTTTTTCTTTGCATGAATGGTACTGATACTATCTGAAGTCTTACTAAACAGTAAAGTTTTATATTGCATTCTACAAGTAGTTCATTTAACAATGTTGTACAGAGAACCTTGAAAATGTATTCTTGGACATTAAAAATCAATCCACATGATCTTATTTTTTTATATATATATAATGATTTGATAGGTCATTCTTCTGAAAATTGAGTTCTCTTTAAACTATCGATTTCTTTTTATTGATCATCACATTAAAACAGACAAGTCAGAATGAGAAAAATAAAGGAAAAAAACATTGGTTGTTCTCCATCTTGGTTTAATATTGTAAAATAAGAAATCACCAATTGTGTGCAGCGAAATTCGTAGAAAATCAATTTTTTTCAAACTTTATCATATGCACTAAATTAGCATTTTTTTAAGGGCACTTTGCATTAATAGTATCATTAGAATGAATATTTGCAAAATTAGTACGCCTTGTGAATATTAGCAAAAAGTAGTACTAGACTCAGTCAACTTTTTTTTTTTACACTGGATGCGCCGTATATATGTATATATATATGACACCTCCTTTTTTTTTAAAAAAAAAGAGACATCATCATTTTTTTCAACACTAGAGGCCTTTGTTTTAAGTTGGAATTACTTTTTTTATCACTTTTTCTTCTTTGACTAAATATTAATAGCTGAAAATTTTTATATTAAATTTTAATGAGTATGATTTTATTTTTAAGTTAAGAAAAGAGAAAATAATGGAAGATTTGTTGATAAGGCCCATCTTTAAAAATTATCTTTAAAAATCTTCCTTGATTTTCTCTCTTTTAATGGAGTATGTTTTAAATTAAAAAAACTCAATCCATAATTTTCTCAAATTTTTCATGATTTTATCTTTTTTCAATTTAAAAAAGGGTTTATTAGTTTTAAGTCCCTGTAAACATACTTATTTAGAGATCGATCCCTCACTTCTTCATAATTTTTTTTAGTCCCCCGATTTAAAGGATATGTTCGGTTTTAATCCCTCACAGGGACTAAAACCAAAACTAAATAATTTAAGGATATGTCCCTCCCAGGGATTAGAACCAAAACCCTAGGGACTAAAACCAAAATTTGAAGAAGTGAGGGATCGATCTCTAAATCATATAGTTTACGGGGACTTAAAAATAAAAAACCCTTAAAAAATGAAATCCTAACTATTAAAATTTAATATAAAAAAAACAACCATTGATATTTAATGAAAGAAGAAGTTATCACAACTGAAAATAATGGCGGTGTTAAAAAAAAAGGTCAACATTGACCAGTGTTATTTTTTACAAATATTCAATTTTCAATGCTATTTATTTGTTAATATTTGATTTATGGGTGCTATTTTTGCTAATTACCCTTTTTTTTTAATAAAAAGTTGCATTCAGATGGAACCTGAAAATGTATTCGAACTTTATCATATGTACTTAATTAGCATTTAGTTCTTTGAAGAAATTTTATCAAAGATTTCTTCTCAAAGGAAATGGTATGCATTCTGCCAAACCAACCCAATAATACTGCTTATTTTCTAAATTAATTAAATGCACCCAGTTGACCCAAAGTACTAATTTAAATTAATATCATCAGTACAAGAAAAAGGGTAATTAGCCATGAAAGTTTTACCTAGGAAAGTTATTTTGTAGGCAATTGTGTATTTTTACCAATAATATAATTATTCCATAGTTAACGGGGGCACAAGAGAGTAATCACACTTTACCCGTTTAATAAATCACTTTTACTAAGGAAACTATTCCATGTTAAAATTAAACATTACAGTGAAAAGAAGTTCAAAATTATATAATCTTTATTGTGGAAGACATTCCTCGGTGAAAGTATAATTTTTTAAAAATTAATACGTTTAATGAGGAAACTATTCCCCACTAAAAGTATACAACAACAATTATATATATATACAGTGAAACGATTAGGTGCGGCGTGCGGTCGGTGCAGCCGCGATCGCGGGCCGTCCGATTACGGGTCCATCGCATCCGACGGTCGATGTGAATCGCATCCGACCGTCGGATGCGATGGACCCGTGATCGACGGCCCGTGATCGCGGCCGCACCGACCGCACGCCCGCACGTAATCACTCATATATATATATATATATATATATATATATATATATATATATATGGAGCCGATTAGGTGCGGTTTACGGTCGGTGCGGTGCGCGATCACGGGCTGTCGATCACGGGTCCATCGCATCGGACGGTCGGGTGCGATTCACGTCGACCGTTGGATGCGATGGACCCGCGATCGGACGGTCCACGTCGTAAACCGCACCGACCGCATACCGCACGTAATCGCGACCATATATATATATATATATATATATATATATATATATATATATATATATATATATATATATATATATATATATAGTCGTGATATTATACGGTCGAGCGGTCGTGCGGTCGCGATTTACGGGCCGTCGATCACGGGTCCATCGCATCGGACGGTCGGGTGCGATTCACGTCGACCGTTGGATGCGATGGACCCGCGATCGGATGACGCACGTCGAATCCGCACGACCGCACCGACCGCATATTATCGGAAATATATATATATATATATATATATATATATATATATATATATATATATATATATATATATATATGGCCGATTACCTGCGGCGAACGGCAGGTGCGGCGTCGATCGTGGGCCGTCGATCACGGGTCCATCGCATCGGACGGTCGGGTGCGATTCACGTCGACCGTTGGATGCGATGGACCCGCGATCGAACGGCCCACGTCGCCGCCGCACCCGCCGTGCGCCGCATGTAATCGGTCCCGTATATATATATATATATAACCATCGCATCGGACGGTCGGGTGCGATTCACGTCGACCATTGGATGCGATGGACCCGCGATCGAACGGCCCACGTCGCCGCCGCCGCACCCGCCGTGCGCCGCACGTAATCGCCCCCGTATATATATATATAGGGCCGATTACATGCGGCGAACGGCAGGTGCGGCGTCGATCGTGGGCCGTCGATCACGGGTCCATCGCATCGAACGATCGGGTGTGATTCACGTCGACCGTTGGATGCGATGAACCCGCGATCGAACGGCCCACGTCGCCGCCGCACCTGCCGTTCGCCGCATGTAATCGCCCCCGTATATATATATATATATATATATATATATATATATAGATTTCCGATAATATGCGGTCGGTGCGGTCGTGCGGATTCGACGTGCGTCGTCCGATCGCGGGTCCATCGCATCCAACGGTCGACGTGAATCGCACCCGACCGTCCGATGCGATGGCTCCGTGATCGACGGCCCGTGAATCGCGACCGCACGACCGCTCAACCGTATAATATCACGACTCTATATATATATATATATATTTGGTAGGATGATTACGAACTTAGGTGGGGCAGAACCCACGAGTACACTCAGTCCAGTGGGTTGTTTCCACTTTTTTTTTTCGCTGGAAATAGGACTCGAACCTGTACCACAAAACAATTCATCAGCTTAGTGCACCTTTATCGACAAAAAACCTCCTTGGAACAAGTTTAAAATATTTAAAAATTAATTTTATATTTGTTATTTTAAATTGTTCTATTTTGTAACAACTAAATATTTTATCAAGAAGTTACTGAGAAATCTTTTTCTCGATAAAAGTAAATATCTAAGTGACTGGGAAGTCCAAAAATTATAATCTTTACCTTGGAAAACATTCTTCGGTAGAAGCATAATTTTTTCGAATTAATACCTTTGCCGAGGAAAATATTCCATGGTAAAAATATAAAATGTTAGGAATTATTATTTAATCATTTTTTTTACCATGAAAATAATTCGTTAGTGTTGTGCACTTTTTATTAATGATAAACTTTTGATAAAGATTTAAATTCTAATATTTAAAATAGTTCTATAGCAACTAAACATTTTGCCAGGAAATAAATTGTTTTCGAGGAATTTGTTCCTTGGATATTGGAAAAAAAAATTATAATCTTTTCCGAGGAAAAAACTCCTCGGTAAACCTCATCCTCAACCATAAAAAACCATATAAATACCTAAACCTCAGAAATCAGTCTCGATCGCCGCTTTGACCGTCGCTCATCCTCCGAAATCCGATGTCAGGTCAGTTTCGGTGATCGATCCATCTCTCTCTGTCTTATTCGTCTAAATTTGATTTCGATCATAGCTTCTTCGTTGTTTTGATTTCATGAAAAAATTTGTCGGTTTAATTACTCTCTCCATGTTCTTGTTTTCCCCCCTTCTTTGAAGTAAGATTGAATTGATGATTTGCGTGGTGAGTTATTCGAATAGAATTCTACGTTTGGTAATCTAACGAGTGGAAACAATGATAGTATGAATTGCATGTTCGGATATTTTTTTTTTAATCTATACTTCATTAAAATGAGGTCTTTAGATAGAGATCAACAGTGAATTTGGCTGAATTCCAATATTTATGCACAATTGATAAAAATGGCACGGACAAAATTCCAATAATCACGTTTGCATCCCTCAACATGTTTTAATACATATATTTTTTTATATAGTATTAGTATAAATCAATACATATATAGGTCAGGGCAAGTGGGGACTGCAGGACTGACCGGGTGTATAAGCAGTCTGAGACATTCCAAAAAAATTGATACTTAGGGTGCGTTTGGTTGCGCGATTGCAAAACTGATTCCGCAGGAATCTGTGATTGCAAACCTGATTCTGCAGGAAGCTCACTTTCTCAGCTTTTTGAAATCGCAGCTTTTGGACACTATTTGCCTGCAATCGCTAGATTTAAAACTGCGATTACAAAACCGTTTGGTTGCGCGATTACAAACGCAGCTTCCTGTAATCGCAATCGCAGCGCAATCGCGCAACCAAACGCACCCTTAGAAAGTGAAAGTGACTTGGTCAGTTCGTTTGCCAAAATTAGCCTACTTGATCATGTCACATACATGTTCATTAATTTGCATACGATCGCACAACTATATATATATTATAATGACTATTGGGGGAAGGGGAGAGAGACTTTGTTTCAATGAAGAAGAATTTGTATTAAATGGTAATAATACTTTGGCAATCACAACAATTGTGTGCAAGTTCGGCTCTGCTTCTGCTTATTGGAAAGTAATGAAACAAAATTAAATATGCTACATATCAATGGCTTCAAATACGCCTCAGAAGATCCTCAACCTCAAAAGTCAGGTTGCATGCCAACTTATCATTATTAATCCACCTCATGAGCTTCAATAGTAGGCTGGTGGAGGGGGAGGAGAGGTGTAGTAGTAGTGGTATGGTGGTGGCCGCGGGTGAGACGGTGGAGGTGGGGACTTGTACATGTACGGAGGCGGCGGTGATGGAGAAGGCGGTGGCGGGGACTTGTAAACATATGGGGGTGGTGGTGATGGAGATGGTGGAGGTGGTGACTTATAGACGTATGGAGGCGGCGGTGATGGAGATGGGGGAGGTGGGGACTTGTAAACATATGGTGGAGGTGGGGACGGTGAAGGTGGTGGAGGGGACTTGTAGACATAAGGAGGAGGTGGGGATGGAGATGGTGGAGGTGGTGACTTGTAGACATATGGAGGAGGTGGTGACGGAGATGGTGGCGGTGGTGACTTGTAGACATATGGGGGAGGTGGAGAGGGAGATGGTGGAGGTGGTGACTTATAGACATATGGAGGAGGTGGCGATGGAGACGGTGGTGGTGGAGACTTGTAAACATATGGAGGGGGTGGCGAGGGAGATGGGGGTGGTGGTGACTTGTAGACATATGGAGGAGGTGGTGAAGGGGATGGTGGTGGTGGTGACTTGTAAACATATGGGGGAGGAGGAGATGGAGATGGTGGAGGAGGTGACTTGTACACATATGGTGGTGGGGGAGATGGAGATGGTGGTGGTGGCGACTTATAAACATAGGGAGGTGGAGGAGATGGTGATGGTGGAGGAGGTGACTTGTAAACATATGGTGGTGGTGGAGATGGAGATGGTGGGGGTGGTGACTTATAAACATAGGGAGGAGGAGGAGATGGCGAAGGTGGAGGTGGTGACTTGTACACATAGGGGGGAGGAGGAGATGGTGAGGGTGGAGGAGGTGATTTGTACACGTAAGGTGGCGGAGGAGAAGGTGAAGGTGGTGGTGGTGACTTATAGACATAGGGAGGAGGAGGTGATGGTGATGGCGGTGGTGGTGACTTATAGACATATGGAGGAGGAGGAGATGGAGATGGTGGAGGTGGGGACTTGTAAACATATGGGGGTGGTGGAGAAGGTGATGGTGGAGGGGGAGACTTGTAAACATATGGTGGTGGGGGAGATGGTGATGGCGGGGGTGGTGATTTGTAAATGTATGGAGGTGGCGGCGATGGCGATGGTGGAGGGGGTGATTTGTAAATGTATGGAGGTGGCGGCGATGGCGATGGTGGAGGGGGTGATTTGTAAATGTATGGAGGAGGAGGAGATGGTGATGGTGGTGGTGGTGACTTGTAAACATAGGGAGGTGGAGGAGAGGGTGATGGTGGAGGTGGTGATTTGTAGACATATGGAGGTGATGGCGATGGCGGCGGAGGTGACTTATAAACATAGGGAGGAGGAGGAGACGGTGATGGTGGTGGGGGTGACTTGTAAATGTAGGGAGGTGGAGGTGAGGGCGATGGTGGAGGTGGTGACTTGTACACATATGGAGGTGGTGGAGATGGTGATGGTGGTGGTGGAGACTTGTAAACATAAGGTGGTGGTGGAGAGGAATAGTAGTAAGGCTTGTAGTGGTCATCGTCGGCCTTGGCAACGGTGACTGCCATTAGGCAGACCGCCACTGCTAGGGCCAGGCGAGACCAATGCCGTGCCCCTCTGAGGCTCCCCATGATTGACGGTTTGCAATCGCAGCCTCTCCTCTCTAAACTTTTCTTTGGTGAACCCTTAACAGATGAATAGAAGATGTTAGGCTGGTTTTGATGCTTTTGAAAAGGGAAGGGACTAACCCTTTATATAGGAGATGTTTGTTGAAGCATTGCAAGCTGTGTCAAACTAATACAAAATATTTAGTAGTATTTTATCCGATAGTTTGCAATGTTTGACAAATATTGAGTGTTCCCACTATTTGTTTATCAAATATTTATTTATGTAGTAGGTGAAAAGGGTATCCAAAGCTGTATTTGTTTGTGATGTGTGGACTCTGTTTCTATTGTGACCTGTTCATTCTTTTATTGCAACTTTTCTTCCATGAAGTTTCTTGAGGAGGACAAAAGGGCTAAAGAGAGAGACAGAGAGAAGAAAATGTGAATCATTGAAGGGATCAATTCAAGCTCTGTAGAAAAACAGACATCTAAAGAGTTAGTAGTGAAAATTAAATTATTTTAGCTGGAGGTGGTCCATGGTCATCACTGTATCAGAATACATGGGTACCATTACTTATTTGTGGTCAATAAATGCATTTTTCATGTTCACAAAATGAACATTTTTTTTTCGGGTTAGGCAAAGGGAGTTATTGACCAATTATGATGCTTTATAATTGGTACTTAATTAGAGTATAATTGTTTGGTCATTTTCATAAACTCAACAAGAAATTGGATTTAATTAATAAGAAATGCACAAATAAAAAATAAATCACGTATGGCTCATGCATACATATAAAAAAGATGGGCATAGTTTAATTTTAAAGAAAAATGATACATTTAATTCCGTGTTCAGCCTCGTCTATAGCTCCTATTTGTTTTTAATTTTTTTTTCTTAAAGCATATATTTGCCCAATATTATAATTATCGGATAGACAAATACATTTATATATCGGAAACATGAAAATATTATAATGAATCATGAAGTATATATATATCGATAGACAAATACATTTTTTTTTCTTAAAAAATGAAAGTATTTTAATTTCTATACATAGCATTAAGACAATATACACTAAATTAGTGGAGTATATAGACGGCTAGGGGGATTATCCCTTTGCAATAAATTGTCCCAACTTAAATATTGAACCATTTAGATGCCATGTGGATGCCTTAATAGTCATTGTGGTAGAGGAAACATGATTATGTACTAATCACATAATTAATGTCCCTTGGCAATGGTATATCCCAGTTTAAATATTGAACTGCTTAGATGTCATGTGGATGCCTTAATGGTAATTATGGTAGAGGAAACATGATTATGTACTAATGACATAATTAATAAAAATCATCCAATCATTTTGTATGTGTAATGTGTACACTTTAATGAAGCCACGTTCCAAGAATCTATATTACTATATAAAAGGCTGCTAAACCAAAAATCATCCATTTGACCATTTTACCCCTCTCAATAACTTTAATCATATTCCAATCCATCCACATAGCCATTTGACCATTTTAACCCTTCCATGACAATCAATTCGCATCCCCTCTTAAATCAAAATCATCATCAATCCCAAAACCATTTCACACCCAAACATTATTATTATTATTGATTACTATTAAAACCCTTCAAATAAAAAATTCATTACTCATCAAATTTATTTATCTATCTATCTAAATCTATATCTATCTATATTACTATATAAAAGTCTCTTATCACAAAAAAATTGCCAAATGACCATTTTATCCTTACAAATCCATTCAATCTCGTCACAGTCCATTCACATCACTTTAATCACAATCAAATCACTATTTTACCCCTATTCAATCCCATTAACATATATTAACATGCCATTTATTGGCATAGAATCCCTAATTTTTTAATGTTAACACCATTTATTGTGTGTATATATATGTGTAAAAATCACTCCTTTTATACACAATCATGTTATATAAAGCAAAAGCATGTTATATAATATGTCCTATTATATTTATACATGAATAATATCAGTATATTTATACATAATTAATATATAATGCTATTTAAATAATAATTTATTAATTATTTAAAAAACTAATTATTGAAAAAGTCATTCTTTTTCAAGCGATGTGTTAACTATTTTATTTACTCCATGTGTCATCTTAGGGGATTTATTTATTTAGACATGGAAGATGTAGATGTGTCAATTATTAGACATTTAAAAATGACAAACTACATTGAGAACCATTTAAAAAATAATAACAAAATATCATATAGATATAAAACAATAATTCGAATTGTTAACAACTAAATATTATATAGATATAACGCAATAATTTGAATTGTTTAACAACTAAATATCATATAGATATAACACAATAATTCGAATTGTGTGATGTGAGGATCACAAAATCACCACACAAAATCAACGGACATATGGCTTTTTCATACTCTCAATGCAGCATTACACATAACCCTTCAACTTCCCCCTCATAAACCGCCACCCTCACATAATCACATTCATCCCCTCTCTATTCAATTCCCTCATAAACCGTCACATTTATTCTCGTGACAATGAATACTCATTCATTTTCTTTCCCATTCTTTGGGATAAATGGATCTATCATCACCTCTCTCTTTTTTCATCTCTCCTGCACTTAGATACCTAATTAGATACCACCATGTGACGCCTCTCTCTCTCTATGTGTGTCTGTGTATATCACTGTATTGCCTTCTCATCAAACACACATACATACACAGAGAAATCTCTCTCTCTCTAAATGGACTCCGCCGCCTACTTTGAGTCCGATGAGCACCTGCGGAGGCAGATTCTACTCTTGTTAGTGGACGAAGAGGAGGGACTCAAAGACACAGCGCCGACTCGCGCAGCGTTTGGTCAGCTCCGGTTACCCATTGAGGTATATCTTTCTATTTCTGTACGTAACTAGGAATGGCAACGATCATTTTAATTAAAGTTGATAAACATTCCCTTATCATGATTATATTATGAAATTTAATTATAATTATAATTTAATAAATATATTAATATAATTAAAGTTGGTATATATAAAAATATTCGTATATTTATATAGATTTATTTGAATGTATTATCATGTTTTATTATCATGCACTACTCCAAATAAAATACTACTGTTTGATCCAATCCAATTTTTTTTTAAATACATCTTTACCCGCCATCTATGACTGTTTAAATATTAATATGGTCGTTTTAAAATAGGATTTGAAATTTTAATATGATTTTATGCTTTCTATATATATATATATATATATACTACTATATAATCTCTTAATCCAAAAATCTGTCAAATGATTATTTTACTCCTACCAATCCATACACTATCATTAGAATCCGTTCACACCACTTTAATCACCACCATTTTATCTCTACAATTCTATTCAATCCCATAAAAAAATCATTTCACATCATTTTAATGTCATTCATAATCCCATAAAACCATATTAATAATATTATTTGAATATTTATATATATATCTAATAAAATTTAATTTTTATATTTAATAACTTATAATTAAATTTGAATATCACCTAATTAATGATAGTGTTCATTTTGTTTTACACATAAATTTTTTTTACTGGAATTTATCAATAATTAATACGCATTTAGTGTTCAAATCAATTATAGGACAAATTCTGAAAATTTAAAAGTGAACCGTTCACTTTTTATGTTAAACAAAGCGATTACAATTTACAAGGCATGAGTATATAAAATGTGATATAAAAGTTATATAAAAATTGATATAACCATAAATGTATACTCGTACATATATGATGATAGGAAAATAGCGTATCATACATATTTATTTACCAAAATACATTATCCTCAACCAGGGACATTTAGTTTTCAAATGCAATTATAGGGCTTGCTGCTTTTTTGCACAGAATCTCATTGTTTTCTAATCACGGTGCATGCAATTTATTTGCATATATATATATATATATATATATATATATATATATATATATATATATATATATATATATCTATATCTATACAACTCTTAACCAAAAAATCATTAATATGACAATTTAACATCTATTCTATTTTATTTTATTCAAATTATTTATTTATTATTTATTTTTTTATATCAAAATTTACAAGTATGCTCTAACATTCCTAACATTTGATTTTATTAAATTGTATTGAATCATAATTATTATTCGAACGAAACATATCTATGTACATTTACTCAAATCAGATTGACCCCTTGTTTTCCCTTACTTTCTTTCTCTTTTAGATCATCCCCTTTGAAACTCTACTCTTCAAATTTTCTCTCCTTTTTCAGAACCTTAATTAATTAATGTCATGAACAATGATCGCGTGTTTAGACCGTTCACACCGACGATGAAATCGCCACCGGAGACCTCCCCACCCTCTCGCTCGGTGACCTCAATTCCCGACGCATGACATTCTTTTTATATATTCACTTTCGATCATTACGCGAATTTTCATGCATGATATTCATATGATTTTTTCCCCGTAAAACAACCTATGTGATAACCATATGATAATTGATTTCTCTGATCTAACAGATACATTACTCTGTCAATCACGTGTTGTTCGTGCAGTTTGTTAAATTTTTTAGTATAATTTCAAAGCAAACAATCCATGGTCATTGTTGTTTTAATTGTCTGCCTATTGTGAAAGTTTGGATATCTATTTCAGGCAAAGCTTTCCACAACTGATGGTGATGAGTTCCAAATCTCACTTTTATATTCTTGTCTCTTTTTATTTTCACAGGACACACTTTTCAATCCTTATGCTTTGGGTTGTGGTAATCTATTCGATATGTTATGTGCTTGTTCCTCTGCTTCTGTTTTCTTGTTTCGAGGACGACAGCTCTTAAAAGAGCCAAATATCCGATATGTAGAATGGTCAAGAGACTCAGCCGATGTCGAACAGGAGGACCACTTCGACTGTGTGTAAGTGCATAAATTCTGTAACATATTTATTGTTTATAATATATTGATAAATATATAGATACTAAATTATTTATATTTTAAAAATTAAAAAATTTCATATACTAAAAGATTTACTATTTATAAAGGATATATAAAGTGTCACATATATTGTATATCCTCATTACATGTAGATTTTTATATTATATCTTAACATATTATATAAATTATTAATAATAACATATTTATATAAAATATCCTCATTACAATTTATATTATATATTTTAATAATTTTTATAATATGTTACACTTTACAACTTGCAACATATAAATTGAATATATATATCATATATTATTTTATTATATATATATATTATAAATCTTTTTTTCCTGTCATGTAATTTACATGATTCATTTATATGATGATATACAATTTTTTTTTTCAATTTTTTTCATGTGGGATTTTTAATAGGGCATCAAATGGATGCTCAATTGTCACATCATTTCTTTCTTTCACAATTTCTAAGGCGACACGGTGGTCCAACCCAACGAGCAACAAATTAAAAAATTATGAGAATGACTTCACTTATTTGATATCTTTTTATATTTTTATGGTTTATTGTTTCGATTCTATAAGGTTTTGTTTCAAACACATTTTATACTTTTATATTTTTTTTCTTTGTTTTATGTATTAGTAACAAATTTAGTTTAGAAATGATAAATTCCACCAATATCTTAAAAAAATAATTTTTTCAAGTAACTATGATTTATGCCAGTCCAATAAATTCCTAAACCCTAAACCCATGCCTATAGAAAAATTAACAAAATATTAAGTATTACAAATATTTATCAAAAGGGAAACATGTGTATTGTTAAGAAAATAAATAATAAAAATTGAATCAAACCATGTGTTCTAGAAGTGTGAAACACAAATTGTAAAATTAAATGTATAAAATAACATTACGAAGTAAATAATGCTATAAAATTTACACAAATTTGAAAATTGTGAATATACAAAAAAAATATTATTTGGAATCTTAAATATTTTTTAAGTATTTTCTTAAATATATAAAAACTTCATTCTCTATATGTTTTGTTGTGTGTGTGTGTGTATTAAAAAAATGAAGAGGATAGTATATATGAGTTGATCTATATTTGTGTGTTCCATCAAATTTGTATTTGTTCTGTTTTGTATTGTGTATTTTCCAAGTTCAAATGATATATAATATATCCTACATTTTCTCTATCAAAAATAACTTTTAAAAAAAAGTTCTTATATACTTGTGTCAATCAAATTCTTATTAGATATGTACTTCTATAATTGTGGTGTATTTTCAACTGTTTGTTATTATCCTTTTTTGTGTGTATTTAAAAATAAATTCAATATATTATCTAAAAAAATATAGTATGTGGATTCTGTCAAAGATGTCAATTTGCAAAAAAAAAGAAAAGAAAAAGTCGTGCATTTTCGTTTGGGCATTAAAAGGAATATGATATTATCATTTATCAAATCTCAGTGTGATTTGAGTTCTACAAATATGTTGTACTTTATAACAAAAATGGTATTTGAAATGATAAATTACACCAAGATCTTAAAAAAAATACTAATTATACAGCATAGCTATGATTGATGCCAATCCAATAAAACTAAAATCTAAATTCTAGACCTATGTTTATAGGAAAATAACACAATAATAAATCTTATGAATGTTATGGAAAAGACAACATAGGTATTAGTAAGAAAATATAATAAATAAACAAATTGTATCAAACCAACCGAGATCATTCCAGAAGTGTGAAAACATAAATTTTAAAAATCAAATTTAAAAAATAACACTATTTAAGTAAATAATATTTAAAAATTATTACAAATGTGAAAACTATGAAAATCAATTATAGTTGTGCAATATTAATATATCTAAAAAAATGTGAGGTTATGCATTTTCATTTTAGTATATATCTAAAAGCCAGATGTTATTACTATATGTTATTTCTCAATGTTATTTGAGCTTCACAAATCAAATTTAAATGTCATCATTTTTTATCCAAATATTAAGCTGTTTAATATATTTATAACAAGTCATGTAAAAAATGAATGCCTTTAGAAAGAACTCGAATAATCATGTAAGGGAATGAAAATCGCATATAAACATTCACATATCTTTATCTTAAGACAAAAAATAACATATCATGTACCTGTCAGCTACATAGGAAAAAATCTCATAGAAACCAGATATGATATCATCATATAATAGTTCATAAAAAATTAACATCTTATACAGTAGGAATGATTGCCCATGATGGTCACCGTAATGAATATGAAAGAATTATTTTACAATTCATTTAATTTGAATATAAAGATTGCATTATTTGTTTTTTTTTAATGATCAATTATATATAGATACTAACTTCATTTTGCTTCGATCATGTTTTAGGCCTAATATACTAAAATATGATGGTTTACTATCTGGTTATTTTTTTCTTAATTTTTAAATATTTTTTCGTTCTGTGTATCAGTTTTTTTATTGAAAAAATGCATATGGGATATTGTCTACTGTAATATGTTGTTTTGCATGTTTGGCACCATATTTTAAATTTTATAAGGACTTTCGATCTAAGGTTCAATGATATATAGTTTCATCCTAAATATGAGTTAAAACATTATTTATTATAATCAAGGGTACGTAGTCAATTATATATATATATATATATATATATATATATATATATATATATATCACAAAATCTACTCATTTGAGTTTCTATTTAAGTATATATTTCATTACACAATCAAAATTAGAATAATATATTTGGCAACATATAATTAGTTTTATATAACTACATAACATATATTTTGGTTAATGGATGAATGAATAAATATTAGATTTCTAACATTTAGAGTCATATTTATATGTTATTGTAACTAAATTATTGAGATGAATGTTACTCAAAAAATATATTAGATTTTGTTTATGTGCATTTGCACATACACAACAACTAGTGATTAATAAACGATATATGAATAGTACATGAAATGCATAAAATAAGCTTTACATAATTAGTTTCGTTGACAAAAATCTGATGCATAATTTGCATTTAATTAACATGATTTTTTTTTTCATTTATAAGCATTAATTATTTTTCACTATACATGAGTAAAAATTTCAAGGTCCTTACACGAAACAAACCCCAAGTTCTTACATAAAAAATACACGTGCATGCATGACTTGAATTTTTCTCATTTTGATTTTGTTTTCAGGGGATTGAACTTTTTTTTTTGGTAGTTTAATAATTTGGATATTGTGTATCTTTCCAACTTGCTTGCTGAGCCTAGATAATGATGACTTCCATGTATGTACTATGTGACAAATCTGACTCTGAACGTACCCTTGTCAATCCATTGTGTTTTAGTTAATCAAGTTCTAAATATTCTACTTGTACATGATGTAAACACAAATTTTTTTACCTTGATAGTACATAGGTCCTGATAGGGCAACGGTTTTGACTTGACAACAACTAGAACAAATTATAACCATAGATACATAGCCAACAAGACCCAAAAACAATGGGCTGAGCCCAAGAAACCCAGCCCAATGGGCTGTAGAACATATGTTTTCACCTCCTACAGTCGGCAGGGATTAAGACTACGTCCTCTCGTAAAAAAGGGTGTCCATAACCACTGTGCTAAGCACAGACGGGACATATATGAGCCATGTTTTGGGCCTTCAGAAGAAAAAAAATCACTGTATTTTAATGATGAGCACTATTACACACAATTATTTTTAAAGTCTCAAATATGATCTCATATATCCCATTAGCCACTTAGCCATATAGGAAGGTATATACCTACATAGAGCATCTCTAATTCTGTACCCAAACATTTATTCAAATTTAAAATTGAGTAAAAATTACAAAAAACATATTCAACCATTTATTCATACTCATACCGAATTAAACTTTCACTCAAATTTTTACAAAAAATTAAGGGAGACTTATATCTTTACCCAAATTTTCAACTGCTTTTTTTTTCTCCTTTATCTCCTATTTTCTTCCAATGTTATTTATTTATTTTTTTCTTTAACTCCACCTTCAACTTCCAATGAATTAGATTAAATCCCCCCCTCCCCCCACACCCCTACATTTTGGGCATCTCTTGAAACCCAAAGGAAAACGAAAACCCTTTATAAAACCATGTGATCTTCTTTCTTCTTTCTTTATATTTGTTTTTAATTTTTTAATATTTATCTTTTTTTTAAATGGATGATTATGATTACTATTTTTTAATATCTTAGAAGGAAAAAAAATTGAGTGACAAAGATGTTTGGAGGAAGGACTTTGAATATGTTTATAGGAAATAATTGGGTGAAGATGAGATACTTTTAATTTTTTTTAGTAAAACACAAAGTGATGGTTAGAGACACATTATATCAAATCAAGCTTTTACTCAAATTTAAGTGAAATTTGAGTATAGATTTGAGTAAAGGCTGGAGATGGCCCTAGATAGTGTATATACCTTACTAATTTTATTTTATTTTAAAATGAGTCTATTCAATTAAAAAAAAGAGCGATGTGCGCACTTCACCCAAGTATATATATCATTAGACGAGGTTTATTATTATTTTTTTAAAATAAAACTTGTGCAGAATGTCCATGAAACTGTATTTGAAGTTGTCCCTAATATTATCCTAAACTATAATTCTTTTCCTAATTAGATTAACAGGATAAAGAGATGTATCTAGGACACCCTCCTCTAGGATTAGGGTCCAAATTAAACACCGTGAAATAAATGTTAGACTGGTAGGCCTTGGGCTCCTCCGTTGTAATAGCCCTTTGTGGGCATTTTTATAAAAAAAAAAGAAAAAGAAAAATTAAAAAATGCCACCTCAATATTAAAATAAAGAAAAAAAAAACTCCAAGAAACTGCCCCCATTGTTTCTTACATTTATGGAAAAAATCACATATACATAACTTAAAGAATTTTGAATTGACATATCTGCATAATATCTCTACACATGTTTTTATTTTTTAAAATTTTTATAAAAAATAAACTATATATTCAAATCAAATATTTCATCTCATCTAATCGGGACAGGCTAAACCATTTATTTAAAAATATCTAAACATTTATGAATTGCACATAAGCATGCGCTCTGAATTTGAAAAGATTCAAATGTAAATACTAATATTTGTATTTAGAAGACTTAGAATTCACATCTGACATGTTCAAATTTTGTTTTGTTTTGTTTTTTTTTTTTTTCACAACTATAACGACTAACACAACCCAATCCAATTTATAACATACAGAGTGGTATACCACTAGTATAAAAAAACATGGACCAACACAGATTCATGCATTGAACTAGGGACTCCCAAGTGCAGTGTCCATTTACCACTACATCGTACGCATTCGAAACTTAAAAAACACTGTCGATTTGCTTTAATTTGGGGGCTTGTCTTTGAACTTGTAGCAAAGTTTCTGTAATGCAATAGATACATGGCCGTGTTCCAAAACCAAAAAAGAAAAAGAAAAAAAGGGTATTAATTGGGCCTTAGCAGTAAGTAAATCTTTCATCATATCCAATTAAAGAAGGAATTGTTGAGCGAGAGACAGAGAGAAATGAAAGGAGAGATTCTCTTTTTCACTGAAGAAGAATTTGTATTAAATAGTAACAACTGTGGCAATCTCAACAATCATTTTACAAGTTCGTCTGTGCTTTTCTGCTTATTGAAATGTAATCAAACAAATCTAAAGACATATGCTACACATCAATGGCTTCAAATGATCATACAAATCACTTTGGCCCCTTTATTGACTCAAATACACCTCAGAATATCTAACTCAAACCCCTGACATGCCATCGCCAAAGCTTCACTAGTAGACTGGTGGTGGTGGAGGCGAGCTGTAGTAGTATTAGTATGGTGGTGGTTGTGGGTGAGACGGTGGAGGCGGTGACTTGTATATGTATGGAGGCGGCGGTGATGGAGAAGGTGGTGGTGGTGACTTGTAGACATATGGAGGTGGTGGTGATGGGGAAGGTGGAGGTGGTGACTTATAGACGTATGGAGGCGGCGGTGATGGAGATGGGGGAGGTGGGGACTTGTAGACATAGGGAGGAGGTGGGGATGGTGAAGGTGGTGGAGGGGACTTGTAGACATATGGAGGAGGTGGGGATGGTGATGGTGGTGGAGGGGACTTGTAGACATATGGAGGGGGTGGTGAAGGGGATGGTGGTGGTGGTGACTTGTAGACATATGGAGGAGGTGGTGAAGGGGATGGTGGTGGTGGTGACTTGTAAACATATGGGGGAGGTGGTGAGGGAGATGGTGGTGGTGGTGACTTGTAGACATATGGGGGAGGAGGAGAGGGAGATGGTGGTGGTGGTGACTTGTAGACATAGGGGGGTGGGGGAGACGGAGATGGTGGAGGAGGTGACTTGTAAACATATGGTGGTGGTGGAGATGGCGATGGTGGGGGTGGTGACTTATAAACATAGGGAGGAGGAGGAGATGGCGATGGTGGAGGTGGTGACTTGTACACATAAGGTGGAGGAGGCGACGGTGAAGGTGGTGGTGGTGACTTATACACATAGGGAGGAGGAGGAGATGGGGATGGTGGTGGGGGTGACTTGTAGACATAAGGAGGAGGAGGAGACGGTGATGGTGGTGGTGGGGACTTGTATACATAGGGAGGAGGAGGAGATGGTGATGGTGGAGGAGGTGACTTGTAAATGTATGGTGGTGGTGGAGAAGGCGATGGTGGAGGGGGTGACTTGTAAATGTATGGAGGAGGAGGAGATGGTGATGGTGGTGGTGGTGACTTGTATACATATGGTGGAGGTGGGGATGGCGATGGCGGTGGAGGAGACTTGTAAACGTATGGCGGTGGTGGCGGTGACTTGTAAACATATGGTGGTGGAGGAGATGGAGAAGGTGGTGGTGGAGACTTGTAAACGTATGGTGGTGGGGGAGACGAATAGTAGTAAGGCTTGTAGTGGTCATCATCCGCCTTGGCGATGGTGACGGCCATTAGGCAGACCGCCATGGCCAGTGCGAGGCAAGGCCAGTGTTGTGCCCCTCTGAGGCTCCCCATGATCGACGGCTTGTGATCGCCGCCTCTACTCTTGAAAATTTTCTTTAGTGAACCTTTAACAGATGAATAGGAGATGCTAGACTGGTTTTTGATGCTTTTGGAAAGGGAATGGACCAACCCTTTATATAGATGTTTGTGGAAGCTTTGCAAGCTGTGTCAAACTAATACAAAATTATAATATTTTATGCTATTGTTTGCTATGTTAGACAATTAATGATTGAGTCCTGTGTTTCCATCATTTATATTTTTCAAATATGTAAATGTGTGGTAGGTTTGTGATTTGTGGACTTGGTTAGTTGTGTGACCAGTTCTCCAAAGATTTTGAGGACATTAGAATGGTGAAAAATAAGCGACTATGATTGGGGCTTTCATTGAAGGGATCAATTCAAAACACTTTTTCGCGTTAGATTAAAATGTTTTCTTGCATTCACATGTGCAATAATGTGGATTTGATATATATATATATTTTTAAGGATTTGTATACCATTTTATAACTATAAGATGAGATGTACAATTGGGCCGAAATGAGCTAACAAAAAATAAAAAAAAAAGACTCAAAACAAGGTTAGGGGTCACAAGAGATTTGATTTTTTTTTACCATTCAATTATTATTATTTTGGTAGAAAGGCTTTGTATTCAAAGCATGGGGGTATGAGTTACTAGACCTTGAACAACTAGTTAAAGGACTACAGTAACTTGGGCAGATAAATACATAGACACTAGCTAGTCTCTAAAGGGACTACATTTTTTTTCTTTCTCCTTCGTTTGAAAGGACTGGAACACACGACCTCCCGCAAAGGGGAGGATGTCCTATCCGCCATGCCAACACGTGTGGGAACACCGTTTTCTTGAAATGTGGGGTACATGACACATTGGGCAAGAAATGATAAATTTTTATTTGATAATGATCATCCTTAATCTTATTCTTATGATGATTTATTGGGATTTTATCAAGATTTGTGACATTTTCAATTACATGTTTACTCGAGATTGGGGATTGATAGAACCTCAGTATTTGTTTTAGTGAAATTGATAGGAGTCCATGAAGACAAAAAATGATGAATCACGTAAATATTAACAATTGTTGAAACACCTTCTCAATTAATAGTGCATAATACTTTACCGAAAAAAAAATTAATAGTGCATAATAACATCATTAAGTAGATGTTCCACAGTGAACTTCATTGTTTGAAATTTTGTTTCAATTAATACTTCATTTAGTCATTTGAACTTTCTTATATAATATACTTATCTCCAACTGTATTAAGTATTTTTTTGTCTCAATGTGGCAACGTCATTCTCTAAACATCAGAAAATTCCTTTTTGATTAAAAATTTATCATTTTTAATATCAAATCATTCAGAGTCCTAAAACGGGGACATTGCATTAGCCTATATATAACATAGAGATGACATCATCAATTCAATAAACTCTTAATATCACATCAATCAAACAATGTCGCGCGTAACTAAATAAATTTTATTAAATGACATGATCTAATTAATATTTTCTATTGTTTTCTATTTTCTTAGTTTTTGTAAGTAGGTACTTAAGGAATTACATAATTTTATAAAATTAGATAGGTTATCTAAGCAAAGCAACCTTATCAAATACAAGTTTTTCTTGAGGGCTTAAAAATTCTAGAAAACCAGGTAAGTCACTTTTACTATGTTATATTTTATAAATAAAATTGGTCCAGCTATGCCACAATATCATATATATTCATTTTTATGAAATTTTATTTTATTCTAAATGTAAATCTTTCACATTCTCAATAATATTATAAAATGATCAGCTGCCTAACATGCCTGCCATGCTTGGACTTTGTCTAAAAGTGTTGATATGTGCAACCCCATCTAATCCTTGAATCTATTTTTTCTCTTTTAAATCCAAGTTTGTTGATACGTTGCTTTACCAAGTCAATATAATAAAGCTGAGCATTGTTACACGCAGTTTGTATGAACTGTTCAGTCGTCAGTCCATCTACATCCCTAGCCATCCAAAAATTCATTAATTTTTTTTTTACATTTGCAAAATATATGTTCATTCAATTCGTTATATAACAATATACAATTTTCATTAAAATATATATATCTCATTAAATGGATTTATTATTTTAAAAAAATTCATAACAAGCAAGGACTGTTCGTAGGACTTGTCCTATGGGAGTGCCCTCACATCTTTCAATAAAGATGGCAAAGTGTGTGCATATATCAATTATTTCTTCTATGTTTGTATATGGAATTTAGCAGCCCTTCTGAATATAAAAATCATAAAATAACTTCATTTATAGATTTAAGTTGTTCAAAGTCAATAAGTTATTGTTTTTCATTGCTATTGAATAAATACCAAAATATTATCTTATTAACACCGACCCCTCATCAAACACACAAAATAATTTAAAAATCTAAGCTTGGTTGTTTGACAATATGAACTGAAAAGGCTGCGAATGTCTTGCAAGTTGTGGAAAACGCGTTTTCAGGCTTTGTAATTAATATAAATAATATAAACTAGCTAATTAAATAATTATATAAACCAAAGATAACTATGTCAACAAAGATTAAAAAACAATGTAGTTGGTGGCCATAAAAAGTATGGAAGAGGTAAAAGTAAAATTAAACATAATTTGTGGTAGCTATAGCTGATCAATTTTAGCTTTTCCTAATTTATTGAATGAAGATGTCTGACCTTTGGCAAGGCTACCAATCATCAACCAAATAATGTACTTTCTTTCGTACTATTATAAAAATTCTCTTGCCAATGAATGGTTGGGTATATTTTGATGTGACAAGGTAGAGCATACAAAATTGTTGTTATTAGAAAAGGACAAGAAAATATTGTAGTTTAAGTGGAGATGAAAGCATCAGTTAATTTGTGTATGTTTATTGTGTTTGGTTTTTGGAAAATGTAAGGTACCGGTGGGGTTGGGTCCTGGTCGGATCAGAGTGGACCTGAACTCAATCTGTTTTGATTGTCGGGTCCTTTAAATCATGTCCATATCGAATCTTTTGAGCTGGGTCAAGTCGGGTCGACCATTAACAAGCCTAGATCAGACCAGAAAAGGCGGACTTGGAGAGGTCGAAGAACTTCTTAAAGGTCTACGATGGCTCCATTTTTTTTTCTTGTCTTCATTTTTGGGGAAAGAAAAGAAAGGGTTTGAGAAAGGAAAAGAGGGGGAGAAGAATGCAAGGAGGGTTTTGGTTTAGTGAGAGAGATTACACATTGGGTGGTGGAGACTACGATTTTCTGGGTTGAATTTCTTTTTCATTTTATTTTTACATAATGAATTTGAATAAATAGAGTCAAATATATTATAAATAGTTTTTCACTAATTTTATTTTTTAATGTTTAATGAAGGAATATTTAGAATACGGTTTGGATTATTCTACTTTTACATGAAGTTAAAAACTTGTAAATATATTTCAAATGCTTTAAATTTTAAATGATTATTCATATTTAGTTATAAATATTGGATTAGATCATGGGTGTTAGGTTGGATCACAAATATAAAAAATTCACATAATATTTGGGTTGGGTCAATTGGGTCCATAGGATCAAGTCGGGGTGAACCCTAACCCGATATGTTTTGATTGTCAGGTCTTTCGGGTCATGCATTTACTCTTTTTATCGGGTCGGGCTCGAGTCGAGTCTGTATCGACCAGCGACTCGTTGACAAGTCTACACACAAGTCCCTTTTAATTTTTCAGCTCCATTTTAGTCTACACATGTTTTGAATATTTTAACAATAGTATATCTTATCTAACAATGTATATATTATAATAAGAAATGAAGTATATATGTTAATGAATTACATGTATCCATTTATAGGAAACGTGAAATTTTTTTAACGATGAATATACCTTATTAATCTGAGCATATGACGCTAACAAGCTATATGAGACTGAAAATATAGTTGAAAAAAAGACTGTCTGTAACAATTCTCCTGGTTTTTTTATAGTTATGTGTAGCCTTTATGCATGGTGGGGTAATGTTTGATATCTTCCTGCCCACTGCTATAATAGTAGTGACCATAGACAAGGAGAGATTAAATTCGGTCAAGATTAAATCCTATCAGCCTCATTAAAGGGAGGCAACAAGTGACACAAGTTAACATAAAGTTCACATGCTAGGGACACGAGGTGTCATATGTTATCCTTTAATAGGGATCGACAAGATCTAATAAGAGCCAACCCTGATTAGATTCTATGTCTGTTATGCTTTGTTTTAATAAATGTACTTTATCTCAATTCACCATGCCAAGTGCATGTTCTACTGGTTAAATTTTTTAATTTGTTTTCTATTCTTATTTAATAAAATTGGGCCTTCAATTGGACATTGTTTGAAAGGGCTCCTCTTTTGTGATTGAGCGCTGATACATTCAGTTCATTTTACAGTTCCGTCTACAATCCAATAATTAATATCATAGTGTATGGGGGGGTTGTTTCTATCATAGTGTATGGCATAAAAAAATTTATTTTTTAAAATATAAAATTATACTAATGTATTTTATTATATATTTCATTTCATAACAGTACGCATGATATTTGTTTTTTATAAAAAAAAACTCAAATGGACTGCGGATGAGACCATGGACATGTCATTTTCTTTTGCGAATAGTTGGATGCAAGAGTGGGCATCCATAACCGGTGACATACAAATGGGCTTTAATTTTTGGGTCACAAATGGGCTGAGAAGTTGGGTCGTTTGGTTAATATGGACAGGCCATCCAATGGCAAAGGAAAATGATATTTTGAGTTCTGTTCATAGACCCATATTATATACTTATATAATAAAAAGCATTTTTTATATAAAAATATAAATATTCAAATAAATTGAATGCACATGTTTTACATTGAGACTGTGAAATACATATTGATACAGAATGGGTGGCCGACGCGTTACAGGAGCGATGAACCCGAAAGGGTCCATTTGAAGATTTTAAGTAATTACAGAAAAACCGGCTAGTAGAAATAAATGGCGCCCGAACTCGGAATCGTCTGAAATTTTTACTGAAGGTAGATGTCGAGGAGATCATCAAGAGTTGTCACTACGCCACAACGCGTCCTTATTTTTCCATTTTTCCCATTTTTCGGCCCTCAAAATGGCATTTTTGTTATTTTTAGTAACTTTTTAGATTTAGCGTATCTCCTTCATAATAATTCGGATTTGACCGAAATCAAATCTCACGATCTTCTAAGATCTCCTAGAATTAGTTATAACAAACTTTCGTTTTTGCTATTTTTAGTATGTTTTTTCTCTATTATAAAAGGGAGGCTTGTAATCTAGGGTTTTCAACTTTATTAATATATTTTCTGAGTTTAAGTATTCTCTTTGAGAATTGTGATTGTTGAAGGATCTCAACGCTTGTTGGATCTTTGTTTTAATTTTTTGCTGCGTTACATATACGTGACATTTTGATAACTGGGTGTGACATATCACTTATCCTCATTTTATCTTATCCTCATTTTATCCAAGATAAATCAAAATATAAAAATGTCACTGTTACACTTTTTTAATGAAAATAACAGAAACAAACAATGAAACAAAATTTTATTTATTATATACGGATGGTTATCTATTCTAAAATAGTGATAGGAATGACTAACTCTATATCACAGCTCAAATATACAATATCTTGCTATGTTTTAAAAGTCATTTCTAATTAGGTTTTCGGAAGAGCGAAATAAAAAAATTGAAGCAGATGATGTGGTGGACACCCGTCGCCTCACCCTCCTGCTGCCTCTTCTGTTTGTACTTTTGTTTCTATGAAGTAAATGTACAGGACTTCAATCCTTTTATGGTTGTTTATATTTATTTCTGTTTAATTAGGATCAGGATAGGTCCAATATCATCGTGATCGTCTGATTTTATCACTTTATTATGATTGAAATATTTTGTAAGATTTTAAAATTAAATTTAGAATGCAATTTTTAAGATTCAATTGATTTGCGTGTCTCAAAATGATAAAACCAGACAATCACAAGGGTCTTGAACCTAATCCTATCCCTGATTATTTAAAAATTAGAGCAGAGACAGCGGAACAAAATCTGTTTTGCTGAGGTGATGACTTATCATGTTTCAAACAAATGTAGTATTTATATCTTACCAAAAATAATATTTATATTGATTTTTATGGTTTTTTTTTCCTGTATCACACATCACATCATAAATTTCTAATCATACATTGTTTTGTTTCATGAAAATAAAACTCTTTGCAACCGGTACTTATCAAATTATGATAATTATACGGCATATTCAATGTTCCTAGGCTAATTCTGTAACGGGGAATCCGGCTTAACGTCATCATGGATTATACACTGTTTTCAGGCTAATTTTTTTCGCATTTGAGAAACATACCACCCCGTTTTTTTCTAAACACAGAGTTGTCCGCCACGGTTCCAAACGGACCCTTAGAAATAAACCTCTGGATTGTTTTGTTATATAAAAATAAAAAACTTAGGACCAGTTATCAAATGATGATAATTATTTCACTCACAATTCATTACCCACATCTAAGTCTTCATTCCCAATGTAATCAATACAACAACTATGTTGACATCTTCTTTATCCGGCAGAGTTCTTGCACCACCTCCTTCATGTCCGGCCTTTCCTCCCCCTTCTTCTTCAAGCATCTCATCGCAATTTCCCTTAAATCCAGGAACTGCTCCGACGACCCCTCCTCCACACCAACACAAACACTTCTACTCTTCCATATCTGAAGCAACACCAACCCAAAGCTATACACGTCGCTCTTCACCGTAATTTCCCCGGTCCAAACGCACTCAGGATCCAAGTAACCCGCAATCCCCACAGCCGACTTGGAATCCTCCGCGCCCACTGCCACAACTGGCACGGACAACCCGAGATCAATGATCTTGACCGTCCCGTTTTCATCCAAAAAGATGTTTGGTGGACTCAAATCACAGTGGATGATGGGAACGCGAGTGCCGATGTGGAGATAGTTTAGTCCCTCGGCGATCTCGGCTGCGACGCGCAATCGGTCCTTCTATGACATCTTTGGGTGGCCCTTTACTCCGAAGAGGTGATCGAGGAGGACGCCGTTGGGGGAGAGATCGTACACGACGATCGGTGGTTCGGTCTCCGAGCAGCATCCGAGGATCTTGAATACGTTTTTGTGGTTCACGTTTGACAGGGTGACTATCGAATTTATGATCGTTTCTCTCGTGTCGTAGAACCAGGGAGAATCGTGTTTCCTGACCACGACCGGACGACCATTGAGTGCGCCTTTGTACAAAGAGACCTTAGTGTCGTGGTCTTATGCAAAAAAGCTCATTGGTTTCATCTCTCTTGTACTTGAGGATCGAAGGTACTTTTGTTCATCGAAACCTGCATTTAATATATACGAAAAAATTGATCTTAATTTTTTCTCGCTGCATTTACATGAAAAATGGATTATTATTATTTTATTTTATTTGCATATATATTTCATGTTGAAAAAAATCATTTTCCTATCAAGAAAACAATTTATCTATATATGCTTATGTTAATGAACTTAAAAAATATTGATCTTAATTTTATAGATATAAATAAAAATAAATCTGATTTGATAAATACAAATAATAAATCTGATTTTTTTTTATATTTCAATTTGATATTTATTAGAAAAAAATCTAGGGTAGATATATTTTTGGGAAAATTGATGTAGCTCCCTACAAACTTATAAAATTAAAAAAAAGGTTACTGTAAAATTGATAAATCCACTTAATTCCCTACCTTATTAGACAATATTTATTTTAATCTCTATAACTAATCAAGTATGTTTAGCCATGGTAAATTACGGTTATAACATTTTAAAATTTATTTTCTTTGTTGAAAAAAATTTATGTCACTCCCTAAAAACTTATGAAAAATAAAGTCTCTATAAAATTTAAAAATCGTCTTAACTCTCTGAAATCTTCTTAAAATTACAAAAAGTCTATGTGGTTATCTAAAAATATATACTGATTTATTTAAATTTTATTAAACAAATGATAGTTTTATATGTGCTATATTTTTGTTGCTAATTGCTAGTAATTTTGAGTTGAAAATGTATTATAGAATTTTGATTCAGTTTTTAAATTGTTTTCTCTAATTTTGTAATGGAATTGGTGAAGCTATAATTTATTTGTTCAATCTCTGTGATGCGATTGAGGAAATTAAAATGTTGAAAAAGAACTCGATTTTGTAGATCAAATGAGATTCAACGGCTATTTTTTTTAACAATCGAAAATAACATTTTAGGAGATGGAGATGTTGAAAATTATAGGGTATTTTTATCTTACAAAAAGACTAAATATGATTTACAAAGTTCATAGGGACTGAATCCTATATATTTTAATAAGTTTCTGGAGACTTATTGCGATATAATTTTGACCAAATGACTAAATTCATTAACCATATACACTTTATGAGAACCTAGAACTATTTTATGATTTTACCGGCACTTTTTGTAATTTTAAGAAGATTTTATAAAGTTAACAAGATATTTTCCTTTTTTTTTTTTTATAAAAGGTAAAATCGTCCCATTAACTCCTCTTACTTCTTATAATACGATTTTGACAATATTTAGATTCAGTAATGAATGAAAACACTTACCAATTTTCGTAATTCTCCAACTTTATTATTAGAATCTGTGTCATCAATAAGATTACTCTTATTATAATTGTCGGTCATGAGTGCGATATCTTTGGCACTGAAAATCATGATCGGATTCGACTTCCGTCCGAAGATCGATATATATATATATATTTTTTTGGTATTAAAGGCTCCATTGGAGCGTACAAGTACCTGAAACACACAACAACAGGCGGCCTGATAGCACACTGGGCTACTGCCCAGGAAACCAAGCCCAACCGGGCTTATCAAACACTTTTCAATTCGATCTTCTCCTTTCAGGACCTTCTTTTTGGAGGAGATCAATAACAATTTTTTTTTTTCTCCTTTCAGGACCTTCTTTTTGGAGGAGATCAATAGCAATTTTTTTAGAGCCTTCATATTGCATATATTGTATTAAAAAAAACACACACAAAAAAAAAACCCAAAGGAATTTGTAGAAGAAAAATGTTAGACACAAGTGACACAACTATGGCAAAAAAATTTATGAGGTATATATTTTTATAAAAAATAAAATATGTAGAAATGTAAGAAAAATCTTATTAGACAACTTTCGGGGCTGTCGTGTTTAACAGTAAATAATAGCAGAACAAATCAAACTTACCTGGACTGAAGAATCAGAACCGTTTTTTAGTGGGTTGATCCTTTAATTTGCTTCTCCCTTATTCCAGATTTCACAATGGAAGGACAGGTTTGGGATGTTCGAATAGGTTTCAAATGAATTATCCTAGTTGAGCTCTTTTTAAACAATGCGATTGCATTTCGTGTGTTTTTTATTTATTTATTTAGTTTGGGGTGGTTGGGGGTATGCTTTCCTAGTTGTTTCTCTAACTAGCGTACAGCTATTTGAGAATATATGTAATGTTCCCTCATTAATAACAACAACAATAAGTTAGACTCAATTTTTTTTTAATATTTCAAATGCAGTTTTATATACCTCTCATTAGCCCATTTCATTATTGTAATGAAGTATATGTTTTATTGAAATTTTTTACTTTTTTAATAAATGATATCAATTAAATTCGTTGGAGTAAAAATTTCAACATTTATATAATTACATATCTCATTAGATGAGGTATATAATTTTTAAAAAGTATAGGCTTACTGAGTTTGAGATTTTTAAAACGGTTTACTATTTGAAAAAAAAAATACAACTCCTAGAATTTTCATTTCACCCTCTTAAAGGATCAAATTCATATGATATTGAGTGAGGCGATATAATATGAACATGATTTGATATTTTTTTTTGTTAAAAATTAATTTTTATTAATGATATGATACTTTGTTTTTTAGTATATTTGTTTTGCTTGAAACAACAACAACCCCCCCCCCCCCCCCCCCCCCCCCCCCCAAAAAAAAAATCAAGGGTTAGCCATTGTGTGCATGCCATTTATCCATAACTCAACTGCAAATATTTGTTGGTTTTTGAAGGCCCATTTATCCATAACTCAACTGCAAATATCTGTTGGTTTTTGAAGGCCCAATTGGGTTTTGATCTTGAGGACACTAGCAATCTTGTTTATAGCCTTGCATACAATCCTATGTTTTTATATAAGCTTTGTTACGCGAATCATGAAATTTTTTGAATTTTTATTGAATTCATACACATCATTAGAATATATGTTATATTTTTAGTTCTTTATTTATAAGATCAATGCAATCACATTATAAATTGGATTTATGAAAAAGAAATTCTATAATTGTCCTTTAGGATAATGAAACTTTTCACCCTAGATGTGAGGAATAATTGACATATGAAATTAGATTATTATTTTATTATATATAACCATTTAATGTATAATTAAATGTTTATAATATCTAAGTTAACAAACATGAAGGCACATTGAGATGAGACGTGAAGCATGACAGCTCAACGTGGTATGAATGAAGTGCGTGAGTTTTGTTGCTCGTGGATATCTGATTCATTTTACATTATTACTAAATAAATCATGTATATCCATTAGCCCCCTTCACCCATCGCATTAAAATATATATTTGAATTTTTTTTATTTTTAAGTCCTCAATAAACTATATGATTGAGTGATCGATATTTCACTTCTTCATATTTCTCTTTAAGTCTCCAGATTAAATGATATATTCTTTATTAGTCTCTCTCAGGGACTAAAAAAAAAACTAAATAATTTAGCGATAAGTCCCTCCCTGAGATTAAAAAGTAACAGTTATAAATGATAATTTTAATTTTTAATATCAATTTTTTTCCAATTTTTAGTTCTTACGTTATAAAGTCAACAAAATATTTTTTATGTAAAAAATGGGTTCAAAATAGTTTTTCAAAATTAATTTTTTTTAATCAATTTAAAACATTAGATATCTTTTAAAAACTGATTCCAAATGGGGCTAGCTTTAAATGTATTAGTATTTCCTAGTGTGCATATGCATATATTTCCATGGCTAATAAATTTTAAGTGAGCCTTAAATTTATTTAAAAACATGTTTTATCATATGTAAGCTGGATACAGGATGATGTCTGATATTAGAGTGCGTGAGATTGTAATTTCCATGATAGTTTTTGTATTGAGAATGTTTTATTTCAAAACAGTCCTCTATACCTATATACATCTGTGTGTGTCTATACCTATATACATCTATGTGCGTGTGTGTGTGTGTGTGTGAGAGAGAGAGAGAGATTTACATTCCCAAATCCCCCCTTAACAAAAGATTTAAAATCAATTACATGATACAGATAGATTATAAGAAATATAAATCAAAATTATTTTTTGACAGTTTGATACGGATACCCCTCTTCACTGAAGAATTTTGGGTTTGAGTCTTGCTTATAATAATAGTAAAATATTTAACTAGGAAATAAAAAAAAATTACTAAGCAAAAAAAAATCAAAATTTAATTAGGTATGAACTCGTATTGGACATTTGGACTCTTTGTTTATTATATATAATTCTCGTTGTCCATAACAAATAAAATTAAGGACTACTGACATGACTGTCCCTGATTTTAGGTGGGCTAGCTGACCACCTAGTGCTACATGGAACCAAGAGGGATTCAAATTTGGTTTTTTTTTTTTCTAGTGTTGTTGAACCCTTTTTTTTTTTTCGTTTTTTGAACCTCAGTTTAATAAAACACACTCATATCAACAAGATATGCATCGATATAAATTTTTAACATTTTTTATAAATGCATATATGCAATTTATTTAAACATATGCTTTATTTTTTATAAAAACATGTATCTTATTGGATAAGTTATATTATTTTTAAAAAATTTAAAATATATGTAGATTAAAATTAGAGTTGAAAATCGGACTGTACATAACATTTTTTTTTATAGGCGTTCTTACTATATATATGCTTACTTTTAGTGCTATTTTCAACTCCAATCGGTGTTCACATTCATTTGGAAAATAATATGTATATCTTGTAATACAAGAAATTTAAACATTTCAGCGGCATTTCAAATATTTAAATTTAAATTTTAAAGTGCTTAATTGGGGTCTAGTTAAAATAAATCAAGAATTTTGTCACTACCCTCCAATAACTAGGATGTTGATACACTCGTATCGACTTTATGCATTTTTAACTCCGTATATAATATTTCTCATCTAGTATATATGATGCCGGCAAAATCACAAATAAATTGTTATTTAATCATAACTAATATTCAAATTTGAAATTCAAATCAACCGCTTGACAAGTGTTCGGACGGCCCGTGCAGACGCATATGCAATTCGGTCGGGTGACTGCACCGCCTCAGACAAAAAGCGCTCATATGTGTGTTTGGGCCGCATATGCGGCCCGATCCCTAGCGGGCGCACAAGAATGTATACACGCAGTCTTTTTTACAGTCCATTTTGCAGCTCCATACACTAAGATAACGTATTATATACTACGTTATCATAGCATATGAGTTCTAACATAGTATATGACTCAATTTTTTTTCATTATGAAAAAAAATACACTAATTTATCTTAGATGAGTGTATGATTTTTTTAAAATCATGGACCGCAAAATGTGCTGTAATTGAGGATGTGTGTATCTTTTTCCATTTTTTAAACGGGTGGAGCATGCCCATTTAGCCCGCCCGACCTATTTGAAACTTGAACAAAAAAAACAACAATAAATGCAAATGAAACATAGCCGCCGTCCCTAATCGATTCCTCCTCTTTCATCGTTCGTCAGCTCGGCTTGAGATCTTCTTCAGCTCCTTCAGATCTTCAACTCCTTCGTATCATCTTTAGTGACTTCTTTAGTTTTAAATGACTGTTTTAATAAAACTGTGTGATTGTTTTACTTCAAATTCTTTGATATCAACCATACTATTCAAATGATTTGATTGTTATTTGTCTAAGAATTTTTCTTCCGACTGTCTTTTTCAGTTTAAATGACGCTTTTCTATTTTAAACTAATGTGAATCAACAACATTAAAAGCAACTGAAAATTCCATATGATGTAGATGAATTTTAAACTAATGTTTTAAAAAGTACTTTGATTAAAAAGTATATTTCGTAGCATTCATAATTTTACCGTACATATCATCTATAATTTATAAATGTACGCGTCCCATACAAAATGAAAAACTTACTTAACCTTTGCCACACACGAACTCTATGACGATGTTATAGCCTCTTAATCCTGCGAAGTTCTAGTACAACTTCCTTCATTGCAGGCCTCTCCTCTCCTTTTTCCCTTATGCATCTCAAGGCAATTTCTGCAAAAGCCTGGAACTGCTCCAACAACCCCTCGTCTCTGATGCTGACATCTACAACTTCCAAAAGACGACCACATTCCACATTCGACAAAAACCAGTGCACCAGAGACCCATATGTTCCTCCATAATTCCCACGAGCACCCTTACCTCCAGTCAATAACTGAAGCAGCAATACCCCAAAGCTATAAACATCGCTCTTCTCTGTCACTTGCCCTGTATCAATGTACTCAGGATCTATATAACCGAAACACCCCAGAACAATATCTGCTACAAATGTCTCACCCAAAGGCACTGGCACGGAAAACCCATTGTCGATAATTTTGGCGGTACCAGTTTCATCCAGAATCACGTTCTTTGGTTTAATGTCACGGTGGATGAAGGGCACTGGAGCGCCAATGTGCATATAGTTCAATCCATCGGCGATCTCAGCAGCGATACGCAATCGATTCTTCCATGACATGCTTTCGGGGTGGTGCATTCGATCATCCAGAGTCTCACCATTGAAGGAGAAATCGAAGACTGGGATGGGTGATTGGGTCTCGAGGCAACATCCAATTAGCTTCACTACATTCTTATGGTTCATATTGGAGTGGACCACAATTGAATTCGTAAACCGTTCTTGTGCGTCATCATGATGGTTGGAGTTCGGTTTCTTGACGACGACGGAGCGACCGCCCAGCGTCGTCCCTTTGTACAAATATCCAGTGCTGTCGCGGACGAGAATGTCACTGAAATTGTTGGTCATGAGCAGGATGTCTTTGAATGTGAAGATCATAATCGGATTCGACTCCCTTCCGAAATGCTTAAGTTGTGTTCGCAATCGGGCTTCTCCGTTTCGGTACTCCCACGCTGCCGCCTCCTTCTTTGTGTTGAAGAGGAAGGATTGGGCTCTTCTTTTCAGGTAGTCCATGCTAGGTATAAAAGTATAACCAAATCAATATTTCAAGGGTAAAAATAAGCCTGATTGACCCACAAAAAAAAGAAAAGAAAAGAAAAGAAAAGGGTCTACTTCTGAAGTTTAGCGTGCCTGGATTTGGACCCATAACTCGATTCACGAAAAAATTTGTAATAATAGGTATGAATTCAAGTACTTACCTAACAACAAAAAAAAAAGGCATCGACTTCTGAACTGAAGACTCAAAAACTGCTAGCTTCTAGTTTTGTATAAGGTTCTGTTTCACCAGATTTTTTGTCCTGCATTCTTTGCAATGGGAGGAAAGGATGTTCAAAAATGATTTCAGATGAACTTACTGAGTTGTTTCTAAAGCACTACCATGGAATGCCCTTCATTTTTTTTAAAGACCTTCTTGTTAGCGTTTTATTTATTTATGTTTTATAACGCCAATGAAATTGACTTTTTATTATTCACGAAATAAATTATTTTTAAAATAATGAGATCTTATCTTAAAGTTAAATTTTAAATCCTTTTAAAATATTATTAGGTTTAATTCCTAACAAATTTAATTGGTTGAGATCTACAAATTAATGCGAAAGTCTATCAAAAACTATATAATACTATATATTATCCAACTTACTAAGTTTTCCAAAAAAAAATGATATTTTTATGGTCAAAACTATTTCCAATTTTATAAGGATAATACTACCGGAAAATTTGAAAACTTTCTCTATATATTATCCAACTTATTGGGAATACGTTTTTCAAAAAAATAATATTTCTTTACAGTCAAAACTGGTTCCAATTTTATTGGGATAATATTACCTGAAAATTAAAAAAAAATTGAATATTAACCAACGTGTGTGTACATAATTATTTAGATACGTAGTTGTCTATCTATAATTTTCAAATTTTAAATATTTAATTAAAAATGAATCTTAATCTAATTTTAAAAGTAACAAATTATTGAATAAAACAATTTAATTGATTTCAAAATTGAGAAAGATTTGAAATTTAAATTTAAGATAAGAGTTAAAATTTAAGATAAGATTCCATTATTTTTAAAAATAATTTATTTTGTGAATAATAAAACGCCAATTTCGTTGGTTGGCGTTATAAAATAAAAATAAATAAAACACTAACAAGAGTGATGTTTTATTGTTTTATAGTATATAACGCCAATGTTGTTGGCGTCTTTAAATGTGTGGGATGTATATAACGCTATCTATGTTGACGTTTTAAGAAGAAAAAAATGAAAAAAATGAAAAAAATCACAAAGTGTCAAAACACCACCTCCATTGACGTTTGCTAATTTGACTCGTTTATGTGACTAGTTTGGTAATTTTTTGAAACATGTGATTAATTTGATAATTAAGCAATAAAGGTGATTATTTTGAAGAAAAAAAAAGGCCTACCTGCTTTCCCATGCCCCTCCTTTAAATAAATAAAGTAGAAGAAAGATTTTAGATGACATAGATGCTGCTGGGCTTTGGATACCCAGACTATTTGGGGATGCGCGCTGGTCGAGCACAGATTAAATTTTTAAATAAAGGATTATCAATTACTTATTCTTTAAATCCTAACAGAATATATTAAACTAGCTAGATCACAACAATATATCATGGATTTTAAAAAATCATCATTTTATTGTATTTATCAAGGGATAATGGGATTCTGCAAATCAATCTAATATCACATAATTAATCCCCTAAATCTAAGATGTCTTCCTATCCGTCTTATAGGAAAAAGATCCACAGAGGATTCTAAGGCATAAATAGGAACCAGTTCAGATATATTTTTTCAGTAAATCCCTTAGCGGTACCGTCGAAGGAAGTGGAGCGAACAGATCGTGTGACCCGAACTCAAATTCATTATTTTTTGTCATGTGTGTTCTACAATAGACTGTTTGTATTTATTTTATATATTTTTTTTCCATTTCAACTAAAACTATTTCTTTATTCGGAGTTATGTTGACATTAGGGTTTCCCACGAAACAAGTGGGATGTTTCGTTGTTATTTATTATTTTTTTATCGTTTCATTGTAGAGACAATCATTAGTATAACACATCAACTCGAAAGTTAAATTTACCAGTAAAATATGTAATTATTTAATATAACAATAAAACTCTAGGCACTAGTTATGTGAAATGATTGAAATAAGCAATTAGATTTTATGATTTTATAACAAACAATCTAATATATAATTAACTATTGTATCATAGTCGACACCGTCCCTCCATCAATCCAACAAAGATTTAAAAAAAAGAGTACACTAGAAATATTTTACATTCTTAATTTAGGTCATGTTTAGATACATGGTAGAGTGCTCCATGATGAGAAAGTTACAGAAACATCATTGTAGATCCAAACGTCTTTAACGCTTTGATGATGACAACTTGATTTACCGCACACTAGGCAATTTTGACGGGTGTTTTAAAAGCTCTAGAAACAATGTTTTTTGAATGAGACATTGTGACCCCCTAATTTTTCCAATGCGGGCGTTCCTGCCTCGGTCCCAAATGAGCCCTTAGATATTTTTCTTTTATAAAATCAAATTTAATATAATCAGTTCTAAGTGATAATTTTTTAATATCAAAATTTTCAACTTTTGGTTCTTATGTTATAAAAGTCAACAAAATATTTTTTTTGTAAAAAATGGGTTCAAAATAGTTTTTCAAAACTCGTTTTTTTTAATCAATTTAAAACATTAGATGTCTTTTAAAAACTGATTCCAAATGGGGCTTTAAATGTATTTGTGTTTCCTAGTGTGCATATGCATATATTTCCATGGCTAATAAATTTTAAGTGAGCCTTAAATTTAGTTAAAAACATGTTTATCATATGTAAGCTGGATACCGGATGATGTCTGACATGAGAGGAGGTGACATTGCAATTTCCATGATACCTTTTGCATTGAGAATGTTTTAGTTCAAAACAGTCCTCTATTTCTACATACATATGTGTGTGTGTATCTATATACATCTCTGTGCGTGTGTGTGAGAGAGAGATTTACATTCCCAAATCCCCCCTTAACAAAAGATTTAAATTTAATTACATGATATAGATAGATTATAAGAAATAAAAAATCAAAATTATCTCTTGACAGTTTAGTAGAGATACCTCCTCTTCACTTAGGGGTTATGGGCACTTAGGGGTTATGGGTTTGAATCTCGCTTATAATTAATGATAGTAGAATATTTAACCAGGATATTTTAAAAAAAAAATTTATCAAGCAAAAAAAATTAAAATTTAATTAGGTAAGAACCGTATTGGACTGTCTGTTTATCATATATAATTGTCGTTGTCTATAACAAATAAAATTAAGGACTACTAACATGACTGACCCTGATTTTAGGTGGGCTAGCTGACCACCTAGGGCTACATGCACCCAAGAAGGATCCAAAATTGTTTTTTTGTGTGTTGTTACACTCTTTTTTTTCAATCCAAATTCCAGTTCTATATGCGTCAATAAAAAATTAACAAATCATATACTCACATTAACAAGATATATGAGCTGATGAAATTTTTAATATTTTTTATAAATGCATGTATGCAATTCATTAGAGCATATGCTTCATTTTTTATAAAAGCATATACCTCATTAGATGAGGTATATTATTTTAAAAAAAATTCAAAACATGTGTAGGTTGGAATTGAGGCTAAAAATAGAATTGTACATAACATTATCCCTTTTTTATATGGGCATTCTGACTATATATGCTTACTTTTAGTGCTATTTTCAACTCCAATTGGTGTACACATTCATTTGAAAAATAATATGTATATCTTGAAATACAAGAAATTTAAACATTTAAGCGACATTAAAAATATTTAAATTTAAATTTTAAAGTGTTTAATTGGGGTCTAATTAAAATAAATCATGAATTTTGTCACTACCCTCCAATAACTAGAATGTTTGATACACTCGATCGGCTTTATGCATTTTTAACTCAGTATATAATATTTCTCATCTAGTATATATATACCAGGTTAAGTGTGTCTGGACGAGAATAATTCCATCGAGGGGGCTTGGACCCATATCTCAATTGACCAAAAAAAATTGTAAGAATAAGCTCATGAATTCGAGTCTCCATGCGTACCTAACAAAAAAATTGGCAAGACTTCAGATCGACTTACCTGAACTGAACAGTCACAACTGTTAGCTTCTTCTAGTTTATGAAGAAATGATTCCTCTGTTTTTCCCCTGTTTTATCAGATTTCGACTCTTCTTTTCAATGGGAGGACAGGACTTGGAACTTTTTGTTTCTGAAGGAAGACAATGGAAGTCGTCCATCATTTGGTAAAGATGGAAGTGAGGAGGCCCTTCCTTGTGGTTTCCCCTGTCCCTCTCTAGAATTTAATGTACCTACCTACTTTGACAATATATAAGTGAATAACAAAATTAAAAAATAATTAATAATAAGAGAGGCTTACAAATAGAATTTAATTGTCAGTCTCACAAATGCTGGTGGGAAAGCAAGGTTTGGGGATGTTCAATGGGTCTATTGGACCACCATACTTGACCGGAGATCAGGAGAGATGAGGCCTGAGCAACGTTACAATTGCAAATGAGTTTGTAAAATAGACTAAGGACATCAAAGCCCTCACAAAAAAAAATGTTTACTATATCCATGAGTGAAGAGGGCTAACAATTTACACAAGACTACATTTCAGTCTGTAACAAAGACTGAGTTTAACAGAGTTCAAACAAAATCTTCTCAAGATGCTTGCACATTACAGGCCCACCTACTACAACAGGTGATACCGACCATTGATGATTTAATTCTAGTCTGTTTCAAAATTCATAATTTCATGTTTTTCTTATGGATTATTAATGTATTTTGGATAATGTTACGTCCAACTCATTTTTCATCCTCAATTCAAATCCACATATGTTTTAATTATTTTTAAAATAGTATACATCATCTAATGATGTATATATTTTTATTAAAAAATAAAAAGCATATTTTAATGACTTCGATTAAAAATTTATCAAAATATATATCTTGTTATGAATACAT
This sequence comes from Acorus calamus, assembly GCA_030737845.1. Taxonomy (NCBI): domain Eukaryota; kingdom Viridiplantae; phylum Streptophyta; class Magnoliopsida; order Acorales; family Acoraceae; genus Acorus; species Acorus calamus. Next base: position 23,212,540 of record CM060879.1, on the reverse strand, counting down.
GGCACTAAGAAAGATATAGATAACAACATGCAAAAGAAATAAAAGCCAAGGGACACGGGATAGATGAGCCGTCTATCCCGGAAAGCGCTCTAAGGCTTAACAATAGTTATTATTGGTGGCACATCATAAATTAGCAGTCATATTATTATACTAGTTGTTGTGTATGTGTAAATGCACATAGACAAAATATAATATATATATTGTCAAAAAAAAGTTACAATATCATTTTCATAATATTGACTTTAAATGTAATAAATTTAATTTTTATAGTTTACCCAATCAAATGATGAAAACAATGGTGTTAAACACGAAAAAAACAATCATAGATTCATAGTAAACAATTTTTCATACGTATTTTTCCAAAAAAGAATATATATATAAAAAATATTAAAAAATTGACAAAAAAATACAACTTCCAAGAAAGCAAACCACCCTTGTTAAGTGCATTGGTCCCATAAAAATGATTTAAGCAAATGAAGTTAATGTTTATACGTAATTAATTAATTCAAAATAATCAAATAATCCTAAAGTTTTAGTGAGAGATATTCAAATTAAATTAAAACGGTTTGTTTCACATAAAAAATGAATTGATTTAGAGGATTACCGTTCAAGATAAAAGTAAAAGTGAACTATAGAAAAATAAAATAAAAAGAAATTTAAATAAATTATAGGAATGAAAAATATAAAAAAAATGTTAAAACATATATTTTTCACATTACCATCTCATTGAAAATTAATATTAATAAAAAAAATTATTTGAAAGTGATTTTAATTGTTTTTAAATATATATTAAATTATTTTTTTACACACACAAGGAAAATGATAACAACAAATGGTTGAGAACACACCAGAAAAATAAAAGTAAATATGGTAATAATCTGAACAACACAAGGTAAAAAAATTCTAAATTAATTTTTATTAGAGTAATATGAGACGATAGATTAGATATCATTTGAGAATAACTAAGAAAACCTATTTTAAAATCACCGAATTGAAAAAAAAAAAGAAGACGACTACATATCATGTTTAATGAAGAGCTAAATTGAGGAAAATATAGGTAAATTCATTTATTAAATTGGGTAAGCAATTTATATATTTATTAACTTATAATTAAATTCAGATATCATAATATCCTGATGATTAGGAGGTGCTTATAAAATGAAAAGATATGGAAGATATCAATACTTTATTTTGATGATGAAAATATCAAAATGAAATTATATTGTAAAAATATCTATGAATAAATACTTGATCTACTGTTGCGTTACTTCCAACCAAGATAGAAAATCGAAGAAGAATCTGTTAAGGGAAAAATAATTTATTTATATGAGATTTATTATTTTAATAGTCAAACGAGCAAAATTTAAATAAACGAGTTACCAAAGGAAAAAAATAACATATTAAGTTTAATTGAAATACAAAATGGATTAGACGAACTAAATTAAGCATCATATATATACCTAAGATTAACCCATCCTCTTAAGGTCAGTAAAAAATTTCAAGAGAGAATAAAAAAGAGAGATAATGATAGATCCATTTATTCAAATGAATGAGGAAGGGAATGAATGAGTATTCATTGTCGTGAGATTGAATGGAGAGGGAATGAATAATGAGGGTATTGAATGGAGAGGGGATGAATGTCAGGGTGGCGGTTTATGAGGGGGAAGCTGAAGGGCTATGTGTAAAAAACCATATGTCCGTTGATTTTGTGATCCTCACATCATACAATTCGAATTATTGTGTTATTTCTATATGATATTTAGTTGTTATTTTTTTAATGGTTCTCAATGTAGTTTGTCATTTTTAAATGTCTAATAATTGCCACACCTAAATCTTCCGTGTCCAAATAAGTAAATCCCCTAGATGACACATGGAGTAAATAAAATAATTAACACATCGCATGAAAAAGATTAACTTTTTCAATAATTAATTTTTTAAATGATTAATAAATTATTATTTAAATAGCATTATATTAATTATGTATAAATATACTGATATTATTCACGTATAAATATAATATATGACATATTATATAACATGCTTTTGCTTGTGTATAAAAGCAGCGGTTTTTACACATATATACACAATAAATGGTGTTAACATTAAAAAATTAGGGATTCTATGCCAATAAATGGCATGCCAAATAATTGCATTGAACTCTAAATGGGAAATAATTAACAATAAATTATAGAAATAAATTACCGTTAACAAAAATTTAAGTCAAACAATTGAACACTCGTCCTCATGCATCATATGTAAGGCTTAAAATTTTAATATGCTATGCATCATATGTTTGAAGAAACGTCATGTATCATATGGAAGGTTTATTTAAAAGCATAGGACATGCCTCATATGTTTTAATATACCATAATTTTAATAATGTAAAATATATTATAAGAGTGAGCATCCCTTTATATCCTCATAATGTTATGATATTAAAATTTAATTATAAGTGAATAAATATAGTAATGTAATTTTAATTGGTATATATGAAAATATTGAAAACAATTTCATTTTATAAACATCCATTTATCCTCAAATATTATGATATTGAAATTTAATTATAAGTTAATAAACATATCATGTAAATTTAGTAGGTATATAAAAAATATTCAAATACATATAATTGATTTAAATTATTAATATTATTTTATGATCTATTTATATTATTCATCATATAAAGATATCATGAAATGTATGTATTAAAATAAATTATGAATGACATTAGAAAAATGTGAATATATTTTAATGGGATTGAATAGGGGTAAAATAGTGATTTGGTTGTGATTAAAGTAATGTGAATGGACTTTGATGGGATTGAATGGATTAGTAGGGATAAAATGATCATTTGACAGTTTTTTGTGATAAGAGACTTTTATATAGCAATATAGATTTTATTAATACAGGTTGAATATGATTGTCATTACATTGGAAGACTGGAAGGCCACACATATACACAGGGAAGGGAACTCCCTAGCTGACATCCTTGTTGCCTTTCAATCTATGAGGAGGGAATCTATTTTACTCCCTAATCAGCTATGGAATGAACTTGTAGAAGAAATTGAAAAGGATAGACAAGAGAATGGATATAAACGTGTCAGGTGGCCATGGACAAGGCTCTCTGTTTTTTCAATGAAAACAGAGGATGTTGAGGGTCAAGGGGATGTTCTTTCTTTAAGGCATCGTCAGACCCCTCCACCCCCATTTTGATTTATGTAAAGGATTGTGAGTTTGTAAAACTTTCATAGCAATACAATTTTTTGATTACCAATAATAAAAAAAAAAAAAACTATATTATCGAATAGTTTGATTGTTATTTGTCCAAGGGTTTCTTTTCAACTGTCTTTTTCATCAGTCTAAATAAAGCCCTTCTATTTTAAACTAATGTGAATCGACAGCATTAAAAGCAGCTGAAAAAACCATATGATGTGGATGTATATTTGAAGACCCTGCATACTACTATAAATGTTGGAAAAATTCTTTGACGGGATACTCCAGGTCTTCACATCCAACACAAAATTCTTACATGTAAATTTTGTATTAATGACAAAATATATCTAAAAATAGTTTAACTAGCCTTTGTACTTACACCGCACATATCCCCTATGATTTATGAATATACATATACCATACAAAATGAAACACTTGTTGAACATCTGCCACACACGAACTTTATACCGATGTTATAGCCTCATAATCCGGCGGAGTTCTAGTACAACTTCCTTCATTGTAGGCCTCTCCTCACCTTTTAATCTTATGCACCTCAGAGCGGTTTCTACGAAAGCCTGTAACTGCTCCAACGAACGGCACCTCTCTTATGTTAGCATTTACAACTTCCAAAAGTCTTCTACATTCTATATTCGACAAAAACCAGTCCACCAGCTCCTTCTGTATATCAACCTCACGCGAATGAAACATAAAATGCTCATAATTTAGTAAGTGAAGCAGCAATACCCCAAAGCTGTAAACATCGCTCTTCTCCGTTACTTGCTTCATAACATCATGTTCAGGATCTGTATAACCCTCCCCATAAACATTACCAACTGCGAATGTCTCACCCATAGGCACTGGCATGGAGACTCCAAAGTCGATGATTTTGGCGGTATCGAGCCATAATCACATTATGTGGATTAATGTTGCAGTGGATGATGGGCACAGGAGCAGTGCCACTGTGCATATGGTTCAATCCATCAGCGATCTCAGCAGCGATATGCAATCGATTCTTCCATGACATGCTTTCGGGATGGTGCATTCGATCATACAGTGCCAGTGAAGGTGAAATCGTAGACTGGAATGGGTGATTTAGTCTCCAGGCAACATCCAATTAGTTTCATACTAATGACAAAATATATGTAGAAAATAGTTTAACTAACCATCATACAAAATACACGTACAATACAAAACCAAACACTTGTTTAACATCTGTCATATATGAATTTTGTGACTATGATCCTGAGCTGCTGCTCAAGGGGTTATAATCTCTTAATCCTGCGAAGTTCTAGTACAACTTCCTTCATTTCAGGCCTCTCTCCTTTTCCTCTTGTGCATCTCAAGGCAATTTCTGCGAAAGCCTGGAACTGCTCCGACGACCCCTCCTCTCTGATGTAAACATCTACAATCTCCAAAAGACGACCACATTCCACATTCGACAAAAACCAGTCCACCAGATACTTGTGTACCTTACCATCACTCGAATGAAACATAGCATGCTTACTAGTCAGTAACTGAAGCAGCAATACCCCAAAGCTATAAACGTCGCTCTTCTCTGTCACTTGCCCTGTATCAATGTACTCAGGATCTCCATAACCCAAAGTTCCCACAACAATATCAGCTACAAATGTCTCCCCCAAAGGCACTGGCACAGAAAATCCATGGTCGATGATTTTGGCGGTATCGATTTCATCCAAAATCACGTTCTGTGGATGAATGTTGCGGTGGATGATGGTCACTGGAGCGCCATTGTGCATATAGTTTAGCCCATCTGCGATCTCAATAGCGATACGCAATCGATTCTTCCATGATATTTTCTTTGGGTGGTGCATACGATCACGCAGAGTGCCACTGAAGGTGAAATTGTAGACTGGGATGGGTAATTGAGTCTCCAGGCAACATCCAATTAGCTTCACTATATTCTTATGGTTCATATTGGAGTGGACCACAATTGAATTCATAAGCCATTCTTGTGTGTCACAATACCGGTCGGAGTTCGGTTTCCTAACGACGATCGGGCAACCACCCAGCGTCGATCCTTTGTACAAAGACGCAGTGGAATCGTCGACGAGATTGGTATCGCTGAAATTGTTGGTCATGAGTAGGATATCTCTGAGAGTGAAGATCATGATTGGATTCGACTCCCTCCCGAAGCGCTTTAGTTGTGCCAGCAATCGAGCTTCTCCGTTTTGGTCCTCCCTCGCCGCCGCCTTCTTCGTATTTGAGAGGAAGGATCGGACTCTTCTTCTCAGGCAATCCATGCTATGTATAGGAAGAAAAATAAGCCTGATTCTGTAAACAATGGTATGACTTACGAAGTTTTTTTTTTGGGGTGGTTGGGGGTATTTATTTTGGGGTGGTTGGGGGTATGCTTTCCTAGTTGTTTCTCTAACTACGCGTACAGCTATTTGAGAATATATGTAATGTTCCCTCATTAATAACAACAACAATAAGTTAGAGTCAATTTTTTTTTTAATATCTCAAATGCAATTTTATACACCTCTCATTAGCCCATTTCATTATTGTAATGAAGTAAATGTTTTATTGAAATTTTTTTACTTTTTTAATAAATGATATCAGTTTAATTTGGTGGAGTAAAAATTTCAACATTTATATAATTACATATCTCATTAGATTAGGTATATAATTTTTAAAAAGTATAAGCTTACTGAGTTTGAGATTCTTAAAACGGTTTACTATTTAAAAAAAAATATACATGGCTCCTAGAATTTTCATTTCACCCTCTTAAAGGATCAAATTCATTATGATATTGAGTGAGGCGATATAATATGAACATGATTTGATATATATTTTTTTTTGTTGAAAATTAAGTTTTATTAATGATATGATACTTTGTTTTTTAGTATATTTTTTTGCTTGAAACCCACCCCTCCCCCCCCCCCAAAAAAAAAAAATCATGGGTTAGCCATTGTGTGCATGCCATTTATCCATAACTCAACTGCAAATATTTGTTGGTTTTTGAAGGCCCATTTATCTATAACTCAACTGCAAATTGTTGGGATTTTTAACAATTTTATTTGTGTGAAATAAATAATAATAATCGCGGAATAAATTATACGAAGCCCAAATCAATCACGGGCGCAATCAGAAAAATATAAAAGCAAGCAAACCACAAAGAAACACTCAATTTAACGTGGTTCGGCGTAAGCCTACATTCACGGAACACTCCATCAACAATCCACTCAATGAAACCCTAAATAATCTTCCAAATAATATGGAGAACCCAACTTCGATGTAGATCGGAATCCGCGAAGGAACCTGAAGAAGGAACACCTCTTCTTCTCTTTCTCTCTCCACTCTTCTCTCTCTCCTCTCTCTTCTCTCTCCACTGTTGCCGCCGAATAACACACGCCCGAACACCTTCTTTTCGTCTCTGGCCGTGCGTCTATCTAATGAAGTGATGAAGACCTAGAGGGCATTTAATACCCTCCCACGTGATTCACGTGTACATGTGCATGTAAAACATGCATGTGGACTTATCAATTGGGCTGGACCCTATATGGGCCCATAAAACCCAACAATCTCCCCCTCCAGCCCAATGAGGGAGGAACCCGGTCTGCGACTCCTCACCTGGAGTCCGTACTGTCCAGCTTCTCGCAGAGCTCGAACGTATTCTGTTCTTCATGAGACTGTACATCTCAAATATTTTTAACTCCCCCACTTCAGTAAAAAAGATATACTCAAAGGTGGGGTAAATCAATGATGGTCTGTGCTCCCTCAATGATATCTTCATCGGAATCACTGTAATCGCTAACTCTCTCGATGACTTCTTCATCAGAATATCTGTAGTATCTGACTCTCTCGATGACCTCTTCATCGGAATATCTGCCTCTAACTCTCTCGATGATCTCTTCATCGGAATATCTGCCTCTAACTCTCTCGATGGCTTCTTCATTGGAATCTCTGTCTCTGACTCTCTCGATGACTTCTTCATCGGAATCTCTGTCTCAAACTCTCTCGATAACTTCTTCACCGGAATCTCTGTCTCTGACTGATGGCACTGCTCCTCTTGCTCAAGAGCTTCATGTTCTAAATCTTCATCAACGTCAGGTATCTCTGGCACCTTATCGAAGTCTTTATTTCTCATCTTCTCCCCATCTGTAGCCTGCTGAATCGGAGAAGAAATCGGTGTCAAATCTGCAACACCACCAACTGATTTCGGAACCCCATCGAAATCTTCAATAGTCTGGTTTTCGTAGAAGACCACATCCCTGTGCCGAACAATCCTCTTCGTTGTTGGATCTCATAGCCTGTAGCCGAATTCATTTCCATAACCAACGAAGATACATGAGACTGCTTCATCTAGCTTCTGTCTCTCCTCTTTGGGACAAGCGCCATAGCTTTACATCCATAGACCTTCAGATGCGAATACGAAACCTCAGTACTGGACCAAACCTTTTCTGGAATCTCCATATCCAAAGGAACTAATGGCGACCTGTTTATCAAATAGCAGGCAGTCGAAACAGCTTCACCCCAGAAGGTTTCAGGTAATTTAGCCTTCTTCAACATACATCTGACTTTCTCAACAATAGTGCGATTCATCGGTTCTGCGACACCATTGTGCTGTAGAGTACCGGGCTCAGTCCTTTCGTGTCGAATCCTATGACGCGAGCAATAATCTCTGAACCTCCTCGAACTGTACTCTCCTCCATTAACAGTCCGCAGTGACTTCAACCGTTTTCCTGTCTCCCGTTCCATCATGGCATGAAAGTGCTAAAAGTGCTCAAACACCTGATCCTTTGTTCGTAATAAGTAAACCCACACTTTCCTGGATACATCATCAATAAATGTAGCAAAATACCTATTGCCACCAAGCGATTCAACCTCAAACGGATCATAAACGTCAAAGTGAATCAAGTCCAAAATATTAGATTTCTTTTTTGAACATCTATAAATAGAAACTCTATGATGTTTTTCAATCAAATAATAATCACGAGAGCAAATAGCTGTATCATTGGTAAAGGGTGTGTAAGACTTCTTTACCAGAACTTGTAGCTCCTTCTCGCTCATGTGAACAAGCCGCCTATGCCATAAATCCGGAGACGAATCTTCTTCAGCTGCATTCATTCCATCCTTGCACACTTATATCTTTGTCTTGTACGAAGTACAGCATACCTGTCCTCTAGCGACAACTAGCGAACCCTTGGTGAGCTTCCATTTTCCATTGCCGAAGTGATTCTCAAATCTTTGACGATCCAAAGCGATCCCAGAAAGCATATTGAGGCGCAAATCAGGAACATGACGAACATTTTTCAAAGTCAATGTGTGTCCGACATCAGTGCATATACACACATCACCTATTCCTGCAATCTTTGAGTGACTGGTGTTTCCCATCTTTACAATGCCAAAGTCTCCTGCCCTGTACGAAGTGAAAAAATCAATCTTAGGAGTTGCATGGTAAGACGCTCCCGTATCAACTATCCACTCAGTATTCTGATTTGCAACATGCGGGCATTTTTCCTCTCTGAAAGAGAAAGCCACAAACTCATCCGTATATGCAGTCGCCACGATGTTCTTGTCGTCATCTTTCTTCTTCTGATAATTTACCTCATTCTGTTCTCTTTTCCAAATTCGGCAATTCCTTTGAAGTGACCGGCTTTATCGCAATGGTAGCACGCATTTTCTTCAGACCTTGACTTGCTTTTGTATCTGTCATGACCTTCTTGTTCTCGACCATTGCCCCTCCCCCTGTTCTCTGTGACAAGTGCTTGTGCATCATTTGTACCCGCTGATTTTCTTCTTGTTTCTTCATTCAACAAGCAGTTCGTAACTGTACTCATAGACAAAACACCATCTGGAGCAGAATTACTCAATGTGACGACTAACGTCTCCCAACTGTCTGGCAAATATCCCAAAAGCAGTAGCGCCTGTAACTCAACATCCAAAGTCATCTTCATATTAGTCAACTGATTCACCAAGCTCTGAAACTCATTTATATGCTCTGTAACACTGTCACCTTTGAATTTTAAATTCACGAGTTTCCTGATTAAAAACGCTTTATTCCACGCAGTCTTTTTGTTATACAAAGACTGAAGCGTTTTCCATAAAGAGTGTGAGTTCGTCTCATTCGCAATATGATGGAATATGTTGGGATCAATTCATTGTCGAATATTAGCAACACATTTTCTATTCAATTTGGTCCAGTTTTCTTTTGTCATTTTTTTTTGTTTACTTTTATCTCTTTCAATTGGTTCAAATAAATCCTTAAAGTAAAGGATGTCCTCCATCTTGGGCTTCCACATCAACCAATTAGAACTATTCAAATCAATCATCTTGCCGATGGAATTCTCCATAACTATCTCACACAAATAAATTCAAATTTGCTCTGATACCAATTGTTGGGATTTTTAACAATTTTATTTGTGTGAAATAAATAATAATAATCGCGGAATAAATTATACGAAGCCCAAATCAATCACCGGCGCAATTAGAAAAATATAAAAGCAAGCAAACCACAAAGAAACACTCAATTTAACGTGATTCGGCGTAAGCCTACATCCATAGAGCACTCCAGCAACAATCCACTCAATGAAACCCTAAATAATCTTTTAAATAATATGGAGAATCTAACCTCAATGTAGACCAGAATCCGTGAATGAACCTGAAGAAGGAACACCTCTTCTTCCCTTTCTCTCTCCACTCTTCTCTCTCTCCTCTCTCTTCTCTCTCCACTGTTGCCGCCGAATAACACACGCCCGAACACCTTCTTTTCGTCTCTGGCCGTGCGTCTATCTAATGAAGTGATGAAGACCTCGAGGGCATTTAATACCCTCCCACGTGATTCACGTGTACATGTGCATGTAAAACATGCATGTGGACTTATCAATTGGGCTGGACCCTATATGGGCCCATAAAACCCAACAATCAACTGCAAATATCTGTTGGTTTTTGAAGGCCCAATTGGGTTTTGATCGTGAGGGACACTAGCAATCTTGTTTATAGCCTTGCATACAATTCTATGTTTTTATATAAGCTTTGTTACACGAATCATGAAATTTTTTGAATTTTTATTGAATTCATACAACTCATTAGAATATATGTTATATTTTTTAGTTCTTTATTTATAAGATCAATGCAATCACATTATAAATTGGGTTTATGAAAAAGAAATTCTATAATTGTCCTTTAGGATAATGAAACTTTTCACCCTAGATGTGAGGAATAATTGACATATGAAATTAGATTATTATTTTATTATATATAACCATTTAATGTATAATTAAATGTTTATAATATCTAAGTTAACAAACATGAAGGCACATTGAGATGAGATGTGAAGCATGACAGCTAGGGGTGGTAAACGAGCCGAAGCCGAGCTTTGATATGTTCAAGCAAACGAGCCGAGCCGAGTCGAGCTCACGAGCCTCAACGAGCCTAGTGTTCTTCTTTATTTAGGGTTTTTAGGGATTGAAAATAAAATTTTAGCCTAAATGAGCAAAGTTCATGAGCTTAAACGAGCATAATTTTGTATTAATTTAATGTTCTGATTTTATAAAGTAGTTTAGTCAAGCTTCAACTAAGTTTTTATAACACAAGCGAGTCGAATTTGAACACAAAATGAAGCTCGATCCAGGTCTCGAGCCTAACCGAGCTTTAATTCTTGTTCAAGCTCGCTCATTTATCTAAATGAACGAGCCTGAACGAGCTCAAACCGAGTCGAGTCCGAACGGCTTGGTTCATTTACCAGCCCTAATGACAGCTCAACGTGGTATGAATGAAGTGCGTGAGTTTTGTTGCTCGTGGTGGATATCTGATTCATTTTACATTATTACTAAATAAATCATGTATATCCATTAGCCCCCTTCACCCATCGCATTAAAATATATATTTGGATTTTTTTTTAAGTCCCCAATAAACTATATGATTGAGTGATCGATACTTCACTTCTTTATATTTCTCTTTAAGTCCCCAGATTAAATGATATATTCTTTAATAGTCTCTTTCAGGAATTAAAAAAAAACTAAATAATTTACGGATAAGTCCCTCCCTGGAATTAAAAAGTAACGGTTATAAATGATAATTTTAATTTTTAATATCAAATATTTTCCAATTTTTAGTTCTTACGTTATAAAGTCAACAAAATATTTTTTATGTAAAAAATGGGTTCAAAATAGTTTTTCAAAATTAATTTTTTTAATCAATTTAAAACATTAGATATCTTTTAAAAACTGATTCCAAATGGGGCTAGCTTTAAATGTATTAGTATTTCCTAGTGTGCATATGCATATATTTCCATGGCTAATAAATTTTAAGTGAGCCTTAAATTTATTTAAAAACATGTTTTATCATATGTAAGCTGGATACAGGATGATGTCTGATATTAGAGTGCGTGAGATTGTAATTTCCATGATAGTTTTTGTATTGAGAATGTTTTATTTCAAAACAGTCCTCTATACCTATATACATCTGTGTGTGTCTATACCTATATAGAGATTTACATTCCCAAATCCCCCCTTAACAAAAGATTTAAAATCAATTACATGATACAGATAGATTATAAGAAATGAAAATCAAAATTATTTCTTGACAGTTTGATAGGGATACCCCCTCTTCACTGAAGAATTTTGGGTTTGAGTCTTGCTTATAATAATAGTAAAATATTTAACTAGGAAATTAAAAAAAAATTACTAAGCAAAAAAAAAATCAAAATTTAATTAGGTATGAACTCGTATTGGACATTTGGACTCTTTGTTTATTATATATAATTCTCGTTGTCCATAACAAATAAAATTAAGGACTACTGACATGACTGTCCCTGATTTTAGGTGGGCTAGCTAACCGCCTAGTGCTACATGGAACCAAGAGGGATTCAAATTTGTTTTTTTTTTCTAGTGTTGTTGAACCCTTTTTTTTTTTTGTTTTTTAACTTCAGTTCTAGTCTTATATGAGCTGATAAAAAATTAATAAAACATACACTCATATCAACAAGATATATGCGTCGATATAAATTTTTAACATTTTTTATAAATGCATATATGCAATTCATTTGAACATATGATTTATTTTTTATAAAAATATGTATCTTATTGGATAAGTTATATTATTTTTAAAAAATTTTAAATATATGTAGATTAAAATTAGAGTTGAAAATCAGACTGTACATAACATTTTTTTTTATGGGCGTTCTTACTATATATATGCTTACTTTTAGTGCTATTTTCAACTCCAATCGGTGTACACATTCATTTGGAAAATAATATGTATATCTTGTAATACAAGAAATTTAAACATTTCAGCGACATTTCAAATATTTAAATTTAAATTTTAAAGTGCTTAATTGGGGTCTACTTAAAATAAATCAAGAATTTTGTCACTACCCTCCAATAACTAGGATGTTGATGCACTCGTATCGACTTTATGCATATATAATATTTCTCATCTAGTATATATGATGTCGGCAAAATCACAAATACATTGTTATTTAATCATAACTAATATTTAAATTTGAAATTCAAATCAACCGTTTGACAAGTGTTTGGACGGCCCGTGCAGACGCATATGCAATTCGGTCGGGTGACTGCACCGCCTCAGACAAAAAGCGCTCATATGTGTGTTTGGGCCGCATATGCGGCCCGATCCCGAGCGGGCGCACAAGAATATATACACGCAGTCTTTTTTACAGTCCATTTTACAGCTCCAGACACTAAGATAACGTATTATATACTACGTTATCATAGCATATGGGTTCTAACATAGTATATGACCCAATTTTTTTTTCATTATGGAAAAAAAATACACTAATTTATCTTAAATGGGTGTATGATTTTTTAAAAATCATGGACCGCAAAATGGATTGTAATTGGGGATGTGTATATCTTTTTCCATTTTTTAAACGGGTGGAGCAGGCCCATTTAGCCCGCCCGACCTATATGAAAATTGAACAAAAAAACAACAATAAATGCAAATGAAGCATAGCCGCCGTCATTCCTCCTCTTTCATCGACACCTTCATTAGCTCGGCTTGAGATCTTCAACTCCTTCAGATCTTCAACTCCTTCGTATCATCTTTAGTGACTTCTTTAGTTTTAAATGACTGTTTTAATAAAACTGTGTGATTGTTTTACTTCAAATTCTTTGATATCAACCATACTATTCGAATGATTTGACTGTTATTTGTCTAACCCCCCGTTTGGAACGAGTATAACCCTCCGGATAACCCCGGATAAATATTTGGGGGTGTTTGTTTACCCTGGATAACCCTAGATAAATTATGCCAGAATAAACCTTGATAAAGTGGTATAGAAATTCCAATCAACCCCTAGAATAAAAGTTATCCTAGGTTATTCCACCTAAAGAATATGTGGGCCCACTGTCAAATCAACTGTCATCACCTCTTATAAATCACATGTCAAATCAACTATCATTACTTTTTTACCTTTTATAAATCCTTATCCATACTTTATTCACATTTTACCCAAACAACAAAACATTTATTCTTACGTTTACCAATGAGAATAATTCAAAATACAACCAAACACAAAATCACTTTATTCTTATTTATACTCATTTATGCTTGGATAAATCTATACCCTAGAATAAAAACTATCCTCATTCCAAACGGGGGCTAAGGATTTTTCTTCGACTATCTTTTTCAGTTTAAATGACGTTTTTCTATTTTAAACTAATGTGAATCAACAACATTAAAAGCAGCTTAAAATTCCATATGATGTAGATGAATTTTAAACTAATGTTTTAAAAAATATTTTGATTAGATAACTCTTGTCATCCACCCAACACAAAACTCTAAAATGTATATTTCGGACTAATGACAAAATATATCTAAAAAAACATTCAACTAGCATTCATAATTTTACCGTACATATCATCTATGATTTATGAATGTACGCGTCCCATACAAAATGAAAAGCTTAATTAACATTTGCCACACACGAACTCTATGACGGTGTTATAGCCTCTTAATCCTGTGAAGTTCTAGTACAACTTCCTTCATTGCAGGCCTCTCCTCCCCCTTTTTTAACAATTAATTAAACTTGAGGTCAAATGTATCAGTAAACATGCTAAACAATTTTCTTGTGTGTGTATTAATGCTTTCCCACCACCATCGAGGTAGGCTCTTTCGTGGAATCACTGATATTTCACAAAAATTCCATATGATGTGGTTGCATGCCCTGCATACTATATATTCTAAATGTTTGAATAATTATTTGAAAAAAAAAATACTTTGACTGGATACCTCTTGTCTTCACACCCAATATATGACTCTTCCATGTATAATTCATATTAATGACAAAATATATCTAATTATAGTTTTACTAGCCTTCGTACTTCTACCATACATATTCCCTACGCATTTACAAATACACACATATCATACAAAATAAAACATTTGCTGGACATCTATCGCACACGAACTCTACAACGATGTTATAGCCTATTAATCCGGCTGAGTTCTAGCACAACTTCCTTCATTGTAGGCCTCTCCTCCCTTTTTTTTCTTGTGCATCTCAAGGCAATTTCTGCAAAAGCCTGGAAGTGCTCTAACAATGCCTCCTCTCTGATGTTAACATCTACAACTTCCGAAAGACGACCACATTCCACATTCGACAAAAACCAGTCCACCAAAGCCTCGTATATGTTACCATCCCTCGAACGAACCATAGTATTCTCACTGGTCAATAATTGAAGCAGTATTACCCCAAAGCTATAAACATCACTCTTCTCCGTTACTTTCCCTGTAGCAATGTATTCAGGATCTACGTAATCTTGTTCCCTAAAAGCATTACAAACTACGAATGTCTCACCCAAAGGCACTGGCTCGGAAAATCCACCGTCCATGATTTTGGCGGTACCAGTTTCATCCAGAATCACGTTATCTGGTTGAATGTCACGGTGGATGATGGGCACCGGAGCACCATTGTGCATATAGTTCAGTCCGTTGGCGATCTCAGCAGCGATACGCAATCGATTCTTCCATGACATGTTTTTCGGGCTGTGCATATGATCACCCAGAGTGCCATTAAAGGCTAAATCGTAGACTGCAATGGGTAAGTCAGTCTCCAGGCAACATCCAATTAGCTTCACTACATTGTTGTGGTTCATATTGGAGAGGACCGCTATCGAATTTATGCACCATTCTTGTTCGTGGCCGGAATGGGGTTTTGAGATGACGACCGGGCGGCCGCCCAGCATCGACCCTTTGTACAAAGATACATTGAAATGGTCAACGCGATTGGCGTCGCTGAAATTGTTGGTCATGAGTAGGATATCTTTGAAAGTGAAGATCATGATCGGATTCGACTCCCTTCCGAAATGCGTAAGTTGTGTTAGCAATCGATCTTCTCCGTTTCGGTGCTCCCACGCTGCCGCCTCCTTCTTTGAGAAGAAGAAGCATCTGGTTCGTCTTCTTCTTCTCAGGTAATTCATGCTATGTATAAAAGTATAACCAAATCAATATTTGTGGTGGGGGGGGGGGGGGGGATAAACCTGATTCAGCAAACAATGGTATACTTCGATTTGCTTGAGTAATAACAAGCTCATGAATTCGAGCCTCAGTGCTTACCTAACAAAAAAATGGCATGAGGTCAGATCGACTTACCTGAACTGAGGTGTCGAAATTGTTAGCTTCTTCTAGTGTGTGTGTTTTTTTCCTGATGAAATGATCCCTCTGTTTCTCCCTTGTTTCACCAGATTTTGATTCTTCTTTACAGAGGAAGGAGAGACTTAGGATGTTCAAAAGGGTTATCGAGATGTCTGTAAAGAAAGGCCATGGAAGTCATCCATCATTTGGCAAAGATGGAAGAAGTGAGGAGTAGACCTACCTTGTGGTTTCCCTTGTCCCTCTCTAGAATTTAATGTACCTATCAACTTTTTTTAAAATTTTTTATGCATACCTATAAAACTTTGACAATATCTATGTGAATAACACAATAAAAAATTAAACCAAGTTTTCACATGGTCCCAGTCCATGGGATCACCGTGGAGATGAGCCCATGACGCTATCGTCGCAAACAAGTCTGTAGAACGGACTAGATTTATCAATGTTTAAGAGAGAGAAAAAGAAAAAATAATAATACGTCCAATCTATTTTATAATCCAAAGTGTAACCGCACATGTTTTTAATTTCTAAAATCATATCTTATCTAATGATGTATGTATTTTTTTGAAATGTGAAATATATACTTCAAAGACTTTTAACTTTATCATTTATTGTGAAATTTTCAATGACGTATACATTAATGCAATGAGTAAAAAGGACTAGCGAGGTATATATTTTAGATTGTCAAAAGGCATGAGTGTAAAAGAGATTTTAAAAATGGATAATGTTATATACAATCATTTTTCATTCTTAATTCTAGTCCATGCACATTTTTTAAAAATAATATATATTATCTAATTAATTGCAAGTTTTATAAAAAATAAAACATATGCTACAATCAATTACATAGATATATTTATAGAAAATGTAAAAAAAATTATATACCCAATTAATGTGAGTATATGACGCTAACAAAGTAAAATATATGGAATTGAGACAGAAAAATAAATTATGTGTAACACTACTAAAAAAAAGGAAAATGACATGTCCAGCCCCAATTGCATTTCACACTTTTTTAAAAAAAAAATCATACACTCACTCATTAAATCCATACTATTATATGAAATGAAGGAAAATGAACTAGCCTTCATGATTTGACCGTACATATCATCTATGATTTGTGAATGTAGACGTACCACACAAAATGAAAAACTTGACATTTGCCACACACGAACTCTATGACGATATTATAGCCTCTTAATCCTGCGAAGTCCTAGTACAACTTCCTTCATAGCAGGCCTCTCCTCCCTTTTTTTCTTGTGCATCCCTGCGAAAGCCTGGAACTGCTCCGACGACCCCTCCTCTCTGATGCAAACATCTACAACCTCCGAAAGACGGCCACATTCCACATTCGACAAAAACCAGTCCACCAGATACTTGTGTACCTTACCATCACTCGAACGAAACATAGCATGCTTACCAGTCAGTAACTGAAGCAGCAATACCCCAAAGCTATAAACGTCACTCTTCTCTGTCACTTTCCCTGTATCAATGTACTCAGGATCTCCATAACCCGAAGTTCCCACAACAATATCAGCTACAAATGTCTCACCCAAAGGCACTGGCACAGAAAATCCATGGTCGATCATTTTGGCGGTATCGGTTTCATCCAAAATCACGTTCTGTGGATGAATGTTGCGGTGGATGATGGTCACTGGAGCGCCATTGTGCATATAGTTTAGCCCATCTGCAATCTCAATAGCGATACACAATCGTTTCTTCCATGACATTTTCTTTGGGTGGTGCATACGATCACGCAGAGTGCCATTGAAGGTGAAATTGTAGACTGTGATGGGTAATTGAGTCTCCAGGCAACATCCAATTAGCTTCACTATATTCTTATGGTTCATATTGGAGTGGACCACAATTGAATTCATAAGCCATTCTTGTGTGTCACAATACCGGTCGGAGTTCGGTTTCCTAACGACGACCAGGCAACCACCCAGCGTTGATCCTTTGTACAAAGACGCAGTGGAATCGTCGACGAGATTGGTGTGGCTGAAATTGTTGGTCATGAGTAGGATATCTCTGAGAGTGAAGATCATGATCCGATTCGACTCCCTCCCGAAGCGCTTTAGTTGTGCCAGCAATCGAGTTTCTCCGTTTTGGTCCTCCCTTGCCGCCGCCTTCTTCATATTTGAGAGGAAGGATCGGATTCTTCTTCTCAGGCAATCCATGCTATGTATAGGAAGAAAAATAAGCCATTCTGTGTAAACAATGGTATGACTTATGAATTTTTTTTTTGTTTTTTTTGGTACATAGGTTGGTAGATCAATTACAAACTACAGGCCCCGAACGGTGATTACAACAACGTGGACAAAGTCCACTAGAACATACTCAGCCCAAAGGCTGTATGCACGAGGACGACAACCAAGAATGTGAGCAAACTCACACACACACAACACAAGCCTACAGCCAGGAGACCCAAAAGCACCTGGCTTGCTTCTTTCTTTCTTTTTTCCTTGGTTTCCCCACACCCTTTTGGAAGGTTGTGGGGTGTCCAACCACTACGCCAAAGCAGTCGGGACAGTATGACTCATCAAGTTAAGATGAGAGTAGTATTGAGACATGATTGAGATTCTTGGTGTTGAAAATTTCTAATAATGAGTTAAGTTTATGGTTTATTTACCTAACAAATTAATAAAAAAAATTATAGTAGTTCTAAACTTCAAATCGACTTACCTGAACTGAAGAGTCAAAACTGTTGGCTTTTTCTGGTGAAATGATTCTTCTGTTTCTCCCTTGTTTTACCAGATTTTTACTGTTCTTTGCAGTGGGAGGACAGGACTTGGGATGTTAAAAAGGGTTTCATATGAACTTACAGAGTTGTTTCTGAAGGAAGACCATGGTAGTCCGTCATTTGGCAAGGCTGGAAGTGAGGAGACATTTTTGGTGGTTTCCCCAATTTCTCAAGTCGTTTGATGATGTACTCGTGTACCTACCAACTTTAGACAATAATGCCCCGTTTGGATGTAATGCCCCATTTGGACAGGCGAATAAGGGGTGGAAAATGTGTGAATAGAGGAGAATAAGCAAAAAATTAGGTGTTTGGTTAGAGAGAATAAATGAGTATAGCTATGCAAAATTAGATGAAAATAAATTAGTATTTGTATTCCAAATCCCCCTAATGAATGTCAAAATATAGCGTTGATCTACTCAAACATTGGCGGACCCACAGGTTGGCTGGGCTTTTTTAAAAAGAAAACCGAATATCCCATCTATGATAAACCCAAGTTTAACCTAGATGAAATCAACCTATATCAAGTACCAACCCCTCTTTCTCTGTGGCGCCTATCACATCCATTGTTCTTTATTTATTTATTTAAACATGTGTGATGTGTTTTTGTTGGTTTTTCCTTCATTAGAACAGTGAATATGAATTTTTTTAGCTTCTTTGTAATGTGTCAAGAAGAGATTTAAAAAAAAAATTGAATACATATTTATATATTTTTTAGATTATTTATTTATTTATTTTTGTATCATTTAGGTAGGTTTAATTTTGAAACAAGAGAGATTTTATTATTTCATTTAATCTTTAATTTTAATTTTTTTTTAATTTTTAAATTTTTTTTCCTTTTATTAGTTCAATGGATAGAATTATTAAATTTTTTTCAAAGATAAAAAAGCTAACGTATAATATATTCTTAATTTGTAAAATAACATGTACTTCAATAGAAAGATTAATGTATATTTTTATAAAAATAAAAAATTGATGAGGGTTGGACATGAAACTTTGGCATATCATTTTCCTAAAGTTAAAGAAAGGTTTCATATGGTCATAGATGTTAGTTGGATTAGGTTACCCGGATAAACAAGGATTGGGGGATGTTGTTCAACTCCATGTGACCACCATACTTGGCTGGAGATCAGTAATGACAAAATATATCTAAAAAAACATTCAACTAGCATTCATAATTTTACTGTACGAATGTACTCAGGATCTTCATAACCCAAAGTCCCCACATAACCCAAGAATTTTAAGTTTTTTATTGTTTACCACCTCCACACACTGGTGTAGCCATTGTTGAATCTATTGTGTCAAAGATTAATCTATTGTTGGAACTTATGCATTTTTTGTTTTTTTGTTTTTTTTCAATGCAGTAATCTATAGGTGGCTAATCGGAAGTGTTCAAGGTGGTTTGGACTCACTAGACTGTTTATTAGTGTGGTCTGTGTGGACTGTTATCTACTAGTATGAACTATTATCTGTTATTAAATATGTTTGTTTATTAGTGTGGACTGCTTGTTAGTGTGGATTCACTGGATTGTTTGTTAGTGTGGTTGAATTATGTGTGGACTGTGGACTGTTATTAGTGTGGTTGAATTATGAAAGGCTGTTTGGTGATTGAATTATGAAAGGTTATTTGATTAATACGTTTGTTGTTTATTGTTGGAGTTGTTCGAGGTGATGAATTGTAAATATGTTATTTATTAGTGTGGAATTTTGAACTTCTACAAAGTGTTGTGATTTGTGAAAATTAACTTCTAAAATGTTTTTAAAAAAATAATTTTAGCTTCTAACGAGGGCTCGGCTTGTTTGTTTCTTCAATCGGCTTTGGACGAGTCCAACGAGCCGAGCCTGAACACAAATTTAAGCTCGTAAACAAGCTGAGGGAAGCCTAAAAATAAACAAGCCGAGCATGAGCAGGTTGAAGCTTGGCTCGTTCGACTCATTTACCAGCCCTAGTCATGGTTCATGCAGTATATGAATTTTTTCATCTACTATATATACCAGGTTAAGCTAGATACTTGTTTGATCAGTAAAACACAAAAAAATATATGTTTATTTCATTCGAATATATAAATTATGCGTTTATAATCTCATTGCAGAGGAGACGAGGAGCGTGTCACGTCAGATCTAATTAGATTTACATGTAAAACTGTGTTATTTTATTTTATTTTGTGGTAAAAATAAAACTGTGTAATTGTTGTACTTCAAATCCTTTCATATCAACCATAGTATCAAATGATTTGATTGTTATTTGTCTAAGGATTTTTCTTCAACTGTCTTTTTCAGTTTAAATGACGCTTTTCTATTTTAAACTAATGTGAATCAACAACATTAAAAGCAGCTGAAAATTCCATATGATGTAGATGAATTTTAAACTAATGTTTTAAAAAGTACTTTGATTAGATAACTCTTGTCATCCGCCCAACACAAAACTCTAAAATTTATATTTTGTACTAATGACAAAATATATCTAAAAAACCATTCAACTAGCATTCATAATTTTACTGTACATATCATCTATGATTTATGAATGTACGCGTTTCATACAAAATGAAAAACTTAATTAACATTTGCCACACACGAACTCTATGACGATGTTATAGCCTCTTAATCCTGTGAAGTTCTAGTACAACTTCCTTCATTGCAGGCCTCTCCTCCCCCTTTTTTCTTGTGCATCTCAAGGCAATTTCTGCGAAAGCCTGGAACTGCTCCGACGACCCCTCGTCTCTGATGCTAACATCTACAACTTCCAAAAGGTGACCACATTCCACCTTCTTCGACAAAAACCAGTCCACCAGAAGCTTCAGTACCTTACCATCACTCGAACGAAATGTACCACGCTTACTAGTCAGTAACTGAAGCAGCAATACCCCAAAGCTATAAACATCGCTCTTCTCTGTCACTTGCCCTGTATCAAAGTACTCAGGATCTCCATAACTCCAAGTTTCCACAGCCACAGTTTCCATATCAAAAACAGCAACACGTGTCTCACCCAAAGGCACTGGCACGGAAAATCCAAAGTCGATGATTTTGGCGGTACCGGTTTCATCCAAAATCACGTTCGGTGGATGAATGTGGCGGTGGATGATGGGCACCGGAGCTCCGTTGTGCATATAGTTTAGCCCATCGGCGATCTCAATAGCGATACGCAATCGATTCTTCCATGACACGTTTTTCGGGCCGTGCATATGATCATCCAGAGTGCCATTAAAGGTGAAATCGTAGACCGGAATGGGTAAGTCAGTCTCCAGGCAACATCCAATTAGCTTCACTACATTGTTGTGGTTCATATTGGAGAGGACCACTATTGAATTTATCAACCATTCATGTTCGCGGGCGAAATGGGGTTTTGAGATGACGACCGGGCGGCCGCCCAGCATCGATCCTTTGTACAAAGAACCGTCGACGCGATTGGTGTGGCTGAAATTGTTGGTCATGAGCAGGATATCTTTGAAGGTGAAGATCATGATCGGATTCGACTCCCTTCCGAAATGCGTAAGTTGTGTTCGCAATCGGGCTTCTCCGTTTCGGTACTCCCACGCTGCCGCCTCCTTCTTTGTGTTGAAGAGGAAGGATTGGGCTCTTCTTTTCAGGTAGTCCATGCTAGGTATAAAAGTATAACCAAATCAATATTTCAAGGGGAAAAATAAGCCTGATTGACCCACAAAAAAAGAAAAGAAAAGAAAAGGGTTTACTTCTGAAGTTTAGCGTGCGACCCATAACTCGATTCACGAAAAAATTTGTAATAATAGGTATGAATTCAAGTACTTACCTAACAAAAAAAAAAGGCATCGACTTACCTGAACTGAAGACTCAAAAACTGCTAGCTTTTAGTTTTGTATAAGGTTCTGTTTCACCAGATTTTTTACCCTGCATTCTTCGCAATGGGAGGACAGGATGTTCAAAAATGATTTCATATGAACTTACTTAGTTGTTTCTAAAGCACTATCATGGAATGCCCTTAATTTTTTTTTAAAGACCTTCTAGTTAGCGTTTTATTTATTTCTGTTTTATAACGCCAAAATTGGTTTTTTATTATTCATGAAATAAATTATTTTTAAAAATAATGGGATCTTATCTTAAATTTAAATTTTAAATCCTTTTAAAATATTATTAGATTTAATTCCTAACAAATTTAATTGGTTGAAGAGAGATTATTGAGATCTACACATTAATGCGAAAGTCTATCAAAAACTATACAATACTATGTATTATCCAACTTACTTTCCAAAAAAAAATTGATATTTATATGGTCAAAACTATTTCCGATTTTATAAGGATAATACTACCCAAAAATTTGAAAACTTTATCTATATATCTATCTATTATACTAACCAAAAGTTTGAAGTTATCATGTTTCCTTTGTGTGTGTGTAACATTTTTATTTTCTAATTTTATCCTCTTTTTTTTATGATATTTCATTTTATATTAAAAGATAAAAATGAAAAATACATATTTTAATATTTTAATGGATAGGATAATATATTCATCAAATCTATCTTTTCCAATTTTCCTTTTTTCAATTTTACCCTTATTTGATTTTATATTAAAGGGTAAAAATAGAAAATTAATATTTTAATATTTTAGTGGATAAAATGAGATATTCATCCAATCTATATTTTTAAATTTCACAAATCCTTAATTAAAAAATAAATTTATATAATTATATGGTTTAACATCTTAATTAATTCTAAGTTTTATATATACTTAAATTTTTTAAAATAAAATAATATAAATGATATGGCATTGAGGCAAGATTAGATTGTTTAGTTAAAACATATGACATTGAGATAAGATTAGATTGTTTAGTTATCTAAATTAAAACTAATAAAATATATTAAGAATGCTTTATAATCCTAACTGAACTAAATAAGAATATTCATCCAATCTATTCCTTAATTAAAAAATAATTTTATATAATTATATGGTTTAACTTCTTAATTAACTCTAAGTTTTATGTATATTTAAATTTTTTAAAATAAAATAATATAAAACATATTCTCCTCAAACAATGACACATTCTCTTCATCAAACAATGATATTGCAGATACAAGGTACAAGGCAAGCAATAAGTTATCTCTTTTATGGTTTTTTTTTAGATTTTATATAAAATGATTTAAAAATTTTAATTGAAATTGAAATTTTATATTTCACAAATTGTGTTTGTTGCACCTATAATAAATCAGGCAACTAGTCTTTGCAATGGAACGTGACTCATTGTACATAAAATGAGGAATAAGGTGATAGAGTGCAAGATCATCACCGGTAGAAACATTGGTAACATTGTTCTCATTCCGAGAATCATAATGTCAACAAGTGAATCCGATTATCCATTTATATTATGTATAAGACAATTTTCACTAAGACTAACATTTTCAATTACGATTAATAAAGGTCAAAGACAGACAATAGAAAATGTTGGGTTGTACATTCCTATATCAATATTCACACATGGATAATTGTACATTGCTTTGTCACGAGTGACGTCAAAAGAAGATATCAAAATTTTGATAACTGACGAGTACAAAAATGCTATATCATCGACTAGAAATGTAGTATTCAAGGATATTTTTGGTGATTTAGATAATCACATTTGAGCTATTTCAATTGCTAAAGTACGATATAACCATCATTCTTAATATTTATTTTTGCATAAAACTTATTATACAGTATATGAAATGTTACTAGCTTATTTATTTCAGGAATTTCGATGAAAGAATTGAAAAAAAATGGATGAGAGAAATAAAATTGTAAGTTAAACTCAAGTAATATACATTTGTTTCCTTCACAAATTGTTGCATGTGATTTTTTTTATGTAATTTGACATTTTCAAATATTCTATGTATTATTTGTATTATTTGAAATGTATTTAAAAAATATTTTATGTAATTTAAATTATTTAAAATATTTTTAACATGTCATATATTTTATTAATTGTTTTTAATTATCACGCATATCGTGCGTTGGGGAAAACTAGTTATCCAACTTATTGGGAATACGTTTTTCAAAAAAAAAATTATTTCTTTACAATCAAAATTGGTTCCAATTTTATAGGGATAATGTTACCCGAAAATTTAAAAAAATTGAATATTAACCAACGTGTGTGTACATAATTATTTAGATACATAGTTGTCTATCTATAATTTTCAAATTTTAAATATTTAATTAAAGATAAAAATGAATCTTAATCTAATTTTAAAAGTAACAAATTATTGAATAAAACAATTTAATTGATTTCAAATTTGAGAAAGATTTGAAATTTAAATTTAAGATAAGAGTTAAAATTTAAATTTAAAATAAGATTCCATTATTTTTAAAAATAATTTATTTTGTGAATAATAAAATGCCAATTTCATTGGTGTTATAAAATAAAAATAAATAAAACGCTAACAAGAGTGGTGTTTTATTGTTTTATAGTATATAACGCCATCGTTGTTGGCGTCTTTAAATGTGTGAGATGTATATAACGCTATCTATGTTGACGTTTTAAGAAGAAAAAAATGAAAAAAATCAGTGTCAAAACACAACCTCCATCGAGGTTTGATAATTTGACTCGTTCATGTGACTAGTTTGGTAATTTTTTAAAACGTGTGATTAATTTGATAATTAAGCAATAAAGGTGATTATTTTGAAAAAAAAGACCTACCTACTTTCCCATGTCCCTCCTTTGAATAAATAAAGTAGAAGAAAGATTTTAGATGACATAGATGCTGCTGGGCTTTGGATACCCAGACGATGTGGGGATGCGCGCTCGGACGTCGAGCACATATTAAATTTTTGAATAATAGATTATTAATTATTTATTCTTTAAATCCTAACATAATATATTAAATCTAGAGCTAGATCACAACAATATATTATGGATTAAAAAATCATCATTTGATTCCATTATGTATATTTATCAAGGGATAATAAGGGATAATGAGATTCTGTAAATCAATCTAATAACACATAATTAATCTCCTAAATCTAAGATGTCTTTCCATCCGTCCGATGGGAGAAAGATCCACAGAGAATTCTAAGGCATAAATAGGAACCAATTCAGATATATTTTTTCACTAAATCCCTTAGCAGTACCCGTCGAAGGAAGTGGAGTGAACATATCGTGTGACCCGAACCCGATTTGTTATTTTTTGTCATGTGTGTTCACGATGGACTGTGTGTATTTATTTTATATAATTTTTTTCCATTTCAACTAAAACTATTTCTTTATTCGGAGTTATGTTGACATTAGGGTTTCCCACGAAACAAGTGGGATGTTTCGTTGTTATTTATTATTTTTTTATCGTTTCATTGTAGAGACGATCATTAGTATAACACATCAACTCGAAAGTTAAATTTACCAGTAAAATATGTAATTATTTAATATAACAATAAAACTCTAGGCACTAGTTATGAGAAATGATTGAAATAAGCAATTAGATTTTATGATTTTATAACAAACAATCTAATATATAATTAACTATTGTATCATAGTCAACACTGCCCCTCCATCAATCCAACAAAGATTTTTAAAAACAGAGTACACTAGAATTATTTTACTTTCTTAATTTAGGTCATGTTTAGATCCATGGTAGAGTGCTCCACGGTGGGAAAGTTACAGAAACATTATTGTACATCCAAACGTCTTTAATGCTTTGATGATGACAACCTGATTTACCGCACACTAGGCAATTTTGACCTGGTGTTTTAAAAGCTCTAGAAACAATGCTTTTTCAATGAGACATTATGACCTCCTAATTTTTCCAATGCGGGCGTTCTTGTCTCTGTCCCAAATGAGCCCTTAGATATTTTTCTTTTATAAAATCAAATTTAATATAATCAGTTATAAGTGATAATTTTTTAATATCAAATTTTTTCAACTTTTGGTTCTTATGTTATAAAAGTCAATAAAATATTTTTTTATGTAAAAACTGGGTTCAAAATAGTTTTTCAAAACTAATTTTTATTAATCAATTTAAAACATTAGTAGATGTCTTTTAAAAACTGATTCCAAATGGGGCTTTAAATGTATTTGTGTTTCCTAGTGTGCATATGCATATATTTCCATGGCTAATAAATTTTAAGTGAGCTTTAAATTTAGTTAAAAACATGTTTTATCATATGTAAGCTGGATACCCGATGATGTCTGACTTGAGAGGAGGTGACATTGTAATTTCCATGATACCTTTTGCATTGAGAATGTTTTAGTTCAAAACAGTCCTCTATTTCTATATACATCTGTGTGTGTGTCTCTATCTATATCTATATTTATAAACGCAATCCGTTTTGCAACCCGTTATACTATGATAAGGTAGCATATATTACGTTATCATAGCATATAAGTCCTATCATAGTATATAACTCAATTTTTTTTTCATTTTTTCATTCTGAAAAAAAATACACTAATGTATCTTAGTATATATTTCATTTCATATAATAGTATGCACTTCAAAAGGTGAGTGTATGACTTTTTAAAAAATCATGGACTGTAAAACAGACTGCAATTGGAGCTGTGTATATCTTTTTCCTATCTATATACATCTCTGTGCGTGTGTGTGTGAGAGAGAGAGATTTACATTCCCAAATCCCCCTTAACAAAAGATTTAAATTCAATTACATGATACAGATAGATTATAAGAAATAAAAAATCAAAATTATCTCATGACAGTGTAATAGAGATACCTCCTCTTCACTTAGGGGTTATGGGTTTGAATCTCGCTTATAAATGATAGTAGAATATTTAACCAGGAAATTTTAAAAAAAAATTTATCAAGCAAAAAAAATTAATATTTAATTAGTAAGAACCGTATTGGACTCTCTGTTTATCATATATAATTCTCGTTGACATAACAAATAAAATTAAGGACTACTAACATGACTGACCCTGATTTTAGGTGGGCTAGCTGACCACCTAGGGCTACATGCACCCAAGAAGGATCCAAATTTGTTTTTTTTGTGTGTTGTTACACTCTTTTTTTTTCAACCCAAATTCCAGTTCTATATGCGTCAATAAAAAATTAATAAATCATATACTCACATTAACGAGATATATGAGCTAATGAAATTTTTTAAATTTTTTATAAATGCTTGTATGCAATTCATTGGAGCATATGCTTCATTTTTTATAAAAGCATGTATTATTTTTAAAAAAATTTAAAACATGTGTAGATTAGAATTGGGGCCGGAAATATATGGGTGTTCTTACTATATATGCTTACTTTTAGTGCTATTTTCAACTCCAATTGGTGTACACATTCATTTGGAAAATAATATGTATATCTGGAAATACAAGAAATTTAAACATTTCAGCGACATTAAAAATGTTTTAATTTTAATTTTAATTTTAATTTTAAAGTGTTTAATTGGGGTCCAGTTAAAATAAATCATGAATTTTGTCACTACCCTCCAATAACTTGAATGTTTGATACACTCAATCGGCTTTATGCATTTTTAACTCAGTATATAATATTTCTCATCTAGTATATATACCATGCTAAACTAGTACATTGAGCAAACAATGGTATGATCACTTTTAAAGCTAAGCGTGTCTGGACAAGAGTAATACCATATCGAGGGGGCTTGGACCCATATCTCAATTGACCAAAAAAAATTGTAAGAATAAGCTCATGAATTCGAGTCTCCATGCGTACCTAACAAAAAAATTGGCAAGACTTCAGATCGACTTACCTGAACTGAAGAGTCACAACTGTTAGCTTCTTCTAGTTTGTGAAGAAATGATTCCTCTGTTTTTCCCCTGTTTTAGCAGATTTTGACTCTTCTTTTCAATGGGAGGACAGGACTTGGAACTTTTTGTTTCTGAAGGAAGACAATGGAAGTCGTCCATCATTTGGTAAAGATGGAAGTGAGGAGACCTTCCTTGTGGTTTCCCCTGTCCCTCTCTAGAATTTAATGTACCTACCAACTTTGACAATATATAAGTGAATAACAAAATAAAAAAAATAATTAATAATAAGAGGCTTCACATTGTCAGTGTCTCACAATGCTGGTGGGAAAGCAAGGTTTGGGGATGTTGTTCAATGAGTCCGTCGGACCACCGTAGTTTGTAAAAGAGACTGAGGATGTAAAAGAGACTGAGGACATCAAAGCCCTCTCTAGAATTTAATGTACCTACCTACTTTGACAATATATAAGCGAATAACAAAATAAAAAAATAATTAATAATAAGAGAGGCTTCACATTGTCAGTCTCTCACAAATGCTGGTGGGAAAGCAAGGTTTGGGGATGTTGTTCAATGAGTCCGTCGGACCACCGTAGTTTGTAAAAGAGATTGAGGACATCAAAGCCCTCTCTAGAATTTAATGTACCCACCTACTTTGACAATATATAAGTGAATAACAAAATACAAAAATAATTAATAATAAGAGAGGCTTCACATTGCCAGTCTCACAAATGCTGGTGGGAAAGCAAGGTTTGGGGATGTTCAATGAGTCTGTCGGACCACCGTACTCGACCGGAGATTAGGAGAGATGAGGCCTGAGCGACGTCACAATTGCAAATGAGTTTGTAAAATAAACTGAGGACATCAAAGCCCTCTCAAAAATAAAAATGTTCACTATATCCATGAGTGAAGAGAGCTGACAAGTTACAAGATACACAAGACTACATTTCGGTCGGTAACAAAGACTGAATTTAGCAGAGTTCAAACAAAATCTTCTCAAGATGCTTGCACATTACAGGCCCACCTACAACAACAGGTGATACCGACCATTGATGATTTAATTCAAGTCTGTTTCAAAATTCATAATTTCATGTTTTTCTTATGGATTATTAATGTATTTTGGATAATGTTACGTCCAAGTCATTTTTCATCCTCAATTCAAATCCACATATGTTTTAATTATTTTTAAAATAGTATACATCATCTAATGATGTATATATTTTTATTAAAAAATAAAAAGCATACTCTAATGACTTCGATTAAAAATTTATCAAAATATATACATTGTTATGAATACATGGCACTAAGAGAGATATAGATAACAACATGCAAAAGAAATAAAAGCCAATGGACACGGGATAGATGAGCCGTCTATCCCGGAAAGCGCTCTAAGGCTTAACAATGGTTATTATTGGTGGCACATCATAAATTAGCAGTCATATTATTATATTTTATTAATACAGGTTGAATATGACTGTCATTACATTGGAAGAACACATATACACAGGGAAGGGAACTCCCTAGCTGACATCCTTGTTGCCTTTCAATCTATGAGGAGGGAATCTATTTTACTCCCTAATCAGCTATGGAACGAACTTGTAAAAGAAATTGAAAAGGATAGACAAGCGAATGGATCTAAACGTGTCAGGTGGCCATGGACAAGGCTCTCTGTTTTTTCAATGAAAACAGAGGATGTTGAGGGTCAAGGGGATGTTCTTTCTTTAAGGCATCGTCAGACCCCTCCACCCCATTTTGATTTATGTAAAGGATTGTGAGTTTGTAAAACTTTCATAGCAATACAATTTTTTGATTACCAATAATAAAAAAAAAACTATATTATCGAATAGTTTGATTGTTATTTGTCCAAGGGTTTCTTTTCAACTGTCTTTTTCATCAGTCTAAATAAAGCCCTTCTATTTTAAACTAATGTGAATCGACAGCATTAAAAGCAGCTGAAAAAACCATATGATGTGGATGTATATTTGAAGACCCTGCATACTACTATAAATGTTGGAAAAATTCTTTGACGGGATACTCCAGGTCTTCACATCCAACACAAAATTCTTACATGTAAATTTTGTATTAATGACAAAATATATCTAAAAACAGTTTAACTAGCCTTTGTACTTGCACCGCACATATCCCCTATGATTTATGAATATACATATACCATACAAAATGAAACACTTGTTGAACATCTACCACACACGAACTTTATACCGATGTTATAGCCTCTTAATCCGGCGGAGTTCTAGTACAACTTCCTTCATTGCAGGCCTCTCTCCTTTTCCTCTTGTGCATCTCAAGGCAATTTCTGCGAAAGCCTGGAACTGCTCCGACGACCCCTCCTCCCTGATGCAAACATCTACAACCTCCAAAAGATGACCACATTCCACATTCAACAAAAACCAGTCCACCAAATACTTGTGTACCTTACCATCACTCGAACGAAACATAGCATGCTTACCAGTCAGTAAATGAAGCAGCGATACCCCAAAGCTATAAACGTCGCTCTTCTTTGCCACTTGCCCTGTATCAATGTACTCAGGATCTCCATAACCCGAAGTCCCCACAACAATATCAGCTACAAATGTCTCACCCAAAGGCACTGGCACAGAAAATCCATGGTCGATGATTTTAGCGGTACCGGTTTCATCCAAAATCACGTTCTGTGGATGAATGTCGCGGTGGATGATGGGCAGCGGAGCGCCATTGTGCATATAGTTTAGGCCATCTGCAATCTCAATAGCGATACGCAATCGATTCTTCCATGACATTTTCTTTGGGTGGTGCATACGATCACGCAGAGTGCCATTGAAGGTGAAATTGTAGACTGGGATGGGTAATTGAGTCTCCAGGCAACATCCAATTAGCTTCACTATATTCTTATGGTTCATATTGGAGTGGACCACAATTGAATTCATAAGCCATTCTTGTGTGTCACAATACCGGTCGGAGTTCGGTTTCCTAACGACGACCGGGCAACCACCCAGCGTCGATCCTTTGTACAAAGACGCAGTGGAATCGTCGACGAGATTGGTATCGCTGAAATTGTTGGTCATGAGTAGGATATCTCTGAGAGTGAAGATCATGATTGGATTCGACTCCCTCCCGAAGCGCTTTAGTTGTGCCAGCAATCGAGCTTCTCCGTTTTGGTCCTCCCTCGCCGCCGCCTTCTTCGTATTTGAGAGGAAGGATCGGACTCTTCTTCTCAGGCAATCCATGCTATGTATAGGAAGAAAAACAAGCCTGATTGTGTAAACAATGGTATGACTTACGAAGTTTTTTTTTTTTTTTTGATACATAGGTTGTAAGATCAATTACAAACTAAGGCTGTATGCACGAGGACGACATCCAAGAAAGTGAGCGAACTCACACACACAACATAAGCCTACAGCTAAGCATGTCAATCGGACGGATACAGATCGGATATGCTCATTTTCGGATTCGAATACAGATATTAATTTTTGGATTTGGATCCTTTCGAATACAGATCGGATATGTACAAAGAACCGTCGACGCAATTGGTGTGGCTGAAATTGTTGGTCATGAGCAGGATATCTTTGAAGGTGAAGATCATGATCGGATTCGACTCCCTTCCGAAATGCATAAGTTGTGTTCGCAGTCGGGCTTCTCCGTTTCGGTACTCCCACGCTGCCGCCTCCTTCTGGAAGGATCTGGTTCGTCTTCTTCTTCTCAGGTAATTCATGCTATGTATAAAAGTATAACAAAATCAATATTTATAAACCTGATTGAGCAAACAATGGTATACTTCGATTTGCTTGAGTAATAACATGCTCATGAATTCGAGTCTCAACAGGGCCGGTCTTGCGGTAAGAAAATCTAGGTGGTGCCTTAGGCCAACTCATAAAATAGGGTCCTATAGATGTATATTGAATTTTTTGAGTGAACGTTTTAACCATGTTAGTAATAAAAAAATCAAGACTAAATAAAAAAAAATGATAATAATAATTAAAAATAAAATATAACAAAAAATACTCATCGAGTTCTTCTTTTAAAAAGAAAAAAAATCACAAAAATAAGATTATTTATTTTATAGAATAAATAGATCCCTATAAAATAGGAATATACTAAAATTATATTAAATATATAAAGATAGGGATGAGATTTTCTAAGAATCACAAAAAAATGCTTTGCATAATGATGTCAACAAAAATTACATTTTCAAAGAAAAATTTAAAATTTAAAATAAATCGGAAGGTATATTCAAGTTATTTTAAAAACAAAAATTAAGTTTAGAGTATTGTTATACACAGTTTTTATTCCAGCCTCAAATCTAGTGTCATATGCGTCGATAGAAAATTATCAGGCATATACTCATCTTAGCAAGATATTGCTTTAATAAACTTTTTTCACATTTTTTATAAATGCATATAAATCATTCATTAGAGCATATGTTTCATTTTTTGTAAAAACATGTATCTCATTAGATGATGTACACTATTTAAAAAAATTCAAAACACTTGTAGATTAAATTTAGGACTAAAAATGGATTGGATGTAAAATTATCATTAATTTTAATGTAAAAAGCTTAACATAAAAAAAATTTCTAGATCGGGGGCCTTCTTTGAAGAAGGAGCCCTAGGTTGTCGCCTACCCGGCCTATAGTCAGGCCAGTCATGAGTCTCAGTACTTATCTAACAAAAAAATGGCACGAGTTCAAATCGACTTACCTGAACTGAGTCGTCGAAACTGTTAGCTTCTTCTAGTGTGTGTTTTTTTTTCCTCATGAAATGATCCCTCTGTTTCTCCCTTGTTTTACTAGATTTTGACTCTTCTTTATAGAGGAAGGAGAGACTTAGTATGTTCAAAAGGGTTATCGAGATGTTTGTAAAGAAAGGCCATGGAAGTCGTCCATCATTTGGCAAAGATGGAAGAAGTGAGAGTAGACCTTCCTTGTGGTTTCCCCTGTCCCTCTCTAGATTTTAATGTACCTATCAACTCCTTTTTTTCTTTTTTTTTGTTGCATACATGTAAAATTAACTTTGACAATATGTATGTGAATAACACAATAAATAAATAAATAAGGGCGTTGTTACACTCAGATCTAATTTCAGGCCCAATTTCAGCTCTATATACGTCAATAAACTTCTATTAACTCGTATGTTTACGTTAACAATACATATATGCTTTGAAAGAATTTTTTCACATTTTCTATAAATGCATCCATACAATTCATGAGAGTATATGCTTCATTTTTTATAAAAATATGTACATCATTAGATGAGGTATATTATTTTAAAAAATTTAAAACACGTGTAGACTAGAATTGAGACTGAAAATAAGGCTGAATGTAACATTATCCAAAAAAAAATTAAATCAAAGTTTCACATGGTCCCAGTCCATGGGATCACCCACCGTGGAGATGAGCTCATGATGCTATCATTGCAAATAGGTCTGCAAAACAGATGGTAGAACAGACTGTTGGGATTATGTCTCGATCCGGTGTATCAACATCGAATGGCCATGATAAAACAGTAATTAGTTAAGATTTGATCTTAATTATGATATAAAGTGAATCTCCTAAAATCAAGGAAACAGATTTGTTTGTTACAGATTTGTTTGTTAAGAGATTACTTAGAGAGGAAGTTATTTATTCATATAAATATTCTATGGGGTTTCAGGGTATAGCTTGGCTTGGCATAATGTAGAGATCCATAAAAGAGATGTTGAGAGGATTCAAAAGAGGGTAACTTCATGAGAGTTTGTAAGGCCTTTTTGTATCTCAACAATTATAGTGGATCCTTCTTTTTCGCCCCGTGGATGTAGGCTTAGACCGAACCACGTTATTTTTGTGTTCTTCGTGTGATTGTTATTCCGTTCTTATGTTCGATCTCGTATTTTATCGACGGCTTCCACGTATCCGTTTCCCAACACAGACTAGATTTATTAATGTTTAAGAGAGAGAAGAAAAATAATACGCTAAGCCTATTTTATAATCTAAAGGGTAAACAACATGTGTTTTTAATTTTTAAAATCATCTCATCTAATAATGTATGTATGTACTTATATGAAATGTGAAATATATACTCCAATGATTTTTAATCTTATCATTTATAGTAAAATT
The DNA here is from genome assembly GCA_030737845.1 of Acorus calamus. Classification (NCBI taxonomy): domain Eukaryota; kingdom Viridiplantae; phylum Streptophyta; class Magnoliopsida; order Acorales; family Acoraceae; genus Acorus; species Acorus calamus. The sequence continues at coordinate 23,178,274 of CM060879.1, read as the reverse complement.
TTCAACGAGATATATATACAGTGATGCAGTGAGTAAAAGGGACTAGCGAGGTTTATATTTAGGATTGTAAAAGGGAATTAGTGTAAAATTGATTTAAAAAAATGGATAATGTTAGATACAATCTTTTTTTAGTCCTAATTCCAGTCCACACATTTTTAAAATAATGTACATTATCTAATTAGCTGCATATTTTTTATTAAAAAATAAAACATGTGCTACAATCAATTACATAGATATATTTATATAAAACGTAAAAAAATTACCGAAGTATATACTTCATTAATGTAAGTACATGACGCTAACAAATTAAAATATATGAAATTGGAATTGAAACTAAAAAATAAATTACATGTAACACTACTAAAAAAGGAAAATGACATGTCCGGTCACAATTGCATTTCACAGCTTTTTTAAAAATAATTATGCACTCTCTCATTGAAGTATATGCTTTTATATGAAATGGAAGTATATATTGAGATACAATAATGTATATTTTTCATTTTGAAAAAATGAAAAAAAAATTATATATTATATATCATGCTATCATAATATAGGAATACAAAATTGATTGTAAAAGAGACTGAGTGTATGAGCGTTCAAAAAACAAAGGGTTTTTTTGCATATATACCCCTGTTAGATTCTTGGTTGCATAAATACCTATGTTAAGATCACAAGTGCAAAAATATCCCTCCTAAACTAATAAGCAGTGCATCGGTACCCCTTCGTTACCCGCCGTAAGCAGTTACGACTCCACCATAGTTAATTTATTAACCGGCATATGTATTTTACCATTTTATCCCTTACTAAAGCTACCTAAATAAGAAGAAGGAGAAGGGCTTTATTGACTTTTCCTTGTACTTAACAGAGCAAAACAATCATTTTTTAACCAAAGCTCACAGGGACTAACCACAGGGGTACCGATGCACTGCTTATTAGTTTAGTAGGGGTATTTTTACACTCGTGATCCTAACAGGAGTATTTATGCAATCAAGAATCATAATAGGAGTATATATGCAAAAAAAAAAAACCCAAAAACAAATTACACCTCAAGATGCTTGCACATCACAGGCCCACCTATAATGACCGGCGATACCGACCGTTTGTTTTTTTTAATTCATGATTCTTTTTTTTTTAAGGACTATCAAGAAAATAGGATGTCAATACACTTGTCATGGTTCATGCGGTATATGATTTTTTCATCATCTGCTATATATACCAGGTTAAGCTAGATATATATTTGATCAATAAAACATAAAAACAAATATATGTTCAATTCATTCAAATATATAATTTATGAGTTTATAATCTCATTGCAGAGGAGACGATTAGTGTGTCACGTCAGATCTAATTAGATTTACATGTAAAACTGTGTAATTTTTTTTTTTTTGAATAAAAATAAAACTGTGTAATTGTTTTACTTCAAATCCTTTCATAACAACCATACTATTCGAACGATTTGATTGTTATTTGTCTAAGGATTTTTTGTCTTTTTCAGTTTAAATGACGTTTTTCTATTTTAAACTAGTGTGAATCAACAACAATAAAAGCAGCTGAAATTCCATATGATGTAGATGCATTTTAAACTAATGTTTAAAAAAAAAAATTATATTTTTTATAAATAATATCATGATGAATTCATTAGAATATATATTTCATTTTTCATAAAAGCACATACCTCATTAGATAAGATATATGATTTTAAAAAAAAATGAAAACATATGCGATCTGTGTTTTGAACTATAAAATGTACTGAGTGTAACATTTCCATCCGTAAATACTTGCTTATCATAGTAACCCAAGCCCACCAGCATATGACTGCTGTGACCATATGAAATATGCATGTAATGAAATGAGATACGACAAAATATATCTTAAAAATACTTCAAATAGCCTTCATACATTTTTACTGTACATATCCCTTGTGATTTACGAATATACAAGTACCATACAAAATGAAACACTTGTTGTAGGTGCTCAAGGTGTTACAACTTCTTTATCCGGCGGAGTTCTAATACAACTTCCTTCATTGCAGGCCTTTCCACACCTTTTGCTCTTGTGCATCTCAAGGCAATTTCTGCAAAAGCTTGGAACTGTTTCAACGACCCCTCCCCTCTAATGCTAATATCTATAGTTTCCAAAAGATGACCATCTTCCATCTTTGAGAGAAACCAGCCCACTAGTTCCTCTGGTATGTTTTTGTAGAAATCACTTGGAAACCTGGCTTGTTTACAAGTCAGTAAATGAAGCAGGGTTACCCCAAAGCTATATACATCGCTCTTCTCCGTTACTTTCCCTGTTAAAAGACCTTCAGGATCTCCATAACCCCAATTTCCCACAACAATATCATCTTCTACATGTGTTTCACCCAGAGGCACTGGCACAGATAATCCAAGGTCGATTATTTTGGCCGTACAGAATTCATCCAGAATCACGTGTTGTGGATGAATGTCTCGGTGGATTATGGGGACCGGAGCGCCACTGTGCATATAGTTCAATCCATCGGCAATCTCAGCAGCGATACGCAATCGATGCTTCCATGGCATGTTTTCGGGGAAGCGCATACGATCAAACAAAGTGACATTGAAGGCAAAATCGTAGACTGGGATGGGTAATTGAGTCTCCAGGCAACATCCAATTAGCTTCACTATATTGTTGTGGTTCATATTGGAGAGGACCACAATCGAATTCATAAGCCTTTCTTGTGTGTCAAGATACTGGTCGGAGTTTGGTTTCTTGACAAGGACCAGGCGACCGCCCAGTGTTCCTTTGTACAATGATGCAATGGAACTAACAATGCGATTGGTGTCGCTGAAATTGTTGGTCATGAGTAGGATATCTCTGAGAGTGAAGATCATGATCGGATTCGACTCCCTCCCGAAGCGCTTTAGTTGTGCCAGCAATCGAGCTTCTCCGTTTCGGTACTCCCTCGCTGCCGCCTTCTTCTTCGTATTGGATAGGAAGGATAGTGCTTTTCTTCTTCTTAGGCAATCCATGCTATGTATAAAACTATTACCAAATCAATGTTTCAGGGGAAACAATATAAGCCTGATTGAGCAAACAATGGTTTACTTCTAAAGTTAAGTAGTGCCAAGAGCTTGGATCCATATCTCAATTTACGAAAAATTTTGTTATAATAATCTCATGATATCGAGTCTTAGTGCTTACCTAATTAAATAATAAAAAAAAGGGGGCATGACTTCAGATCGACTTACCTGAACTGAAGAGTCAAAACTATTATATTCTTCTACTTTTTTTTCTTCCGATGAAATGATTCTCCTGCTTCTCCCCTGCTTTACCAGATTTTGACTTCTGAAGTAAAGTTCATGAATTCAAGTCTCAGTGCTTGGACCAAAGTAGAACTAGGGGCTTTAGACCTATATCTCAATTTACGAAAAAAATTGTAATAATAAGCTCATGAATTCAAGTCTCAGTGCTTACCCAACGAAAAAAATGACACGACTTCAGATCGACTTACCAGATCTGAAGAGTCAAAACTGTTAGCTTCTTCTCTTTTTTTTTCTTCTGATAAAATGATTCCTCTGTTTCTCCCCTGTTTTACCATATTTTGACTCTGCTTTGCAATTGGAGCACGGGAGTACTGGACTTGGGATGTTCAAAAGGATTTCATGTGAAACTTTTGTTTCTGAAGGAAGACCTTGGAACTCCTCCATCATTTGGCAAAGCTGGAAGTGGTGAGACCTTCCTGCTGGTTTCTCCTGTCCCTCTCTAGTCGTTTGACTCGTCTGATCAAAACTTTGATGTACCTACCCAACTTTGACAATATATAATATATATGTGAATAACAAAAAAAAATTTAAAAATAGAGGTTTCCCATGGGGGGTTCCGGGGTTGGGTTATCCGGATAAGCAAGCTACGTTTGGGGATGTTGTTTAATGGCTGAGATTCTTTTTATATAACATTTATTCAGTTGAGAGAGAAGAAAAATATTTTGTCTCTCCTTATCTCCCTGATTAGATTTTAACGGCTTAGATTTTTTTTTATCATCTGGTTGATTAAATTTTAATGGTTTTAACATACATTGAGTTGAGAGAGAACAAAATCATGTAAGATTTGTTTTTCTTTATGAGTGGCCTGAGATTGGCTACGAGAGAGAACAAAATTCAAAAGGAGAGTAATTTTTTTCAATCCCAATTTCAGTCTCATATGTCTCGATTTAAAGTTTCAATTGATGTCTATTGTCTACACGTGTTTTAAATTTTTTAAATATAGTATAGCTCATATATTGAATATATGCTTTTATAAAAAATTAAACATATATCATAATAAATTGCATACATACATTTATAGAAAATATAAAATTTCTAATGACGCTTGTATATTGTTAATGTAAGTATATACTTCAATGATTCCAGTCTCATATGGGACTTGAATTGTGGTTGAAAATAAAAATTGTATGTAACAATACTCAATTAAAAAATAATCACCTCAATATGCTTGCACATTGACCGGATACCTCCTGTCTTCACACCCAACCCAAAATTCTTTACATGCATATTCCGTACTAATGATAAAATATATCATAAAATAATTGAACTAGCCTTCATAATTAAATTATACATATTTTTCTAATGATTCATGAATATACACACACCATTCAAAACAAAACATATGCCATCCACGAACTCTGTTACTATAGTCTTCAGCTGTTGCTTAAGGTGTTATAGCCTCTTAATTCGGCGGAGTTCTAGTACAATTTCCTTCATTCCAGGCCTCTCCTCCCCTTTTGCTCTTTTGCATCTCAAGGCAATTTCTGCTAAAGCCTGGAACTGCTCCGATGACCCTTCCTCTCTGATACTAACATCTACAACTTCCGAAAGACGACCACATTCCACATTCGACAAAAACCACTCCACCAAATAATTGTGTACCATTCCATCACTCGAACGAAACATAGCATGCTTACTAGCCAGTAACTGAAGCAGTATTACCCCAAAGCTATATACATCGCTTTTCTCCGTTATTTTCCCTGTTAAGAGCCATTCAGGATCTCCATGAGCCCAGTTCCCCCTAGCAATATCATTTTCTACAGTTCTACGTGTGTTTCACCCAGAGGCACTGGCACAGATAATCCAAGGTCGATGATTTTGGCCGTACCGAATTCATCCACAATCACGTTCTGTGGATGAATGTCTCGGTGGATGATGAGAACGGGAGCGCCACTGTGCATATAGCACAATCCATCGGCGATCTCAGCAGCGGTACGCAATCGATTCCTCCAGGACATGCTTTTAGTGTGGCGCATACGATCAGACAGAGTGCCATTGAAAGCGACATCATAGACTAGGATGGGCGATTGAGTCTCCAGGCAACATCTAATTAGCTTCACTACATTTTTGTGGTTCATATTGGTGAGGACCAATCGAATTTATGAGCATTTCTTGTTGGACTGGGTAAAGTTGGATGTGAGGATGAGACCTTCCTGGTTGCTTCCCCTGTCTATTTCAAAGGGTCAGGGTTAGATCCAACACGCATTAAACAATTTCATGATCCAATTTTTCATGGTCCAATTTCATAGACAAAAAAAAGATATCCTACTCATGACCGTGAAATTGTCCAACGTGATCGTGACCGTCCAATTTTATCTCTTTGAGATCTGAAAATTTAATTGAATCCTGAAAAAGAAAATGTTAGAATTTAATTGATCTTGACCTTAATTCTACAATCTAATAGGAAATCTCTATCATAATAACTTAAAAAGATCAGAAGGTTACGATCGCGTTGGACCATTAAATTATCCAACACGTGTTGGACATGACTCTGTCCCCTACTTCAAAAGTACGCAAATAAATGAAAAATTTACATTTATACCCCTGAAAAAAATCTATTCAGCATTATATCCCGCTAAAAAAGGTAATTACACATATACCCTAAAAAATTTGATCATTGTGCATGTATCATCGTTATTTTTTTTTTTTACCTAATCACGGTTACTTATCTAATTATTCTCTGTGAAAAGTTTCTTATAACCCTATAAAAATTTGCATGTATACCCCTAAAAAATATCTATTTGACGTTATATACTTATACCCCACTTTAAAAGGTAATTGCATGTATAATTCTAAAAAATTTGATCAATGTATGCCCTTCCGTCTGTCATCATTAATATATTTGATCTAACAACAATTACCTATCTAACTATTAAATGTGAAAAGTCCCTTATGCCCCTATAGCACCTGTCTCTAAAATCTGAAAAAACAAAAACGCATCCTCCCACATCCTAAAAAATTTAATTAAACAAATATATGCATATAAATCAATATAAAACTTTAAAAAAAATAATTCTTCGTTATCATATATACTATTTTATAATCAAATGGTTATCTACGAATCAAGAAAGAACTTAAAAAAATAAAAAATAATATAATAATATAATATTTTAATAAATATAAATATATTAAACAATTTAATCAACACTTAGAAAACTATCCAACACGTCATAACTAATTAAATTTTTGTTGATAGTTCACCACACAACAACACATAGTCTCTCATTCAGTCATACGTGACTCCGCCACTGGTCCCATATACATCGTTAGAAATCCAATGAAGCATATAAATCGTTAGATGATATATATATATACATCTTGTTAAAAAAAATTACACTTACAAAAATAGTGTTTTTAGACGAGGTATAAAGCCAAATAGATGTTTTTCCACAGGTATACATGCAATCCCAAATTTCAATGCCCCAATGATCATAAGGGCAAATTAGTCAATTCAAGTAATATTTAACACTATTAAATAAATATTCCACTTTTATTTTACAGAACTTAACTCAGGGTTATACGTGCACAATGATCAAATTTTTTAGAGGTGTATGTGCAATTATCTTTTTAAGCGGGGTATAATATCAAATAGATGTTTTTTCAAAGGTATACATGCAAATGTCCCTAAATAAATAAATAAATAAATAAATAGAAGTAAAGAAAGATTTTAGACACGGAGAGCCCCCACCCGAGAGATCCCCTTAGAATCGGGTTCAGAACTCCTGTGTGTGTATCACAGGCCGAGCCTGTGAACACCAACCAAAATCAAACATGTGTCCCTCTCACCACGTGATGCTCACGTGAATAACTTACCAAATCAAACACGGGTTACGCCGTGAATTCACTCTGTCTTCATCTTTTGATTTTGGTTTTCATTGCCACTACCACCTCATCTTCTTACAGAGGAACCCACTCTCTCTCCTCCTTCATTTTTAAAATAATATTTGGTTAAATATTTATTCATAAATACAAATAATACTGATTTTTTTTTCTTCTAAATAATGTGAATTTTTTTTAAAAAAATGGAAGAGACACCCAAGGAAAAAAATTCATATCAATTTATGAGTTTTTACTCATCAAACTATAATATAGATTCAAAAAAATGATTAAATTCTTTTTTAAAAAAAAGTCATGTTAATAGAAATATTATTTTAAAAAGGAAAAAAATATTTATCATAATTTCTGGCATTCTCAAATCATGTTATTTAAAGAAAAAAATGAATTTTCCATTTTTTTAAATGGAAAAGATATTTTTTAAATCACGTTATTTAGAAAAACATAATAAATATCATATCTTTGATGAGTATTATTTGTATTTATGAATGTATCTTTTAACCATTACTTTGAAAAAACAAATAAAAACTTGTTTTTAATTATCTAAATTTGAAATAAAAATAAAAAACAATAATATTCAAATATCCATGCAAAACAAAAACAATCCATGTAAACATCATAAAACCTGCCCCTGTCGCTGGCGCGCGCCGCCCTGCCCCTGTCGCTGACGTGTGCCACCCCTGTCGCTACGCGCGCCGCCCCTGTCGCTAACGCGCGCAGCGACAAAGGCTATATTATGTGTTTATCTCATAATGTGTGTAGTGCATTACACGTGTAACTCCTAGACACTTGTATATATAAAGTGATTAAACCCTAAGGCCCTGTTTGGTTCATGTCATTTTTTTTTTGCGGAATTACTTTACTAGGAATTAGTTTACCAGGAATTAAAATACCAGGAATCCTGATTCCATCAGACTGTTTGGTTCGCTAGTTGATTTCTCAAAATAATCATTTTCAAGTGTCTGGTTCATACATAGAAAATGATGAGGAATTTGTTTTAAATGTCTAAAATATCCTTACTATTATATATATACTTATAAAATTTATGTATTTATCTATATCACAATAACACAAAAATAAATAAATTATTTATAAATATTTAATGAATGCAAATAAATGAAATAACCAATTATGTAATTAAACATATAATAATAGTAATTTTTCTAAATCAATTGAATATTATAAACTCCCATAAAAACTAAATAACCAATTTTATTAGTTAAGATTCAAATGCATTGCTTTAGGCCTAACTCACATCACACATCACATTATTATATCAATTATAATAATATCTAAACCCATCTAGAAAAATAAAATTAAAATTATAAATATAAATTAATATCTAATGCACAGTTAAGATTTTTCACATTACATATAAAAATTATAACAAACTTTTTTAGTTAAAAAATTAAAATAACTATATAAACCCATTATATGATTGGTGGAAAAAAAAGAGGCTATTTAAAAAGGGATATACATAGTAATTTCATTAATTTGTAAGTGGTATAATAGTAATCTAATTTAGGATTCCTTGTGGAATTTGAGATTACCACCACAAACGGTGGGAATGTGATTTCACCATATTTTCCCACATGGATGGATTTTAATTCTACTGGGGCCCACAATTACCATCAAGATTACCACCAACCAAACACTGGATTTTATACACTTTCCTGGTAATGTCACATGGAATCAAATTCCATCTCAGATTACCACGAACCAAACGGGGCCTAAGTGGAATAAAAAGATTCTCATTATTTCATTATAAGATTATTTGTATTTGAGAAGGGATCGTTTAACCAAATATTACTTTGAAAAAACAAATAAAAACTTATTTTTAATTATCCAAATTTGAAATAAAAAATAAAAAACAATAGTATTCAAAGATACATGCAAAAAAAAATAAAAAAATGCAAACCGTAACGTGAACTTTTTAAAGGTTTGCAACCTATGCAAACCAAATCCCATGCATGCATGGTTTGCATGGTTTTTTTTTTCTTCGTGCATGGGTTTTGGTTTACGTGCATGGTTTCGGTTTACATTTTTTTAAATTTTTTTTTTATGATGTTTACATGGAATGTTTTTGTTTTGCATAGATATTGGAATATTATTATTTTTTATTTTTTATTTCAAATTTAGATAATTAAAAATAAGTTTTTATTTGTTTTTTTAAAGTAATGGTTAAAATATACATTCATAAATACAAATAATACTCATCAAAGATATGATGTTTATTATGTTTTATTAAATAACGTGATTTAAAAAATATCTTTTCCATTTAAAAAAAATGGAAAAATCATTTTTTTCTTTAAATAACGTGATTTGAGAATGCCGGAAATTATGATAAATATTTTTTTCCTTTTTAAAATAATATTTCTATTAAGGTGATTTTTTTTAAAAAAAAGAATTTAATCATTTTTTTGAATCTATATTATAGTTTGATGACTAGAAACTCATAAATTGATATGAATTTTTTTTTCTTGGGTGTATCTTCCATTTTTTTTAAAAAAAAATTCATATTATTTAGAAGAAAAAAATCAGTATTATTTGTATTTATAAATAAATATTTTAACCAAATATTATTTTAAAAATGAAAGAGGAGAGAGAGTGGGTTCCTCTGTAAGAAGATGAGGTGGTAGGGGCAATGAAAACCAAAATCAAAAGATGAAGACGGAGTGAATTCACGGCGTAACCCGTGTTTGATTTGGTAAGTTATTCACGTGAGCATCACGTGGTGGGAGGGACACATGTTTGATTTTGGTTGGTGTTCACAGGCTCGACCTGTGATACACACACAGAAGTTCTGAACCCCTTAAAATCATATTAAAAAAATTGAAAGTGAATATGTCATTTTCTTCTATTAAAAAAAACAAACTTTCTCAATCTGTTTAATTTCAAAAGACTCTCTCCAATATTTTTCTCTCTCTCTACCCTCAAAATCTTTTTTATTGTTTCTATCGAATCTCTCTCTCTCCTTGTGGTTAAAAAATAGTGTATAAACCCTTTGTTAAAGATATTTTTTTATTTTCTCATTCCATTAAAAAATTTTTTTTGTTGCTTTTTAGTAAGTGCATATGATAATGTACAAGGTTTTAATTTAAATAATTATGTAATATTTTTTTATCTATTTTGTAATATTTATATATTAAAATAAAATGATGTGCAATAATTAAACAATCTAGTTTTTTTTTTTATGTTTAGGGCCTCACTTTAAAAGTTCACCTAGTGCTCATCTAAAAAATTCAATTCTTAGAGCCGACACTCTTGGGTTTTATGATTGAGATTTTTTGAGTGGGCACCTATTTGAGTGGATTAATTAACATTTAATCTTATCTAATCAATTAAATAAAGTCTAATGTTCCCTGATTAATAATAACAATACTAACAGTAACAAAAATAACAATAATAATAAGAGTGGTTAGCCCTTTCACCCATTATACGTAATGAGGTAGATGCCTCGTTGAAATTTTTTATACTTTTTATAAATAATATAATATAATTCATTGAAGTATATATTTCACATTTTAAAAAATTACAGCCTCTTAATCCTGCGAAGTTCTAGTACAACTTCCTTCATTACAGGCCTCTCCTCTCCTTTTCTCTTGTGCATCTCAAGGCAATTTCTGCAAAAGCCTGGAACTGCTCCCACGACCCCTCCTCCCTGATGCAAACATCTACAACCTCCAAAAGATGACCACATTCCACATTCAACAAAAACCAGTCCACCAAATACTTGTGTACCTTACCATCACTCGAACGAAACATAGCATGCTTACCAGTCAGTAACTGAAGCAGCAATACCCCAAAGCTATAAACATCGCTCTTCTCTGTCACTTGCCCTGTATCAATGTACTCAGGATCTCCATAACCCGAAGTTCCCACAACAATATCAGCTACAAATGCCTCACCCAAAGGCACTGGCACAGAAAATCCATGGTCGATGATTTTGGCGGTACCGGTTTCATCCAAAATCAAGTTCTGTGGACGAATGTCGCGATGGATGATGATCACTGGAGTGCCATTGTGCATATAGTTTAGACCATCTGCGATCTCAATAGCGATACGCAATCGATTCTTCCATGACATTTTCTTTGGGTGGTGCATACGATCACGCAGAGTGCCATTGAAGGTGAAATTGTAGACTGGGATGGGTAATTGAGTCTCCAGGCAACATCCAATTAGCTTCACTATATTCTTATGGTTCATATTGGAGTGGACCACAATTGAATTCATAAGCCATTCTTGTGTGTCACAATACCGGTCGGAGTTCGGTTTCCTAACGACGACCGGGCAACCACCCAGCGTCGATCCTTTGTACAAAGACGCAGTGGAATCGTCGACGAGATTGGCATCGCTGAAATTGTTGGTCATGAGTAGGATATCTCTGAGAGTGAAGATCGTGATTGGATTCGACTCCCTCCCGAAGCGCTTTAGTTGTGCCAGCAATCGAGCTTCTCCGTTTTGGTCCTCCCTCGCCGCCGCCTTCTTCGTATTTGAGAGGAAGGATCGGACTCTTCTTCTCAGGCAATCCATGCTATGTATAGGAAGAAAAACAAACCTGATTGTGTAAACAACGGTATGACTTATGAAGTTTTTTTTTTTTTTTGGTACATAGGTTGTAAGATCAATTACAAACTAAGGCTGTATGCACGAGGACGACATCCAAGAAAGTGAGCGAACTCACACACACAACATAAGCCTACAGCTAAGCATGTCAATCAGACAGATATAATTGACATGTTTAAATATTAACATTAATTTAGATAATTAAGTAATATTTTAGAGAGAAATCAAAAGTGAGTTTTTAAGGCTTATTCTTTCATTTAGATATAATTGACATGTTTCTCCAGCCCAGAGACCCAAAAGCACCTGGCTTGTTTCTTTCTTTTTTCTTCCTTGGTTTCCCCAAGATTCGATCACACACCCTTTCGGAAGGTTGTGGGGGTGTCCAACCACTACGCCAAAGCAGTCGGGACAGTATGACTCATCAAGTTCAGATGAGAGTAGTACTGAGACATGATTGAGATTCTTGGTGTTGAAAATTTCTAATAATGAGTTAAGTTTATGGTTTCGAGTCTCAGTATTTACCTAACAAATTAATAAAAAATTATAGTAGTTCTAAACTTCAAATCGACTTACCTGAACTGAAGAGTCAAAAAGTGTGAGCTTTTTCTGGTGAAATGATTCTTCTGTTTCTCCCTTGTTTTACCAGATTTTGACTGTTCTTTGCAGTGGGAGGACAGGACTTGGGATGTTCAAAAGGGTTTCATATGAACTTACAGAGTTGTTTCTGAAGGAAGACCATGGTAGTCCGTCATTTGGCAAGGCTGGAAGTGAGGAGACATTTTTGGTGGTGTCCCCAATTTCTCAAGTCGTTTGATGATGTACTCGTGTACCTACCAACTTTAGACAATAATGCCCCGTTTGGATGTAATGCCCCATTTGGACGGGCGAACAAGGGGTGGAAAATGTGTGAATAGAGGAGAATAAGCAAAAAAATAGGTGTTTGGTTAGAGAGAATAAATAAGTATAGCTATGTAAAATTAGATGAAAATAAACTAGTATTTATATTCCAAATCCCCTAATAAATGTCAAAATATAGCGTTGATCTACTTAAACATTGGCGGACCCACAAGTTGGCTGGGCTTTTTTAAAAAGAAAACCGAATATCCCATCTATGATAAACCTAAGTTTAACCTAGGTGAAATCAACCTATATCAAGTACCAACCCCTCTTTCTCTGTGGCGCCTATCACATCCATTGTTCTTTATTTATTTATTTAAACATGTGTGATGTGTTTTAGTTGGTTTTCCTTCATTAGAACAGTGAAGATGAATTTTTTTTTAGCTTCTTTGTAATGTGTCAAGAAGAGATTTAAAAAAAAATTGAATACCTATTTATATATTTTTTAGATTATTTATTTATTTATTTATTTATTTTTGTATCATTTAGATAGGTTTAATTTTGAAACAAGGGAGATTTTATTATTTCATTTAATCTTTAATTTTAAATTTTTTAAATTTTTTAAATTTTTTTTCCTTTTATTAGTTCAATGGATAGCATTATTAAATTTTTTCAAAGATAAAAAAGCTAATATATGATATATTCTTAATTCGTAAAATAACATGTATTTCAATAGATTAATGTATATTTTTATAAAAATAAAAAATTGATGAGGGTTGGACACGAAACTTTGGCATATCATTTTTCTAAAGTTAAAGAAAGGTTTCATATGGTCATAGATGTTAGTTGGATTAGGTTACCCGGATAAACAAGGATTTGGGGATGTTATTCAACTCCATGTGACCACCATACTTGGCTGGAGATCAATAAGAAAAGATGAGTCTTGAGTGGCGTGATAATTACAAACGGGTCTGCAGAATAGACCAAGTATATCATTGCCTCTTCAAGATGCTTACACATCACAGGCCCACCTACATCGACCGGCGATACTGATAGTTGACGACTTCATTCGAGTCAATTTGAAAATTCATAATTTCATGTTTTGTAAATGGATTTTTAATGTATTTTAAACATATAAATCACATTATATCCATGAATATTTTTTTGCACACTTGTGCGGCGAAGAGGAAATAGTGGGAGAAGTGGAGGGGTTAGATTTCCCGAAATGGTGATGGGGTATGTAAATTGGAGTGAGGTGTGCCAAAGGAGAGTGTGAAAAATGGTTCGGTTTAATGTATTTTGGGTTTTCTAAAGGTTTATTATATAAATTCTTTTTTCGACCTCAATTGTAATCATATATATCTCGATAGTATCATATACACACATTAACGAAGTATATGTCTCGTTAAATTTTTTTCATATTTTCTATAAATTGAGATTCATTCAATTTATTAGAATATATGTATATTAATATATTATGAGATGAAATTCAATCATTGTTATATTAAAGTAGCATTTGAAAACACGTTCATAAATAAGATTTTAAATAAAGTGACTTAAATAGATTTTGATACTTATAAAGCATTTTTTATGCACTTTTTAAAAAAATAATTGTTTTGCACTGAATGCTATAAGTAACTTTTTAATTAAATATGTTTTTTAAAATCCATTTGTTAACACATTTGAGATTTCTACTTAGGGCATGTTTGGATACTGTGCAAATGGGGGTGGGTTTTCAATTGCACATGGTCAAACATAATATTTTGTTTGGTTATGATATTTAAAGTGTAACAAATAAAATCCAGGATTTTCATTTGCCCCAATAAATGGGGCAAACAAAATCTCAACCAACCCATGTGTTTTCATTTGTAACAGATTTTATTTTCACACCTCTCAAGTGTATGTAAAACAATTTTACATTTTTACCCTCTAACAAATTTATTAAAATTCATATTATCCAAAACAAATATTTCATCTCCTAATCTTATCTTAAGAATTAAAATAGATAATTATATTTTATAAATTTATATAAATTACAATAATATAATTGTGTGGATTATAAATATTAATGTGGTATGAAAATATAATTGTTATTATATTAAAATATATCAAAAAATCTTAACTATCATAGATATTATCCAACAAAATTGTTATTTATAAAATATATAAAAAACACCTTGTAGGATTATTTGTTAGTTGAAATCAGATTAATTTTTATTTATATTCTATTATATTAGAACTTTTTTTTAACCACATTGACTAATATATAAATTAAAAAAACTAATATATGCAATATTTAAATTTAAATTTTTTATATATAATATATTTTTCATAATATTTTTGGGTTTAAAAAAATAATATATTGGATAATCATTTGAAAAAAATATTTTATCTATTTATAATATTATTATCTTTTACATAATAAATTGGCACATATACAAACAGTTTTACATATATGAGACAAACAACTACTAACAAAAACATGTGTGTAAATGATAGCACAACCTGAAAACAAACAAACATGTGCAAACAGTGTACAAAGTTTCCCTGCACGTGCAATGTAAAATTTGCATGTGCAAAAAAACACGTGCAAATATTCACTGCATCCAAACATGCCCTTAATAAAAAACAAAATCACCCTCTAATCGTTGTTACCAAATTGAGTCCTAAGACTAACACTATTATTAATTTGAAGAAAAAAAAACTATCATAGTGTTAAATGTTTTGCATGTAAAGTAAAACTATGAAATGTTAATATTCATTGGAGACATAAAATAACTGAAAAATCTAGATTCGATCTCTAAAAAAATATTAAAAAACTCTAGTTCTGATTGGATCTCTAAAACGGGTCAACCTTAACCGGAATGGCTTTAGATTTATAAAAAAAAATATTCATTATTTCAGTCTCATTCAACGCTAAAAAGTCTCCTCACCCATCTCTCTCTCTCTCTCTCTCTGCTTGATTTGAAGCTCTGTCAATTCTGGTATTTACGACCCCCTTTTGATTTTCCACATTTATTCTCTTCTATTTGGTCAGATTTTCGGATTATCATCTGTTTTATGTCTTTGAGCTCTATTACTGTGTCTGGTTTGGTTTTAATTATGGATTAGTTGCCTAATCCTTCTTTATCTCTAATGGGGTTCCCTTTTTTGGGTTATTCAGATATATAAAGAAAGTAGGGATTGAAGTTTTGGTGGGTTCTCGAGAGAAGAGGATTATTTGAGAAATTTGAGGTGATTCAATTATTTCTGTCTGTCTTTTAGTGATCCAAATCAAGTTTTTGTGTGTTTTGGTTCTCTTATGGAACATGTACATGTTAGGGACAGTACATGTTATGATTTCTTTTAAAATAGTAAATCAGGTGTATGTATTAATGAAAAATACATGTCGCTTGAATAGATTTATTTTTAATAAATGTAAAAAATAGTTTCTTGAATTGAACTATTGTTTCTTGAATTGAACTATTGGGTCTATTGCACCAAGTCCTTTTCACAATCAGAAGTGCAGTTTCATATACCTCATTATCCATCCAGCGAGGTATACATCTCTTTAGTTTTTTTTTCATTTATTAAAAATGAGTTCATTCAATTCAAAATGAAATGATATACATTTTTCATTAAAACATATACATCATTAAATGAGGTTTACTATTTCTAAAAATTAAAACATGTGAAAATTGTATTTGGGGCTGTACATAACATTATCCTTGAACTATTTGAAAGTTCTTTTTTGGTCCTGCACAATTTGTACTCAATGGTATTTTGATGTGATGCTCGCCCTTGATGTATCCATCTCTGAGTATTACTCCCTTGATATATTCATTAATGGAGTGTTGTAATTGTCAACTAGTTTTTTATGCCCTTAAAAGATAACCAGGATGATGAGCTTACTATTGAATATATCATACATATTCTCTGTTCATGTCTACAAGTGATGCCCCATTATTGACCATGGCTCTAATGCTTTTATTGTATTTGACAAGTTCATATTGAACCTAGACAAAGTTCAATTTGAAAAAGTTTCAATTCAATCTCAAGATTCTGCCATTTGGGTATGTGAATAAATTGCATTAATTGAATAGATGAATGGGAAAAGAAATTGTTATTCTTTGATCAGTTATTCAAGTGCATTCCATAAATATGTCAAATAGACCAATGAATGTATGTTTGGTAGGGAAGGACGACATCTAAACTCTGCCACCTCTTTTCTTCTAATTGCTGCAGTTAAGAATATGGCAGCTAAGTACATCATCGGATCCGTGGCAGCATCTTTTGCATTTGCGTACGTCTGCGATGTCTTGATGTCCGACAAGAAAATTCTTGGAGGTGCGATAACATTCTCAAGGGATGAGTTTTAAAGATGTGATCTAGACAGAGTCAGTCATATTCAATGTGAGACTGACATGTCATCTCACATATTTAGTCACGTGTCCATCAATCTCAAATTAGAAACTAATAAGACCTGATGAGCTAATATGCATACATTTCGTACATCCAGGAACCACCCCAAAGACCGTATCAGACAAGGGATGGTGGAAAGAAACCGACAAGAAGTTCCAGGCATGGCCTCGCACTGCTGGACCACCAGTCGTGATGAATCCAATCAGCCGCCAGAACTATATCATCAAATCAACAGATAAATGAATGCGAATGCAAATGGTGCAAACTTGTTTTCTTCCAGGAGTTCCTCTGGTTCCATTGGAATGCTCTCTTCTTTTTTTCACTGCTTTTGTATCTGTGAATAAGATGTCCACATATAATGTGACTTTCCAGTTGAAATAATGATCTGCCACTCAAAAACAATTTTTCTCACTTTGGAGTGGAAGTGGACAGAATGAATTGAATTCATATGAATAATGTTTTGTTACAAACATCATTCACCACCACTAGAAACATTCCAGAATTCCTTCTAAGGTTTATCAAACACACAATCTGACGACATCACCAAACTGACAACATATATGGGATACATCAAAACTTGCATCCCTGCAATAAACTGTGAGATTACTTTTCCTTCTTGTGATCTGCATCCGAAGTTGTTTCCTCGTTCTTCACTCTGCTTGGGGTGACTTTGGCAGGGGTTGAACGCTCCGACTGAGAGAATATTATGAATATGTGCATGACGGCGGTAACCAGGAGCAAACACAATATGGAGAATGCAATTCCTTTCCATGTCAATAAAAATGACGACCATTTGAAGAATTTGTAAGTCACATACATGAGAAGACAAGACCAAGAGGCAACTACCTGTCAAACATGAACAAATGGATCAGACATCCCATTTTTCTGACATTTCAAGCTATACACATTATGACAGTTCAGATGGCTCGAGCTTTTGTGAAATTAATAAAGTAGACAGATAGTAAGTTTACCAGCAAAGTTTTAACGGGTCGTCCAATTGGTTGTTCTTCAGAACCAAAAGAACCCTCTATTAGATATCTCTCTAGTAAAGCATCCTGTGTGGCAGCAGAGCATTCAATAGCGAGAATATGAAACACCAAAATCTCACTCGAAATATTGCTAATGTTACTCTATTTTTTCTAATCGGATTATAGTCAAGGGTAAAGTAGCATGTATATGAGAAGGCCCTTGAAATGAAATTAACTTGATACAGAAAACGCTGTTAAATAAATCACATGCCTTTTCCACAAATTTATCTTTGCACCACTGTGCGACCCCATCATCTGTCTCAGGCAATTCTGTCATCGAATGTCGCTTGATGTGAACATGGATCTGTACAGTATAAATTTCTTGAGAAAGAGTAACTTCAAACAAAGCCAACTCAAAATTAAGGAAATGCAAATTCATCTAAAACAGGTAGGAAAAGATAGTAATTTGGCTGTGTCAACCTTCTCCCATGCAAGGATATTCACATTCATGTGAAAGACAGAAACGCCCCTTTAGGCATATGCAAGAATAATTGTGGAGCAAGGTTGGGCAATCATAACTCAAAATTAAAACTATGCTCAGAAACTTCAACAGCAAAGAAGTCTGGAAAGAGATGGCGTGCTTGTGGGCTGTGATGGGAAATGTACTGAAAGCTTTGTATACCTACCACAGAAGGTTGTCCCTTCAAAATTCTAAGCATTGTCGGTGAAGGCTGATCATTGGCAACATCTACAGTAACATCATATATAGCGGGGACAAAGGAGCGCATATGATTCACAGCTGAAACAAAACCCTGTATGGAAACGAAATATAGAATATAAACAGCACAACCATTTTGGTCAAAGATTATATCAACAAGCCTTTAATATAGGCTGAACACATCTAAATAAAGTCCTTGGTTTAGGAAACTATGCTTTACTATATATAATTATGAATCAAACAGCAATCAATACTGTGATTATGGTCTATCCTGGATGTACTAGAGGTACCAGGTAAAGTTGCCACCAAAATGGTTGTTGAAACCTATGAGATTTAAAATTCAAATCCTTTTCATTCTCAATCAAATCCCCAAAGATATATATATAACTATTTTCGGCAAAGGTTGTTATAACTTTCAAAAAAAGCTATCACGTACCATCATCAGAGTTTCTTGCAATCAAAATTTGCAATCTATTTTGCTTAGTCAATTTGACGGAAAACAAAAAGGATAATAGTTCCACACATATAGGCGAGAAACTCATTTTCTGGATAAGCAGTGGATAATTTCATTATTGTTATTGAAATATGTACTGGCTACAGTAAGTAATTATCTAATGCTAGCAAATAGAGAATGAGACACACTTGGTTCATGAAAGTGGAAGGTAACCTTTGTACGAGGAATTAAAACATTTCTAGGGACAGGTAACCCTTGCGAGGATGCATACTCTTGAGCTGCCAAAAGCTTGGTTTTTGTAAATCGAGTTCCCTCCACAAAAAGAGCCAACCAGAAAGGCTGAGGGTAATCCTTCAGGGCCAGCAAACCTGACTGCAGGATACATGTACTTGTTTAATTGGAAAAGAAGTCTTAAAAACAAGGAATTCAATCACATATCCATGTGACGCAACATTATACCTTCAGTGTGCTTTCATCCTTGGCCCAGTTCCTTTCCAGAAACAGATATTCAGAAAACCACATTGACCAACCAATGACCTGCATGCAGTGGTTACAATTTTATTCTAAAAAAATAACATATGAGACACTGTGCTATTCAAAGAAAATTCAAAGTAAAATTTATATATGGAGCAAAATGGAAGAAACAATGACAAAGGAAGAAGAATCATAGCACAGCTAGGGGGGGAAATGTCGTAGGCATAAAAGAATGAACATCGCCCAATAGAAATTGGAAGTAGCATATTTCATTCCATATTTTTTAGTTCCATGAATATTAGACTGATACCTCCCATCCCGAAACAATCAAACAAATGCACTCCTTGCCCGTCAATAGTTCATCTGAAGACCTTAATGTTGTCCAATTCTGAAGGGATAATATGAGGATAGGGAAATATTGTCATCATCACAGTACAGTCCTCAAATCTTGAGTAGACCCATGAACGAGTCAGATTGAGTAGATCCGAATCCAATCCAATAAGAATCGGATCTTCATAAAATTGGACCTGTCAGGTTCGTATCCAAGAACAGATCTAGACCAGGTTTAATTAGATGGCATTCAGATCCTGATAGAGTCGGAATCCAACCATCGAAAGGCTCACTCTCGAGTAACCAAAGAGAGTAGATGAAAATTAAACTACCAGCCCTGCCAAACCTGCATTCCTTAAATACTTCAGTTAGATATCACCATCAATTCGCAGATGAAATGATATTTTTCCAACTATGTAGTTTGGCAAAAAATTCCTACTGAGAAAATTCAAAAATTAAATCTTGCATCCTCTCCTGCTTTAACTAACTAATAGCTATTTGACTTTCCATAAATTCTCTGAAAAATGAGCACCCACTTGCCACTGTTATTTAAGTTATCTTATGTAAAAGTTTCATGAGCATTTGAATCAATAGCAGCAAACCTTTACAGCATGATGGTTCCAAAGAGCTCCCGAGACCAATGAATCAATGATTATTAATAAACGCAGTGCAGCAATCATCTCCTAAAGAATCTAACTAAAAACTTTTATTTTCCAGCTCAATTTCAATTCTGCGATGTTCTCAGGACATTTGATTTAACCTCCACAACCAGAAGTCTGCAAGGACCCTCATTCTTGTATAGCCTTGCACAAATTTCAAACTATAACATGGGAAAGTCGCTTTAACTGAAACACGTTTTAAATGTTAATTAATTTGAAAGATCAGAACATGTAACCAGAAAATTTAAGCAGTGTGCATGGGCATAGATATAGAGTGATGAAATGATATGCTTATTGGTAAGCTGAAAAAAGACTGGTTTAAGTATAAACCTTCATGTCTGGATAGCAAGAGTAGAAAGTATACTTACTGGAAGGAACTTCGATGATTTCTTCATTACAGCTAGTGTGCTACCAAGACAACCTGAGCGCTGATGTAACAATTGAAGGAACAGGTCAACCACAATTATGATATATTAATTACGTAAACAATATTGAATGATAGTTTGGAGTTCCCAATATAGTCATATTTTGTAAGATAAATACCTGGGCTAAAACCCATCCAACAAGCCAATCGATATCACTTCTATGATTGGATATGACAAGTGCATGCTCTTTACCTGCAAAATGTCATGTGATAGACAATATTCACTCTAACACAAGACTACTACTGCTGTTTTTAAAGAAATATCAATTTTTACCCATTGAATGAAAAGTTTCTGAATCCGCATACACTTGGACCTGCAAAAAAAAATTGATCGGGATCAATAATTATCTTTCAGTTGGCAGAATTTTTGAGAATGGTGGTTAAGCATTTTTCAAGATTCCAAAGATATTAATGCATCTTATTCAACATTATTAAGAACCTTTTCTTGATACACCATCAAGAACAGTTTAAAGACACCATTGGATTCAACCAAGTCAATGCAATCATAACACAATGTAACAGTTAAATTCTAAATAAGAAAATACTAAAATATGCAATCAATAATTATATATCTATAATGATCGTGAGGACAGAGGACAGGGTTACATTATTGCGCAACACATCTTAATAGGTGTTAGAATAAAGGAAAAGAGAATTCTTGTTCTTGTATTAGAGGAGTCAAAGACTCTATTTATAGATACACAAAGGAAACCCTAAATATCAGAAAATGAAACTAGGAAAACTAGGAAACTAATAATATCACAATAATGATAATAAAGACATAATATTCTCCTAATAATTATTCTTTAACACCCCCTCTCAAACTCTGAAGGGTAGAACCCTTAGAGTTTGCACAAAAATGAGATGGTGGTGGAAGCTGACGACAATGACGAGCGGCTTGTGGCGATTGGTGCGGACGGGCACATCTCTTCGCTTCCGCTCGTTGAGTCAGTCGGAGTCGCTCTCGCTCGTTGAGTCAGACGGAGTCGCTCCCGCTCGTTGAGTCAGACGGAGTCGCTCCCGCTCGTTGAGTCAGTCGGAGTCGCTCCCGCTCGTTGAGTCAGTCAGAGTCGCTCCCGCTCTTTGAGTCAGTCGGAGTCGCTCCCGCTCTTTGAGTCAGTCGGAGTCGCTCGGATGGCGCGTGTAGCGTGGACAGGCAGCGGAGACGGCGCGTGGACGATGGTACCACAAGCAAAAAAGAAGAAGCACGACGCAAACGGCGACGTGGACGACGCGTAACGAGAGACGCGCGGACATAGAAGAAGAAGAAGAAACGACTGAAGCCTTTATTCCACACTGCAAACGCTGATGGCGAAGCGTAACGAATGACAACGACGATGGCGCGACGAGCGCAGATCTAAGGAAGAGAAGAACGACGAGCGCACAAATACGACGACGGCGCATGGAGACGACGGTGCGCGAGGACGACGACGCATGGAAACGATAGTGCGCGAATACAACGACGGTGCACAAAGACGACGGTGCACGAGGACGACGGCGCACAGAGACGACAGTGCACGAGGATGACGGCGCACGGAAACGACGGCGCGCGAATACAATGATGGCGCGCATAGACAACGGTGCGCGAGGACGACGACGGATGAGATGCGGAAGCACGCGGAGGGCTCGCGGTGGCGCGAGGAGAGGCTGCAGAGACGCTCCGAGACACCCGCGGAGGTCATGTAGATGTTGTGTGCGCATACACACGCGCGGATCACGCATGCGTGAACACACGTTTTGGCTTGTGATGGCGCACTGATTTCCAAGAAGGTGGACCTCAGGTAGGATGACGTGGAGTGGGTTCAGGCCTTTTATGGGATGAAAATATGTATAATACCATAAAACAAGGTCTGGGTGGTGATGGCTCTGGTTGATGTCGACGTGACATAGGCTTTGGTCGATGATGGAAACTGTGGTGTCTTTGTAGCGGCAGATGGTAGCGTGCAAAAGTCCTCCCCCACTCCGATTGAAAACTCCTCAATCGGAGTGGGGAAGAAGAAGATAAATTTTTGTGGATCTAGAGTTTTTGGGGTGGCTCTGATACCATGTTAGAATAAAGGAAAAGAGAATTCTTGTTCTTGTATTAGAGGAGTCAAAGACTCTATTTATAGATACACAAAGGAAACCCTAAATATCAGAATAGGAAACTAGGAAAACTAGGAAACTAATAATATCACAATAATGATAATAAAGACATAATATTCTCCTAATTATTATTCTTTAACAATAGGTATGTAGAGCATTCAACACCTTGTTTCTCTTTATGATTCTACATATAAACACATTCTTTCTCTACTACAGAAGCATATTCAATTCTAATCAAAAGATAATGCACCGATCGAGAGTGTATGGTTCAAGCAAATTATATTTTAAGGATGGGACACTTTGGGAACCATTGCACCGTGGCATGACCTGAATATCATTCTGAAAACAGCATTTTCTATAGCATGCCCGACACAAGATTTGATTATTTAATATTGTTATATCTGACAGAAATTATTCAATAAACACTGACAATATTACTTCACAGGGAATGAATAACAGTTTTTGTTCCCTAGCTTGGGCATCAAATACTTCACCAAATATTACATGACTAATAGTCTTTAACCAGAGCAGAGTGCATGATCCTTGAGTATAGAGACAACACCTTTGGAGGCATTTTTTCCTTTCACTTCCCATAGGTAAACTTAGTGTTAAATGCCTGCCTTCAACTTCTGTACTACAGTCATTTCCGCAGTTGTATTAAGGTACCTCTCACAACACTGCTCCCTACGAATTGTTCATGCACCTCTTTGAGAGTAAGAAAAACTAACAATTTAGCTAGGATATGTAATTCATTCATGACAATACTATCAAAACACTATAGCAATTGCAAATATCTAGAAATGAGATTCTTTCAGTCAACACAGCTCATCAAGTATTTCTTTTTGCTGCATTGGTCTTTGTATACAACAGATATATCTGTGTGGAATTTGGACATATGAATTCACTCTCATCATTCCTTCAATTAGTAGTCATGCAGTCATAATGTATCCAATATCCATTCAAATCATGTTCCGACGTGCTGCAACCCTATGGATGATTTGATATCCCACTCTTACTTGACCTATGTTATGTAACAGTGGCATGGACACAAGTCGGTCTCAAAACAAAAATAGAGTGTTACACATCTCATCTTCAGAAGGCCTATATAACATCTAATAAGTACATGTAACCTTGTTCCAGTGTCAGATCGTGGTCCATGTGTGCTTGACAAGGCTACTCTTCTACAATATCATTAAATACCTACAATTTAGTTTATATGACTGTTTTCTCTCCCCTGTTTCTAGGACTGCCATTTTTTAAAATATTCGACTTATAGTGTCTCAGAAAATAAAATCCTAGCTAGACATGAGAATTTGCAAACCCAACTTAGAACTATCACATTCCAGTGTTAACACCCATCTAGTGTTTTCATGATATGTCATTTTGAGTATCTGATTGTGAAACCAAAAGATGTTAGTTCTTATCACACCTATTGAAAGACCATCACAGAGTCAAGTACTAAAAATCAAAGCTAAAGGGATTCAGCCCATATCAAAATTCTAATAACCAAATCGTATGTTCTAGTCTGGAGAACAACCACAGCACACAACCTACGAAAATTCGTTGGCTTGAAAATAAGTCAGCTTTCATCATTCAATTGTCACCAAAGATTGGCAAGAATGGGTGTACCTTAACGCCAGCCCACCAATCGATGAGCCATATGAGTTCCAACCATAGCAATTCGGCCACCAATCTGTTGATCCTCCTGTACATGCTCTTCGACAATGGACGTATCGTGACATAGCAGATCGCCTATGAAAAACAAATCACTATAAACAAACTCAAACTCAAATAAGATCACAAAAGAAGCACAAACAGAGAACAAATTCAGCCCCAAAAAAACACGCAAACAGTCAAAACCAGAGCCAGATCACCAAAAAAGGAAGAAAACTTAGAAAGCAAAAACGACCCATCACTCCAAATTGAGAGAAGAAAATCATTTCACAACCAAAACACGAACTTTCACAGACCCAGACACAGAAACACAAAAATTGGGCGTAAATTCGAGAAATCACGATATGGGTCCTCGTTTTTACTTGGATGAGATTCACAATGAGCCCCGAGAGGAGGAAGAGGAGCCCTAAAGGTACCACTGCTGCTGCTGCTGCGATCGCCATGGCCACAGAGAGAGAGAGAGAGGAGGAGGAGGAGGAGGAGGTTAGAATCGTAACTATGAAAATTGGGAAACCGTATTTTGTGTCAGTCTTGAGAGATCGAAGGGAAGCCTATTTGTGGGAACGAAAAGCGGAGGCTCTGAATGAAAAGCTGTGTTTGTGTTTGTGTGCGTGTCAAAAAAAAATCCCATTTTTGGTGTAGAATAACTTGACTTTTGTTTGGAATCCACTTTATCAACATTTATTTTTATTTTTTTTGTTGGTATAACTCTACTTTGAATTTGTAAATGAAAAAAAAATTATTCCACGTTCAAATACATGGAGTACAGATATTTTATATCAATGTATCTAAGCCTGTAAATCTTGATTGATACAGATCTGATATGTTAATATCATATTCTAATTTTATTTTAAATTCAATCAATTGACAGTGCAATTCGATTATGAAGATAAGATTGACAATGCAATTCGATCTTACCATGCTTCTTTTCCGCAATAAGTATAAAATGTGTCCTTTTCTTTTTGGTAAGAATTTTTGGGGAGCAGGATCTAACTTAAGATAAGATTTTGTTGAGTGGACTGACCAACCATATTTCTATCCGGTCAACGTGACTTTTGATTCCAGGTTTATAACCTGATTTTAGAATTGCTTTCATTTTGATTTTATTAAAGGTACAACTAACTACAACCAATACATTGAATATCATGAAGAAAACATTGACTCTCTTGATGCAAACAATAGGAGTACATGAAGACAAATTATTAGCTTAAATATGGTTGGATGTCCAATAATTCAATGAATATATACCTATGTATATGTTACAGAGGCGAAATATTTGAAATATGGTATTGTTAGAGAGGCTAAAGTCTAATATTCAACCATGGGTTCAACTGCAGGCCCCCCTCCTAAAAAAAAATATGTAAATATTGCATGGTTGTATGGGCTAGTCTTGTAATCATGGGAAATAGTAAACAAAATAACAAAAGGAAAATAAAAAATTCTAGCCCTAATTGTAGTCTCAATTGTAGTTCATACTATTTTTTTTATAAAAAAAAAAAACATATACTCTCCCATTGAAGACATGTTATTATATGAAATGAAGTATACACTAAGATACATAATTTCTTACTTATTTATTATGGCTATTAACAAAAATATATATTTGATGCTCATTGGTACACTAACTTATTAATGAATTATTTGAATTTTGATATTTTTGTCTTAAATTATCATTATATATATATTTTTATATTTAGTTATAACTTTTTTTTTATACTTTAAGTCTATTGTTTGGTCTCGGCCCCCCCTTATTTTGAATCCTGGTTCCGCCCCTGTATATGTAGTTGTGATTACCTCAATTTTTATGTGCCTTTTTCTAAATTTAATAGTTTCAGGAGGGACCTTTTTAATTATATCAAATTGGTAAAAAGCTTGGGATCCCATTTCTTTTCTAAACTATGATCTTTTGGATATTAAATAAGGTTATTTAGTTTCTATCCCTCTTGAAATATATAAATTATTAAAAAAATCCTCCAAAACATAATATTATTATAAACTTCCTTAAAATGTTACGTGGCTTTGTAAAAAAAACTCAACAGTTAACAAACTAAGAATGTTAGGGAAATATTTCATCTCAACATATGCATATTGACTATTTTATCATTCCCGTTAAAGGAAAAATGCCTTAAATATGCTTCTTCAACCTTTTGAAATCTCTTATAGTTCTCGAAATTCATTTTTAGTATAAACGGTATTTCAAGAAGAATGTTTCATTTGGTAAAACATAAAAAATCAATACTCTCAAAATACAATATTCCTCCACATTAATCCCAAAATATTATTTTCACTAATGGGGAGGGTAAAATAGTCAATATACATATACATGAGATGAAGTATTATTATAACATTCTTAGTTTGTTGATTGTTGGATTTTTTACAAGCCAGGTAACATTTTAAGGGGGTTTATAATAATATTGTGTTTTAAATAGATTTTTATAATTTGCCTGTTTTAGAAGGGGTGGAAACTAAATAACCCAATTACAACAATCACAATTTATTCAAAAACTGTGATCATCTATTACTTTTGATTACGCTTCATAACCGTGATGAAAAATATGATATAAAAAATCACACCCTCGTAGATCACGGTTTAAAACCGTAATCAATGTAAAAAATTATGGTAGTTCAGTAATTGTGATCTTTTAGAAAATAACATTTTTTGAAAAATCGTGATAAAAAAAATCTTTAATCACAGTTTTAAACAAATTTATTAAAAAAGAGGTAGATTATATCACGATGTAAATCCGATTGACCCACCGGTTAAACAAGTGACATTTAACCCATTCATTTTTCTAGTTCAATGAACGGTTCGATTTTTAAAATATTGTCTATATCCCCCATCCTAAACTATTGCGCCAAGGAGCTAGACCATTCCCTTCAAATTGAGTGACCAAGAGTTTTTTTTTTTATGAAAAAATGACTAACAGGTTTAAGCTATAGATTTCTCTGCCAAGTTAATAAATTTAAACAAAACTAAAAAAAGGAGCAATTTCAATTATTTAAATGCATATTCATTGCGTAACATCCTAGTGTCTCCATAAATTAAATTTTAATGTTGAAGAGGAAATTTGAAGGTGAAACAGCTTTTATTGTTCATCTACCCATTGTTGTACAGAAAATTTGCCTTAATTAGCTATTCATCACTCAGTAACTTCCCAACCGCCCCAACTACCCCATCAATCAACAACAAGAAACATTTGATACCTATGTCTCACAAATTTCACAGGGTTGCTTTTTCAAAAAAAACTTATAAATGTTCCCATGTTAGTTCAGTGAATATGAAAAAAAAAAAGAATGATACTCTGACATATATAATGAATATATAATATATTTATTATTAAATGAATAAATTTATAAAGAAAATATAAAATATTTTAAAAAAAATTTACTTTATATTAATTCTTGAAAATATTAATACTCTTTAAGCTTTTATTTAAAATCATAGGATGATTTTTTAATATAAAAACCCAGCAAAAAAAAAATTATTATATAAAATTTAATTTTTTATTCAATTTAATATTTTAAAAAATGATCATTAGCATTTTTTGTGAATAAACGGGCTTGTCTTACAGTGAATAATATATTTTAGAAAATGTTAGAATCAGTCATTTTTACTGAACAAAACTCAGATCACACGTATTTTTTTTTTAATAGTAAACAAATTCTAATGAGGTATATGATTTACTAAAAAGTGTACATGGCTGTATTTTGAGTTGAATGAACTCGGTTTTAATAAGTATAAGAAAAAAAATTTAACAATGCATTGAATTTTTAATGAGATATATATATGACTGTATTTTTTATTGTAAAAAAATTGAAGTGTAACAGCGTCCTTATATTTTATACGCAGTCCATCCATTTTACACTCACTCCTTTTTACAGTAAAAAAAAAGTCTTAAATGCATCGTTAAAAATCTAATAAATCAATTTTTATGGACAAAATCAAATGCATAATTAAATAAGATATACACATAGTTAAATTTGTTTACATTTACTAAAAATAAAATCATTCAATTCGAATAGAATGATATATATTTTACATTAAAACATATACGTTGTTCGATGATGTATACTATTTTAAATAAAAATAAAAATATATTGAATCTATATTTTGAACCGTAAAAACGACCCGTGTAAACTTCTTCTTTCTTTTGCTTTTCGAGGGGTCGTGCCGTTGGGTCAAAATGGGCCCGTTTCTATGTTTCCCTATCGTGTTGGGCCGGCCCGGTCCTTTTACACCTGTACTCCACTTCACAGTAGCTTTCACCAACACAGTTTACACTGTTATGCCGTAACAACAGACCATAACCCCAACGGTCGAAAAAAAAATAGCAAGATCTCTAACGTATAAACAAACTCTCCTCAAACACTCACAACGGTCACATCTCTCTCTCTCTCTCTCTCTCTCTCTCTCTCAAGATCTTCTTCATCTCCACTTCAACAACATCAGATAGAGATACAAACAAACAAAAACCCAATCACCCAATCACATCTACAGTTCGTCTTTCCTGCTTTCATCACTCTTTCATTCCATCATCAGTTCCTCTGTTTCTGGCATCTCTGTTTCCAGATAAACAAACCATGGAACCCGCTGACATCGACTGGAAGAATGTCGTTTCAAGGTTCGAAGAAGACGAAGCCTTCGAACACATCAACGCCCCCAAATGGATTGATCTCTCGAAGCCCGATTCGGCTCCGGTGGACGACGAAGCCTGGTTTTGTCGACCCGGTAACGAAAAACGCAGACTTTTTTGTTTTTGTCTCTCAATTTCTTGATATCTTTAGTACCCACATCTGAAATTTGGTTGCTTTTGGTCTCAGATTGTCGGCATCCGAAGAACGCCGAAGATTTTCTGAATTCTTCGCCAGTTTCGAAGGTTGGGTCTCTTTCTCTCACTCTCAATGTCTATTTCTTGATTGGTTTTGATGGAATTCTTGTTTGGGTGTTTTGTAGATGAAGCAATTGAGATCGAAAAGCTATAATGCGACCAATTTGAAAAGGAGGGGCTTCTTTTCATCTCCTCAAAGTCTGAAATCAAGCCCGAAAATGAAGCCCCCGAAGTCGTTCAATGATGACATCGAAAACGCTGATCCCAACCGTCTGATTTCGACCGCGAAGGAGATGATCAAGTCCAGTGCGGAGAAGAAGAAGCCTGGACCGTCTGATGCGACGATGATGCCTTCGGATGATGAGAGGAAGCCTCCGTCAAGGCTGAGAAGTACCCTTTCTGCGAGGAACCTCTTCGCGGGGAAAGACTTATTGAGCCAGATATCGGAGTTCTGCAGTGAATTGAGGAAGCTCGCGAGGAGGGCGAGCGATAGAGAGAAGTCTAAGGAGGATCTGAAGGTGGAAGTGAAGGATAAAGAACCTCTAATTAGTCCTAACTCAAAAGCTTTTACACCTGAGCCTTGGAAGAAGAAGTAAGTATTCATGACTAAAATTGTGGGGGTTCTTCTTGTTTGTTCTACTTTTATCCATCTTGAATGTCTGATCTGTTGTTGTTTGGGGCTGTTCTTGGTGAAAAAATTTGCAGAATGAATGGTGGGATAGAGAACATTAAAATAGATGTGCCTTTGAAGGAGAATGGAAGCCGAAAGGATGCGTTTTCTCATGTTCGAGCGTGTCCCCCGACTCCTCAGCGGATTCCTTCCCCTTTAAGCAGGCGCAAACCGGCTAGAACCACCCCTCTCAAGCCTTCAAAGCCTCCAATTCAGGTATCTAAGCCGTTTTAGAACAGTAATGTGGTTTTGTGAATCTCATTAGCCCTACATGATGTAGAAATCTAAAAGCATGATGAACATATACATATACATATTAGCATTGATGAATGCATTTACATGTGTACATCTCCACATTTGAACTTTTCCCGATACATAATCAATGTGTATTAAATAAAAAGGTATAATCAATGATTTGCTATTAATACGCACTATATATAGTCTTCATTCCTATTCTTCGTCTGGTGGCATTTAGTCCTGATAATTATGCACGTTTAGCGCTAATACAACTTCACTATCATGTGTTTCAATTGCTAAGCATTACTTAGGGCTCCATCTGGAACCAATTGTCTAACTGATTCTGTTCCTGCAAAATCAGTTATAGTAAATCAGCTCCAAACATTTCTTTTATTTTACTTCTGCTTTTAGTATTTGATTTTGGTTTTTATGTGTAGAAAACAAGACAGCTTTATTTATGAAATTGGTTTCAAATGGGTGAATGAAACACACAAATTTTGACTATATTATGATTGTTTGCCAGGCATAACATTTGCTTATGTTGTAATTGAATTGTGAATTGTTTGTCTAGTGTGATCAGGAGAGAGGGGTCCTTCAAGAACTAGAAGCAAAGGCATTGGTGGTAGATGAAGGCAATAACAATAATATCCCTGTTTCAAACACAGAAGCAAGGTCCATGGATGTCTTCTGGTTCTTCAAGCCTTGCACCTATTTGGCTAAGTGACCTGGTTGAGTGATTGTACCAGGTCTCCAGATTTATATACTTCTTTTTTTTCTGTATTTATTTATCATTTCTGATTCTATAATTCAGTTCTTTTCCCCTCTGAGGATGTATTTACGGATTCATTTTTTTCTCATCCAAATCAATAAGATCAGTCTAATTTATTCATTTACTTTGGAATTTCTAAAGCATATGAGATAATGGTGGGTCACAATATGATTTATTCGTTGTGATAAATGATCAGATTTTAATCAAATGTGGCAATACTTTCAGTTGGATTTCCAGAGATCCTTCAATCCTGATCATTTTAATTTAGAAGAATGTATGACTTCTTATGATTATAGTGAAACAAATTTTCCCATCTTACATGCAACTAAACAGTGCAATTATGTTGGTTAGGATACGATCCATACATCAGTGGTTGGTTGACAAGGATTCCCAATATGCTTCCCATTTTTTTAAAATCATTTCCGGTCCAAAACATAGTTCATCCATGTTTTTATTTTTAAATAATTTACCTCATGCATTTTTATAAAATGTGAATTATATGCTTGTAATTAATTAAAAAATATCATTTATAGAAAATGTAAAAAATTTCTAACGATGTATATACCTCATTATATGAAGTGAAAATGATTGACAAGGTATATAAAACTGTAAAAAGAACTGAATATAACAACACACTTTGTTTAAAGAAAAAGCCCACAAGAAAACCAAACGTTTAAGATCATTTAAGAACACCAACTATCCATAAAACTCCACAATATATTTCTTTTAACCATTCATCCCTCCAGGAAAGGAAAAAAAATCAATACTTCCATGTCATAAAGGAATATTTCAAATTGGATACAGTCCAGATGGATGCCATCCTTATAAGATTTATGTGCTTTGAGAAACCACTCATTATTACAAGACATGTTCAGTTACAGTTCCAAAGAAAATGTTTATTCAAAACAATAATACTCACTTGAAAAGAAAAAGAAAAAACAAACAATACATTCACTGCCAATACATATATAACAATGAAGAAACTCGTCGATTCTCCGTGTCCTCTTTCATTCTTCCTTCCTCCACATCCCCCCTTTAAACCCAACATCATTGATGGGGAAAGTCTCCAGATTCGGGCACCAACGAACACACAGCATCCTCAATGATGGCATTGCTTGATGAACCTTCTCCCACTCCACTTCCAGTTCAGCAAGTGATTCCAGCATCATCCCCTGCAACCCCCAAGTGAACCTCTCAGCACCCCAAAAACTTGGATGCATTTGACTAAGATTCCCATTGGAAATGGAGAGATAATCCAACTCCGCAAGTGAAATGGGATTGAGCCAAGCAGGAGACCTGTCTCCAGGAAAGAACTTGAGAGAGAGCTCATGTAGTCTTCGGGGAAGTGAAAGGTGATTGAGCTTCTCCACAAGATCAGGACCGTAACTGTTGAAGCAATTTATTATCAGATTCTGCAAGCCTTCAAGATCTTGCAATGCGTTTAGCTCATCATCACCAATTTCTTCAGCTTGAGTGATTCGTAATTCAAGTGTCTTGAGCATTGACAAGCTTCCTAACTCAGCGAGGCAACATCCATCTTGGCAGCTTGAACTAGAGGGCTTAAATCCAAGCAGAACCTGAAGATTGGAAAGCTTTCCCAGCCCCTTTGGCATGCATTGAAGCGATCCACAACAACTCATATCAAGAACAATCAGATTCTCTAGTATTGTTATACAACTTGGGAGCCTTTTCAGATTATGACAGAAACTTAAATCCAAAATTCGGAGGTTGCCAAGCTTTTTTATGATGGAGGGACTTGAGTCAATGGGTGCACATTCCTTAAAGTGAGACATGCTAGATGTGGAATTGATCCTACATCACTCAGCAAGTCCTTGTCATGGGCTTCCATGATTGATTCAGAGATATCCAACACCCTTAAATTTCGAGATTTACTGAGCATTTCAAAAACATCTGGTGATATCTTATTAACTTCATTCATACTGGCAGTGGATACCAGTGCTCTTAACCTTAGATCAACTTTGTAGTTGTTCTCATCAATATAGCTAGTAAGACTAAGACGACGAGAACGGCCATCCTTTAACATGCAAAATGCCTCTTCTTTTGCCATTTGCATTACCAGATCTCGTACCATATCATGAATTTTGCAAGTGTAGACCCTTCCATTGTAGCTCATGTCTACCACTTCCACAAGACAACGATTCATCAATCCTAAGAAGCAATCTTCTCCCGTATCGACCGCTAATTTTCCATTTTTTGAAGGAACAAAACCCTCTCCAATCCACCAACGTATTAATTGATCCTTTAGCATCACACAGTCCTCCGGGAAAATGGAGAAGCATAGAAAACATGGTTTAAGATAAGATGGAAGTTCGTCGTAACTCAATTGCAATGAAACCTTGACCGAGTCAGTGTTTTTTGACAATTCTTCATTGAAATTATCAGCAATTCTCCTCCACTCTGAGATAGAAGATTTGCACATCATCATCCCACCAACAGCCTCAATTGCTAATGGAAGGCCATCACATTTCTCTACAATCTCCCTCCCAATTGTCTCGAGCTTTGTGTCTATATGTCTTCCACCACTCCCTGCAAATGCTATCTTGCAAAACAACGACCAACTTTCTTCCATAGTAAGGACTTTGGGTTGATGGATCCGCTGGTCCACGACCCCCATCTTCATCGCAACCTGTTTATTCCTGGTAGTGATTATAACACTGCTCCCGTTTCCCTTTGGCAACCCATCCGACAATCGAGACCACCATCCATTATCCACACTCCAAACATCATCGAAAACAATAAGATAGCTCTTGCCAGATAAATACTGGTGAATTTTCCTCAACAACTCTCCTCGGTCAGTACCAATGCTAGCATCACCTAGATTCTTCAAAATAATTCTCATGATATCTTCTTCCTTAAACTTCTGTGAAACAGATACCCACACTCTTTTTTCAAAGTGGTCTTCTACTTGCCTGTCATTGAAAATCTTCTGAGCTGCAGTGGTCTTTCCAAGCCCCCCCATTCCAACAATACCAATTGCAGTAAGCCCATCTCTTGTTTGAAACAACCACCTTTTCATCTTATTCGCATCATCTTCCAACCCGACAATTTGAGTCATATCGAAAAACGAAGAACTCCATCTCTCCACATTACCATTGGCTTCCTCCGAATTTGCCGAAGTAACAAGGGTGGACGTGAGATATGTTCTCATGTCATCCTTTATAGATGCAATCTTTCGGTTGATGTCCCTCAAGCGATTTCCAGTCTTCATACGGAATGTCAGCTCTAATGGAGAGACGTATAACCATTTGTCTGATGTTTGTTTCTGCTTAGAGGCCTGAAGTTGACAAACAGCAAGTATATCTTCAGCATCATGTATCAACTCCCTCAGTCCATCCACAAGAGCACGAACTATATGGTTTTTACGCTTCGATATCTCTGCATCTTTGAGGAAGCTTTGCAATAAGTCAAGTTGTGACTTCATATTCTCGAACTCATCTCGAAATTCAATCACTTTGCGACCTTCAGAAGTAAGTGCATTTATCAGTTTGTCCAAGAAGACGCCAACTACTGCGTCCACCATTCTTTCCTGTACTCCAAAATCATACACATCCAAATAGAACAAGAAGTAAGAAGAAATATGAATCATTTAAAAACTACAACAAGTCTAATTTGCGCTCTTTTGATGAATACAAGGAAGTGCAGATATACATCCAACAACAGGATTTTAAGTGAGGACGGTGTAAACATTTCTCTCTGTCTGATTTTTATTCGTTCCATATACATGAAAATGAAGAATGTAAGCTACTAGGTAAATCAGACATTCAGCAATATTAAAGAATCACAAATTCTTAAGAGGCACAGAGTAAGACATGAAAATCATTCGACTTCTAGTTAATTCATATATGAACTGAGATACAGGATCATTATGCCAGCATGAAACTTAAGGTCAGAATGGTTGTGCTAGCACCTAGCCATGAAGTTAATTTATACTGGGGAATCTCTCCGTGTTTAAAAATACTGAACGATAAAATTTCTTGGATCTAATTTCACAACAGCATGCCTATATAGGTATGTTGTGCATCAAAATATTATGCACAAATAAGCATACATAAGCTCTGAGAGCTGACAAGCCAATTCATTACTATTTACTAATTATGTTAGATTACAAATCTCCAGCAAGCATATTATCTTTCACGGCTAAACCACCTTGTCATCTAGGCATTGTTTGATCAGAGCCCATTTCATGAACATTATAAAGACTATATGGAGAGATATATATATGAAAAGAAATCTACACACAAAACTACAGAAGATAATTTATAGTTACCAGGTAGAGTATCAAAGCAGTATATTATGAATTTGTCAACTATGGTTTTATGAGCTCATATGCAAGTCTTAGTTTGAGGAAAATATAGTTACTATTTGGTAGATATATTTCTTGCAAATACTATAGGTTCCCTACTTTAAATGGAATTATAGTAATATTTCTTCATGTAAACAAGCTTCTGAACTAGGAAGTGAGATCTCTTTAATGCTATGATTGCTCTAAAAGAACACATACATTAAACTAAAAATGTGATTGTGGAACGTACAAGGTTCACAAGCATCTCAAGTGGTGAAGGGGAGCATGAAAGATCTTTTAGCTTCAAATTGAAACTGACAAAGCCTAAATGCAAGATCACAAGGACAGCATGACCATAGTAAGTTTTTGAATAGTTCTTTTTTATATATATATAGTTTTACTATGAAATCATCCAAATTTAAGTGGATTGGACCACCAATTTCCATAGAACTAATTCCATAAGGGAAAATGTTACGAACGATACTTTTTTCAACCCCAATTCCAGTCCCCACATGTTTTGAATTTTTAAAAATTAGATACCTCGTCTAATGAGGCATGTGCTTCTATAAAAAATGATTTATATACTCCAATTAATTGCATGGATCCGTTTATAGAAAATTTAAAAAAATATTAATAAGGTATACACCTCATTAATGTGAGTGTATGGCGCTATATAGGTGTGGGGGGCTAGAATTGGGTAGGTATGTAAGGCTAGAATTGGGGCTGAAAAAAAAACCGTGTAACAAAGCTCATACATAAGTAGTTGTGATTTGTGAATGTTGTCAAAAGGGGTCACATAGTGGGATTACATCACTTGCTAAGCACCCAAGTTATCAATTCCAAGTTAGAGGACCCCAAAACCCAAATCCTAAATTTTCTGAAATCAGTGAG
Source organism: Acorus calamus (assembly GCA_030737845.1). Taxonomy (NCBI): domain Eukaryota; kingdom Viridiplantae; phylum Streptophyta; class Magnoliopsida; order Acorales; family Acoraceae; genus Acorus; species Acorus calamus. The sequence goes on along the minus strand of CM060879.1, from coordinate 23,141,864 downwards.
TGGAATCCCTCAATTCCACTAACATAGAAGCATCATATATTACTATTGGGTTCTGTTTATGTGCATCTTTCATGTTCATGGCATGCAAAAAAAACTACAGAGAGAGGTTTGTAAGGAAAAATCCACACAGAGAACTACAGAGAGAGATTTGCAAGGAAAAATAACTATATAGAAGGAGAGGTGATGGTTACCAAGTAGAGTATGAAAGTAGTGCAACACAGAGAGTCCTAAGGGAAGACCAGAGATGTAGAAAGAGCAGAGCAGAGAAGTCTGTGTTTCTTTCTTTTTTTGTTTTTACATCTTCTTCTTCTTCTTCTTCTTTTGAGAGAAAGAGAGCTCAAAGTCTTCCTCTTATTTTTCCCACAAAGCATTCCAACAAAGGAGAGAGAATAAAAAAAAGGTCTGGTAGGTCCCACGCGCCGTTGGAAAGGTCAAGGGATGTTTATTGAGTCAACAAATTGAATGGACAATAATCACTACATTTTTAAATCTATAATCATCACATTTCACATTGTACCATTCTCTTTTCAATATTTATGGGGTGTGAATAATTTTGAAGCAGTTTAATGGTTCATAAGATGTAATTTCAACATAATTTTAAGGAAATTTTACTTTCAATCTCAATGATATTCCGTCTATGTTTATTTTTTTTTAAATATCATATATTTTATTTAATAAAATATGTATTTTTTATATAAAAAAATTAGACAAATGTAACACTGTTGTATTCTTAGATGATTTCGTTTGGGGTGCTCTGGATAATGTTTTATTATTTTAATGCATTCTAATCACCCTCCTATCGGGGTTTGTAATTCAAAATCAGAAATGAAATTGAGTAGCAAACATCTACCGTTCCTTCAAAAAAAAAAATCCATTTTCAAGCCTTAAATCCAGTTTACAAATGTTTTGAATTTTTTTAAAATAGTTTACCTCATCTAATAAGGTAGACCATTTTTTCAACTGTAACATTACTATTTTTCGAGTGCTTTATATACAGTTTTTTTTTTTCATACCCAATTCTAGTATCACATACGTCGATAGAAAATTAATAGAGCATATACTCACGTTAACGATGTATATGCTTCAATATAAATTTTTTACATTTTTTATAAATACATCTATGCAATTCATCGGAGTATATGTTTTATTTTTTTATAAAAGCATGTACCTCCTTAGATGAGATATGTTATTTTTAAAAATATTTAAAATATATGTAGGCTGGAATTGGATTATACGTAACATTACTCTTTTGTATGCTACTAGCTAAGCCCATAACATTTTCTATCCCCTCAGCCCACTAGTGGCCCAACAATTAAAACCCTTTTTTATGCAATAGGTGATGGACCCCCACTCTCTTTTAATTCGTTGAATGAGCGGCGGCAAGTTCATGTAGCTCTATCTATAGCCTCATACACTGCGGGATCTGGATAATCTGTATATTTTTCTTGCATTTATATCATGTTTGATTCATATGGGACTGTCACATCATCATGTATAATTTCATGTAGTGGTAAATGCATCAAGTGAAATATTTTTATTCCATTTACTTCTATTTGCAACGGTTAGATTTTAATTGCAATACCTACAATGAAAGTCAAACAAAATATAGAGTATATAAAAAAAACAGATGATCTCAATCCATACACTACGATAAGACAATATACTTTATAGTGCACTATCGCAATAGTATATAGTATAATAGTATATAGGATTAGATAAAACTTCATGTAATTCTTATACCCCCTCAATTCACCACAATTTTGTTTAGTTTACCTTGTGACCTAAAAAATCGAACACCCAAAACGTATGTCGGCAGGCCAATTTTAATAGCTGATAAGCTATAGATACCACAAATTATGTCTTTTTACTTTAGCTCTTCAAAACTTGTTATGGTTACCAATTCAATTTTTATTTAATCTTTGTTTGACATAGTTGTCTTTGATTTTTATATATATTTAGATGACTAACTAGTTTATATTATATGTGAAATCTGAAAACGCGCTTTCCACAGCTTGCAAGACATTCTCTCACGTTCATCTTGTCAAACAACCAAACTTATTAGATTTATTTTTTTTCAATTATCTTTTGTGTTTAAAGGAGGAGTCGGTGTTAATAAAATAAAGTTTGGGTAATGGACTTTGAAATAAAGATGTCAATAAAGTTTTTTTTGGAGGGTTTTATATTCAACGTCATTTTAGAAGCTCGTTTGAAAAGTATAATTTTATATAAAATAATTTAATAAAAAAATTAATTATTTAGTAAACTCACTTTCTTTACTTAAAAACCGTTAGACAATGTGTTTGATTTTTTCGATTTCTAAAAGCACATCCAAATAGATTTTAAATATGCACAAACATATATAAGAATAATTAGTATACACACACAAACACTGTACTTTTGAGGTTTGGCAAGGTAACAAATCAACAAAATTTATTTTTTGAGAGAGGAATAAAAAAGAAGATTATATGATTAGATGGATTGCACAATTCAACACTTTTAGACAAAGTCCATGCATGGAAGACATGTTAGGCAATTGATTTTCTTTTTCATTGGGTGTGAGAGATTAACTTAGAATAAAATAAAAAATTAATATATATAGATATTATGGCCTGGTAGACCCATAATATAGTAAAATTGACGACTTGGTTTTCTAGAATTTTCAAATGCTCAAGAAAAAACTTCCTTTGTGGTCCTTACTCTCTAGAGATAACCTAATTTGGGAAAAAATTTGTAATTCCTCAAATGCTCATGTACAAAATTAAAAAATAGAAACACATCTTAGTTACATGATACAATTGAATAACAATTATTAATTCATTACGCGTGGGAATGTGAGATGGTGTGATTAACTTAATATTAGAAGTTCATGGAATTCATGATGTCATCTCTATTTTATATATATGCTAACACAATGGCCTTGGTGTAGTTAGGTATTAATAATATATATATAAGAGTTCTTAAAATTTTCTTTGCACAACCCGTTTTGATTAGAGTCATAGGTTTACTTGTCTATATCTACAGTTTCTCATATTTATCTGATATACAGAACTTGAGAGTGATTCTGTTCATATGATATATTTTTCCTAACTAATGTGATCAGTATATATATATATCCCTGATTATGTCGCCCCTGAAAGTTTTGTCCTTTGGAGAGGCACCAAGGGTCTCAACTACAAAAGCAAAATAATATAGAGGTAAATTAAAATTGATAATAGTTTATCTTTAATTGTTTCTTAAGACCATAGAATTGGATAAAAGATATCGCTCTCATTGCATATTAAGAAGAAAAACTCATATAATCATTACAATCCAAAATGCAGATCACACTGTTCTTTTTTAACAATTATATGTCTCATTTAATAAAATATGTACTTTTATAAAAATGTGAAGTATATATTCCAATGAATTGAACAAAATTATTTATTAAGAAAATGTGAAAAAAATTTGACAAAACATATATCTCGATACAATGAGTAGATGTGGCTAATTAAAGAGGTATTTTGAATTATAGAAATGACTGTGTAACAAAACTCAAACATTTCTTTTATCGTTAGTGAAGACTTGAACTGATCCCTTCAATGCATTACACCACCATTCACAGCACCAATCAAATTCTCTTCTTTTTCATCTTTATTACCTTTTTTCTTTTAATTTTGTCCTCCTCAAGAAACTTCATGGAAGAGCGGCCTAATGAGACTTACAGAAATATTTGCAATGATAGAAAGAAGTAGTCACAATATAAACCTAGTCCACACACATCACAATTAAACAACAGCTTTAGACACCCTTGCTCACCTACTACAAATACATTAATTGGTATAGAAAGAGTGGGAACACTTGACTCGATCTTTGTCCATCAATGCAAACTATAACCTAAAATACTACTAAAAATTTGTATTAGTCTAGTATAGCCTCAACAAACATCTCCTATATAAAGGGTTAGTCCATTCCCTTAGCAAAAGCATCAAAAATCAACCTAACATCTTCTATTCATCTGTTAAAGATTCACTAAAGAAAAGTTTAGTGAGGAGAGGCGATCGCAAACCGTCGATCATGGAGAGCCTCGGAGGGGCGCGACATTGGCCTTGCTTGGCCCTGGCCGTGGTGGTCTGCCTAATGGCTATCACCATTGCCAAGGCGGACGATGACCACTATAAGCCTTACTACTATTCGTCTCCACCACCGCCTTATGTTTACAAGTCTCCACCACCGCCTTCTCCATCTCCTCCTCCACCTTATGTTTACAAGTCACCACCACCTCCGCCTTATGTTTATAAGTCACCTCCGCCGCCGTCGCCATCTCCACCACCTCCATATGTCTACAAGTCACCACCTCCACCATCACCATCTCCTCCTCCTCCATACATTTACAAATCACCCCCTCCACCATCGCCATCACCACCACCTCCATATGTTTACAAGTCACCACCCCCACCATCACCATCTCCCCCACCGCCATATGTTTACAAGTCGCCACCCCCACCATCTCCATCTCCTCCTCCACCTTATGTCTACAAGTCACCCCCACCACCATCTCCATCTCCTCCTCCTCCCTATGTCTACAAGTCACCCCCACCACCATCACCTTCTCCTCCTCCTCCCTATGTCTACAAGTCACCCCCTCCTCCCTCACCATCTCCTCCTCCTCCCTATGTCTACAAGTCACCCCCTCCTCCCTCACCATCTCCTCCTCCCCCCTATGTGTACAAGTCACCACCTCCACCCTCGCCATCTCCTCCTCCTCCCTATGTTTACAAGTCACCACCACCACCATCTCCATCTCCCCCACCACCATATGTGTACAAATCACCTCCCCCTCCATCTCCATCTCCTCCTCCCCCATATGTTTACAAGTCACCACCACCACCATCACCATCTCCCCCACCCCCCTATGTGTACAAGTCACCACCACCACCATCCCCTTCACCACCTCCCCCTTATGTTTACAAGTCACCACCACCACCATCTCCCTCTCCACCCCCTCCATATGTTTACAAGTCCCCACCTCCCCCATCTCCATCCCCACCCCCTCCATATGTCTACAAGTCCCCTCCACCACCATCATCATCCCCACCCCCTCCATATGTCTACAAGTCCCCTCCACCCCCATCTCCATCTCCTCCACCACCATATTTGTACAAGTCCCCACCTCCCCCATCTCCATCACCGCCACCTCCATACGAATACAAGTCACCACCTCCACCTTCCCCGTCACCGCCACCTCCATATGTTTACAAGTCCCCACCTCCCCCATCTCCATCACCGCCGCCTCCATACGTATACAAGTCACCACCTCCACCGTCTCACCCGCGGCCACCACCATACCACTACTATTACAGCTCTCCTCCCCCTCCACCAGTCTACTATTGAAGCTCCAGGCGGAGACATGACATTGGCATCTGGAGTTTGAGTTGAGGTTGATCTTCTAAGGCGTATTTGAGCAAATAAGGGCGCCAAAGTGATTTTTGTGATCTTTTGAAGCAAATAGCCATTGATATATAGCATATTTAAGATTTGTTTCATTACTCTCCAATAACCAGAAGCACAGCCGAACTTGTACGAGATATTGTTGAGATTGCCAAACTTAATACTATTTAATACAAACTCTTCTTCAGTGAAAAAAAAAAAAGTCTCTCTCTCTCTCTCTCTCTCTCTCACGCTCACACACACACACAAGTGGGGGCGCACGGGCTTGACCGTCCAAAACTCAGACACGTGTTTATGTTTTGATAAAAAGTGTATATGATTCAATTTCGAGTTGAATAAAATCATTTTTTAGTAAGTGGAAGAAAAAATTAAATGAGGTATATACATCATATATTTACGTATATATATGATTTCTAATGAGGTATATATGATTGTATTTTAAATTGTAAAAAAATTGAGTACAACAGCGCCCTTGCATGAATGGTTAGAATTATTTTTTTTTGTAGTATTTTTTGTATAATAGCTCACATCAGACTATTACTACTCTTTAGATGTGGGTCACCACTGCTTATATAACTAATCATGAGAATAGAAGCCCACATAATACATAGGATTTTTTTCTATTTACACTTAAGGAATATAATCAGCTAGATTTGATCAAGTCTCCCAACAATAAAGTGTTTCTCTAGCACTCAACCACCAGCATAGAAGACAGGTGATCCAGACTTGTCTGTCATATTCATTCATTCAATGGGCCGCGTTTACCTATTAAGACTGTAAGACCTGGATAGCCATCCAACAAGGTGTTTACTTTCATATTGGGAGTAAATTTTTCATGTTTTCTATTCAATGATTTCATGCTATATATCATAAAATATATATACATTTTTTTATGATATATTTTGTTAGATAAAATTATTATCTTTAAAAAATTAAAATGTACAAGGATTGCATCGCTGAACTTTACATAATTTTTTATCATTTCAGACAGGAAGTTGAGGAGAAAGTGTTGCAGCCTGTAAATTCATGGTTTGTTCAACTCTCCCCCCAAATCCCAATGTAGGTTGGCCAGGTCCCCCTCCATCTCAAAATGAAGAAATAGGTCAACCTTGCCCTCAATATTCTATTCCAAAGATTCTCCTAGCTAGCAATGTGTATTTTGCATGACCAACAGACAAAGGGTTCTCATGTAGTTATAGATTCCTTTTCAAGGGGGATCACAGATATGCATTTTTTTTTTTATAATATCAAACATTGATGACTTTAATATAAAAATGTATTTGGTTTTGTTAGAAGTAATTCTCAGAAATCATGAAAAATGTTATATCTCAATAAGTGATTAATATGAAGAACTCATACATAATATTATTGATAATATAAAAATAATAAGATGAAGAGAGAAAGGGTTGGAATCGTTTGGTCGAGAAGCACATAGGAGATGATAATCTTGAAACGAATATGTCATCTATACTCCCGAAATACAACTTGACCCGCGAGATTCCGCCAACTCCTCATGGTGCGATCAAGTAGAGTCCTCGAATCGAATCCTTGTATTGTCGATGTCTGGAATGGAAGAGATAAGACTTGATCAAAATTTATAGAAAAGAAGAATTATTTTTCTCAGTATGTCATTTTCTTCTCTCTCTTTTTCTGAGTATATCCCATCACCAATTTAGAAAGTCATTATATATATAGGCCAAATTGGAAATAGCTTTGTAACAACTAAAACGGTAAGAAATGAATAATATTAATTACCACATTCAATTCAAATTCGTAACTGCCTAAAAGAGAAGATAAAATATTCATAACCTAATAAAATTTGGATCACAATTAAGAATATATCCAACAGATTTAGTATTGAAGAACAATGAATCTTGTAACTTTTGTTAACCATATTAATTTTTAAAAACTTATTTAAAAATATATTTTTTACTATCATTTTTTTATTATTTAAGAATGATACTTTTAAAATTTGATTCGCAAAAAAACATATGATTTATGTTGCGGGATTTGAACCCACGGAGTACCCTAACCAACTAGACTACAACAGATTTTTTTCTTTTTCTTTTTTTTCAATAAATGCTAGGTTGATCATATATTTATATTTACAACTCGTTCCATGAATGTTAGGTTGATTCTATATTTATATTTATATTTACAACTCAAAAGAAAAAAAAATGTTTTTTTCATATATCATGAACATATCATAAAATCACATTTTTACGGGGGCTTGAAATTTTTATCTAATTATATTTTGTTATGTGATTAAGATTGAATGCATAAGTCAAAGAGTACACAAAAATTATAACAAGAAATAAAATTATAAAATATAAAATAATGAAAAATAAAATCCACAAAATATTCACACACTCGTGCAGTATACTAGTCCCGTTTGGTTCATGTCATGCTCGGACGGAATTTGATTTCATATTTGATTAGTGGTAATTTTGATAGTAATTATGAACTACATTTGAATTAAAATCAAGGGATGTAAAAAAATATGGTGGAATCAGATTCTCACTGTTTATTTGTGATAATCTCAAATTCTATCAAAAATCTTAAATTAACTGACTATTCTATCATTTACAAATTAATCAAATTACACCCCTTCTAAAATAAATAGCGTCTTGTCTCCTTTCTTATCCACCTCCTCCTCTCTTTTTTCCCTCTACAAAATTTAAAACCTTCGGTTGTGTTAGAACTATTTCTCAAAAATCATGAATTAATATTGTATCTCAATAAATCATAATTTTGGGGAATCAATATATTAAGACATCAAGAATAAAAATAATAGAATTAAGAGATAAATGATTGGAATCGCCTGGTCGAGAGGCACATAGGAAATGCTATCCTTGAAACGAATATGTCCTCCATACGCACGGAGTTTCACCGACATAACGTTCCCGAGATACAACTCGACCCGCGAGATTCCGCTGACTCCCCGAGGTGCGATCAAGTGAAGTCCTCAAACTGAATCCTTGTATTGTCGATGCCCGGAATGGAGTAGATAAGGCTTGATCAAGATCAATGGAAAAGAAGAATTATTTTTCTGTCCGTGTCTCTTTTTTCTCTCTCATATTCCAAGTATATGTGTGTGACACAGTGGATAACAAAGAGACTCTTACTGTCAATATTTTCACACAGAGACAAAGGCAATAATATATATATATATATATATATATAGGGAAATGATACTGTGCGGCCGTGCGGCGGCGATCACGGGCCGTCGATCACGGGTCCATCGCATCCGACGGTCGGATGCGATTTACTTCGACCGTCGGATGCAATGGACCTGCGATCGCGGCCGCACGACCGCACGGCCGCACCCTATCATTCGACTATATATATATATATGCATCATGTGAATATGTATAACCTCTCTGTTATTAAAACACACTAAAGAAGATGAGTTTTGATGTTATACGTTTCAACCTCTAATTCTTCAAAATGTTCCATTTTGTAACACGCGCAAATGAATTCAATAATTATTCATGCGTTATTTCATTGGAAACTTGTGCATTTAATTTTCATTTAAGCATGCAATTATACAAAACATTTATGTGTATGTAAAATGCAAAACCCATGCAATTAGAGAATAATAAAATATGTATTTTGGTCACGAAATTCCAACAGGTTGTACATCAAATATGATTTGATTTCATATGAATTTTTAAAAACAAATTTTTTTAATTTTTTTAAGTCAATATAATTTTTTCAATTCTTAGCCCCGGAAGCTTACCAAAAAAAAACATTCTCATCCCGACTTCCCCCACCCTCCACCAATGCAAAAAAATATTTTTTTTATAATTGTAATATAGGTATACAAATAAATTTTGTAAGTAGATGTATAATAGAAAAAATATTTTAGACATTTACATCAAATTCATTTTTTATTTTTCATGTGTGAACCAGACACTGAAAAGTAATTCTTTACAAAAATCTATTTACGAACCAAACAGTCTAATGAAATCTGAATTTCTTATTAAATTATTTTGAATAAAATGATTCTGATATAATAAATCCATCAAAAAAAAATTATACAAATCAAACAAGGCTCTAAAATAAATTAGAAAACCTCCTTTAAAATGCATGCTGCAAAATAGGAAATAGGCCGAGTGCACAATCCTCTTAATTGAAAATGTTTTTGAAATTTTAATCTTTTACCAAACATAACCTTCATTGATGAGATATATTCAAAATATCAACAAATAGGGTAGATACAGAAAGCAATTAATAGGACCATTTTATTAGTAAATAATGAAAAGGAGAGAGAGAGAGAGATAGAAAAACAAACACATGTCACATGGGAAGATTTCTGTTGGTTCAAAACAGGCAGCGAGAGCCTTGGCGGCTCTTGTTGACACCATCTCTGTCTCCCACCACCATCTGTTCCTTCTCTCTCTCTCTCCTTGACAACCCATCAAGACAATTTTTTAATGGTGGTTTTTTGGGTTTTAACCAAGGCACCCTGTCCTTCTCACTGATTACGCAATGTGTATTTTTTTCCAAATATATATAAAACTACTACTTTTTGGTCTTCTATTTGTTGTATGATTGCGACATGTGGGTAATTTATAATTTTTTAATCTTTAAGAGCTGACAAATTGTATTTCTTTTATTGTTTGTGAGCTAAGTCAGCCGGGATTTCTGAAAGTTTAGGTTTTTCTTAGAATCTTTATTAGAATTCGCTGCTTGTTCTGTTTTTCTTGAGTTTTGGGGGATACCCAGATGGGAGTTCATGCCAATTTTGGGTTTTGATGGGTTCATGTTGTAAAAGGTGAGGTTTTTAAGGGTACCCAGTTTGAGATTTTTCATCTGTGTATGATTCTTTGATCTTTAGGGATTCTTGCAGGTTTTGGGTCATCAGGATGGGTTTTGTTTTTGATGGTTCAACTGCGTTTTTTTAATTTGTAAACTTTTAAAATTCCTTATAGAAGAGATACAGAATTTTTTTTGCGATGGTGGGTTTTCAACCATTGAGGTGTTCATGGTCTCTGGTGGCCACCATTGCTTCCGTGGTGGCATTAGTTTATGTGGTCCACATGTTCTTGTCGCCTTTGTTACCTACGTCTCTCGACTACTTCGGCGTCCGACAAGCTCAGACGGCTTGTTCACCGATCAATGGGTCGGTCGGGGAAGGTGGGGCAAGTTTTGGAGGAGTTTCACAGGGGGTGATTGATTTTGATGCGCGATTCCCCACTGACTCTCTTGGGGCGGTGAACTATCGAGGTGCGCCTTGGAAGGCTGAGATTGGAAAATGGTTCTCTGGTTGCGATTCAGTTACAGCAGCAATTGATGTCACTGAGGTAATAGTATGATGATAGAGCCTACTTGCAATTGAATTTTATATGTTGTGGTAATGTGATGTGATTAGAATCCCGTGATATATAAATTTGTTGTGTGTTTGGAATTGGGGAATAGTTTGGGATGTCAGGTTCAAATTGTTTTTGAAAAGGCTGGAAAATTAATATTGAGAAGCCCGCTTTGATTTTTTTATTTTTCTTCCTCATTTTGGGGGTGCAGATCATTGGTCTATGCTGCTTTTTATTCAAATGTTATATAGAAATATTCGTGTGTGATGATGAATTCACTCCAACTCAACATTTTTGAAGATTAAATATAGTTTTGAATATTCTTCCGTCAAAAATTGATGAATATCATGTCTGATGTTGCATTTTTATCATTACCGACTGTCATTTAGATAAGAGATTCAACAACTGGAAAACACTTACCTAAATTACTCTGAAGGAATGACCTTCCGTTTCATGAAAAATTTGTATTTTTCGCAGGATTTCATGGTGGGGGTTTGATCGGTATTGTCATCCACTGTTTGTTTTAACAAGGAACAATCTCTATGCTCTATATATGCAAGCCTGTTAAATTTTACTAAAGTTGCCAAAGCTTGTTTGATTAATATAGCAGTTCTACAAGATATGATTCACAAAAGGAAAATAAAACAAATGCTGTGGCAGGAACATAACATCTAAACAAGTTTAATTCCTGGATGCCTTTTGATTCTTGCATCAACTTCTGCATTAACTGATCAAGATGTGTTTGCAGGGTATAGGTGGAAAGACCTGCAAGAATGAATGTAGTGGTCAAGGCATCTGCAATAAGGAATTGGGTCAGTGCAGATGCTTTCATGGATATACTGGTCAGTATAATCTTTCAGCTTATTCTCTCTTATAACATCCACAATTTTTCTGAGATTTGATTATTGGAGTGTCATCTCTACTTGGGAAAATGTGTTCCCATTTTCCATGATCATTTATTACCAAGAATTTAAAAAAAATGATATTTGATCATCAATATTTTCATTCATTTAATTGTTCTCTAGTATAAGATTCTGAATATGCAAATTTGCTGATATCAAGCATTTAACAAGAATTATAATGGTTTGATGGAACCAAAGGTTAAAATAGATCTACGTAATGAATATTTGCTATCTAACCAATCAGGGATTTTCTCTGTTTGAGGTGCTCAAGCCCATTATATGTGCATTTGAATCAGTGATATTTTTGAAGTCATCGTACCACACTGATTATTTGAGTTTATCTCTTGATCCTTTAGGACATGACAGGATTACACTTAATAGAGCTATTACGTTTTGGAATTTTAGATGTTCATCAGGTTGAGCTCAGTTTGTGGGGGTCCTTTGGGCTCCATATCTCTGTGTTTTGTGGCCAGATTACCAAGGGAAGGGAGATCATTCATTAGCCTATTTCTGCATGATTTACAGAGAATCCCATCTTAACATCAGGATACCAAATCAAACTATGAGGGCTTCCCATCTCCACATTTTAGGACTGGAGCAACCCTAGTAATCATATAGCACACCCTTATATTAAAAAATAACTTTAATGTCTCTCTTATATTAATAAATCTGTCTTCAAGCAACTCTTTTTCCTTATGTAGTGCCTGATGTCCATTTACTATTTTTTATTTACATCCATTAGCAAACATGTTTTAAGTTTTCTATACGAAAAATTGCATACAAACCTTATAATTTCTACTGAATAATAGGGGAAGCGTGCTCCGAAAAATTGCAGCTGAACTGCAATTTTCCAGGATCTGCCGAGGAACCGTTTGGGCCATGGGTTGTTTCTATTTGCCCTGCCCAATGTGATACGACAAGAGCCATGTGCTTTTGTGGGGAAGGGACAAAGTATCCAAATCGTCCAGTACCCGAGGCATGTGGATTTAAGATAAAGTAAGGCTACACTTCATATAATATTCTCTTTATATCAACAATTTATCAAGATATTCCACGAGTGATAGATTTGATTTCAATTGATACATTTCCAGCCTACCAACCAAACCTGATGGTCCTAAGATCACTAATTGGACGAGGGCTGACCTTGATAACATATTTACCTATAATAGTAGCAAATTTGGGTGGTGTAATGTGGATCCGAAGGAAGCATATGCAGGAAAGGTGAAATATAAAGTGGAATGTGATTGTAAGTATGATGGACTTTGGGGACAATTCTGTGAGATTCCATCAACATGTAGCTGCCTCAACCAGTGCTCTGGACATGGACACTGTCGTGGTGGATTTTGTCAGGTATAGAATCTCTCAGTCTGTACTTCATGTTTTATAATTTATCAATAATTTTTGTTTCTCCTTTTCATTGTTTAAATGTTTCACTTGATCAAAGTGATCATTAGTTGACACCTGTGCTGTATATTTTTCTTCTAGTGCGACAAAGGCTGGCATGGCATAGATTGTAGTGTCCCATCTGTATTATCACCTATACAAGAATGGCCTAAATGGCTTCGACCAGCTACAGTTGATGTGCCTGATGAAGCACACTTCACCAGTAATGATGTGAATGTAAAAGCTGTGGTGAAAAAAAAGAGGCCTCTTGTATATGTATATGATTTACCTCCTGAGTTCAATAGTCACCTCCTTGAGGTATGTAATGTCACTTTTCACAAATTTTCCATCAGTTATACAAGCTTTCATCTTAATCTTTATTCTTTTTGGTATTACAGGGGCGCCATTACAAATTCGAGTGTATAAACAGAATATATAGTGAACAGAACACAACAATTTGGACAGATCAGCTGTATGGGGCTCAGGTGGTTTATCCGTCCCAGTCTTGTGTGTCATTTCGACACAGAAATACTATTTATTCTTATTTACTTCTATTTCTGCATTTGCAGATGGCCCTCTATGAAAGCATTCTGTCTAGCCCACACCGCACATTAAATGGTGAAGAAGCAGATTATTTCTATGTTCCCGTTCTTGATTCATGTATTATAGCTCGGGCAGATGATGCTCCCCATCTGAGCATGCGGGTATAGCTTATCCAACTGTTGTATATTATTTAGTGAATATTGATACCCTGAAAATCATGAAATTTGGGGCCTATAGTAACTTTTCTAACTTTCTAATACATGTATTTTCATCCATGTTAGGAAACAATGGGTTTGAGGAGCGCCCTAACATTGGAAATCTATAGGAAGGCTTATGATCATATTGTTGAACAATACCCATATTGGAATCGCTCATCTGGAAGAGATCATATCTGGGTATGCTGTAGAGATAAAGAGCTAAAACTGTTTTTTTTCATAATTATTTCCTGACACTAATCATAATGGTACTCATCTTTCAAGATAGTTCTTTTCATGGGATGAAGGAGCTTGTTACGCCCCTAAAGAAATTTGGAATAGCATGATGTTAGTGCACTGGGGAAACACAAATTCGAAGCACAATCACTCAACAACAGCATACTGGGCAGATAATTGGGACCGCATACCTTCTGACAAAAGAGGAGACCATCCATGCTTTGACCCAGAGAAGGATCTTGTTCTTCCTGCATGGAAAAGGCCTGACCCGGATACTTTAAAATTAAAACTATGGACCAGGTAACTGCCAGGACCATTGCCTAAATGATATACAAACTATTATTTGAATAATTTTAGTCTTGCAGAATGATATCAATTACATATATCTCTGCAGACCTCGTAACGAGCGGACAAAATTATTCTACTTCAATGGAAACCTGGGACCCGCTTATGCAAATGGAAGACCTGAAAGCACGTACGTCAGGCACTCTTTTGACTATAACATTTTTTTTTTCATTCATGTCTTGCTAAACTATATTGATTTCTTGTTCGAGGTGATCCAGGTATAGTATGGGCATCAGGCAAATAGTAGCTGAAGAATTTGGGTCGACTCCAAACAAAGAAGGAAAGCTAGGGAAGCAATATAATGCAAATGTTACTGTGACACCGGAAAGATCTTTTAACTATTATGGCGAATTAGCTAGTTCCACATTTTGTGGGGTCTTTCCAGGGGATGGTTGGAGTGGTCGCATGGAAGATAGCATCCTTCAAGGATGCATACCTGTCATAATTCAGGTACATTTAGTGCTTCAAGGAAGCCTTTATACTAGCTGTTATTGAAAATGGAGTTTTCAGTTACCTTCCATGGCCCCGTAACCCTGCTTGAAACTGATTGTCAAATTGATTCTGCTTATGCAAGATCAGTTTTCAAATAATCGGTTCCAAATGATTTTTTTTTTCCTTCAGTCTTTGGTTTTGGATTTTGGTATTTAAGTGTTTAAAGTGCAGTTATGAAAAAAATAGTTGGGATCAGCTTCTATGAAAAGCTGTTTTGAAAAATTTGTTCCAAACAGGGCCCAAGTTCTCTGGAAAAAACTTTTAGTCTTGTGGTGATTATGTAATTATTCGTATGTTTCAGGATGGGATTTTCCTTCCATATGAGAACATACTTAATTATAAAAGCTTTGCTATTCGCATCAAGGAGGACGAGATCCAAGATTTGATACGAATCCTCCAAGTAAGCATTTTTGTTCATTTAAACATAATAGGGATTTTTATTTTTTTCATTTAAACAAAAATTGTTACAAAATAAATAATCACTTATTTTTTTCATACATTTGTTACACAATAATATAATCACTTATTTTTCTTATTGTAGGGGTACAATGAAACGCAAATTGAGTTCATGCTTTCAAATGTACGCAACATCTGGCAGAGATTCTTATACCGTGACGCCATTTTGCTTGAGGCAGAGAGGGAGAAAAAATTGTTTGGTCGAACCTATGACTGGGGTGAGGAGATCTCAAAGTTGGGGGATGACGACGTTTTGTCGACTTTTATGCAGGTAATTGCTTATTTTTCAATTCTAAGAATCACTAATGGACCTGATAGAAACACTGTATTTCATGATCAATTGAAGATGCAATTCCATGACTTGTGGGATTTTTTTTAAACTTTATGCCTTTGCCTATTTAAATGCCCACAAGTCCTTTATACAATAACTTTTGCATACTGCACACATTATGATTTTTGTGAAGTACATATATTTGACTAATGAAGTATATATTTTTATATTTTTACGTTTTTTGTAATAGAGCATATACTGTCATAATGGAGTATATATTGCGATTTCATATACCATATTAGTAATATGACATTTGCATAAAGGACCTAGTATATCAGCACCCATTTGGATAAGATACAAACATACAGTCGCATGAAGTAGATGGAACCATGAAAATATCCTACATTTTTTCCCCTGCCATCCATATCACCGCCTCCATATCACATCAATATAATTTGTTCTTGAAACTGTCGCGTTTAAAGGTACTGCACTACAAGTTGCACAATGACCCTTGGAGGCGCCATCTTCGATCTAAACAGAAGGATTTTGGTTTACCAAAAGCATGCCTGATGAGCACGTCGTAGCGAATCTGAATTGTACAAAGGGATATAATTGGTTTTTGGTTTCCAGGGATTGACCTAGATGTATCGGCTGCTTTGTTGTAAAGATGAGAGAATTTCTGTTACAAGCATCAAAAATTTGTCATTGTAGCTGGTTTTTTTGTCCAGATTTTTCATGTTCTTTTTTGTTTCTGAGATGTAAACATGTTATTCAATAATTTTGAAATCCGTGATATGTTCATTTTTGTCCGAATTTCTCCAAATCCCTCAGCGGCACAGGTATGCACTTTTTCCCTAGCCAATTAAATTTTTTTTTCACTTAAAAAAACATAATGAAAAATAATTATGATTTATATATCTCATTAAACAATATATTCTTTTTGTGTTTAATTGTATATTTGACTGTTATATAAATTAATTTTATCATATATATTTTGTTGTATTGGTGTTATTCAATTTTTACAATTGTGAGATAGATAAGCTATATTTCCAAGTATATGTACAAGATTGATAGTAAGACTTTGGGATGTTTAAACCAAATTTTAATGCCCATTTTCATGCTCGAACCCAGGTTATCCTGTGAAAATCTGGATCATTCGTAAAATGATTTTTGGACCTATTTGGAGTTCATTCTCATTATGCATTCATGTGTTCATTCTTGAACATCGAAGTAAAACGCGTTTGAAATCATCCATTCATACGTTCATTCTTTAACATTCATAATCAAATCTCTTTCTATAGAATCTCCTAGAACAGGATTTCTGAAAATGAATAATTCTCTTGAAAAAATTCATTTAAATGACATGAACCAAATGGGATTAACTGTTTGTGCACTATAAAATTTGAGAAGACGTGAATTTGGAAGTTTGACACACTGAACTGTTAGACCACCCACAGCACAAAATGTATGTTATTGATGTTAAGTTACTGATTGTCAGATAAAAATTGGGGCAGCAGCCCATAAAAATTTATAATTTATAAATGTATAAACTCAGAAACCCCAGATTTGGGGAATCGATGCTAGAAATAAAATTCCGGATTGTATGAATCAGAGTGAGTGTCTTCAAAAAAAATCATAAGTATTTGGCCAACCATGGGAGCTCCTTGCAATCCTTCAATGCAAAAGCCACATCATCACTGCAGAGGGAAGGAAAACCAATGTTCAGTATCAGTTTCAAATATGAATTGCTAATAAGATGGCATAACACTATCTTGTAAGCGTCAAATCTTCTTCAAAAGTGCCCATTTTTTTTAGCAGTTAGAAAATCAGATAAAACAGTGTTCAATGTGGGTGGATATGGATTATGACATGATCTGACTGAAGGTGCTGGTTTGGAGAATTATTTTTACATGTTTTCCTGGATAAAAGTTAGGTTCTATTGCCATTTTTAGAACTTATAAACCAAAGATGTCAGCTGGACACAAATTCAGGAGTATCAGAACTTACGTTGGGAAATTAAGCTGCAATTTTTGCATACTATGCTTTGCGCCCTCCTCGCAAAGAATGATTCGGCACTCCCCAAGTTTACATCTGCAAACAAATTACAAACAGTGAAAGATTTAGTATCTGGTCTCCTAACAAAATGTATGTACTAAAAAAAATGATGAAGTGCAAAACACTTGTGCATACTGTATTTTTGGAACAACTCGTCAAAGAAAGTAAGTGAAAATCACAAATTAAAGGAAGATTTGCAGGTTGATTCTATATGTTAACCCACTATATGCACATGGATGATTAAATACATACAAATTCAGTAGAATGGGATTTGCATGTGGTATACTCACCCAACTCTCAAGAGGCTGTCCCATCCAGGAAATTTTTCCCCATTATTAGTGCATAGACTAGAAACAGTAGTTGCCAGCTGCAAATTCACAATGTGATAAACACATTATATCAGATGTTGAACTAAGCTAATAGTTCATGGAGAATCACGCATAAATGAATGAATATATTCATAAGAGGCAGTGTTTATTAATGCACGTATCAGATTAAATTTAACAACTCATAATTTTGAAGTAATTTCTTATGAAAGCAACATGTGTTTCCAAGTGATGTTGAGGAATACACAGTTGTAGTCCACACAAGTATGGCCAAAGCAATAATTTCTATGGAATCTGAATAGTGGAAAAGAACACAAAGATTGAACTAAATGACCAAGTATTAAATCAGGTGAACATGCATAACCAGCAAAATTAAGAAGTGGGGGCTTATCAGTTCGAAGGGTCTCTGTTGATCTCAAGAGACATTGATGAATTTGAGATAAAACAATATAAATATTTTAAAAAAAATGTTAAACGATTTAGAATAATTTATGGTGGAGAAGCAATGAGATCTAATATTGTAACCAAGGTACCTTGCCAAAGGTCAGCTCGCCCATTCCTGTTTTGTACAGCTCATGTACCATGGCCACCAACATAATTTTACATAATTTTGAAGCACTCTTCATTATCTGTCAAACAAAATCACAATAAATTTTCTGTGAGTAAATAAATAAATCATAGTTCTCTTCCTCATAAACCATAATAGTTAGACCTTCATCTTTAAAACTAAATATCAAGCGTGACTCGGAATCCAATTCATGGTTTGCTACAGCAAGTGGCATTCAGTTTTTTTTCTTGCTCTAGTGTTTAGCCTGTGAAACCAGAGAAGTCTATTGAATAATATGTACTGGTTATTTTAACTTATTCGGACTTCTTCATTTTGCCACTTTAACATATTTTTCAGTGTGTTATAAAACATGAACTAGTAGAAGTAAATTCATGGATCCAGCATCCACTCACTTTAATATGAGGTGCCTGAAACATTTCCTGTATGGCAGCATCCACATTGGACATAGTGATAATGCATTTCCCTGGAATACAAAGTCATCTGAACATGTTAGGGAGCTTTTCAGGAGTTCTTCAAAATATACAATACCTAAAACATATGCAAGTAAATTTCAATTGAATTTACAATTAGAATTTATGACACTGAAAAATAGATGTGCAAAATTCAACCATCCAGATTAAATGGCGGCTGAGACCCTACAATGTCATAGATTAATTTAATAAGGACAAATCTGCATCACTAACCTAAGCAGAAAGATTAATGGATTGGCTGCTAGACAAGCTGGACACGAAAATATAGTTGAAGAAATTATTCGTTCATTTTTAATATTGCTATCTATCTTGCAGTATGCTTGCCTGTAGCAGAACTATGAAGGGGGGGTGTTGTCATGGATGATTGCAGTGACTGCTTAAGTTGATAATCGGCAAGCTCTGCTGCGCGCCTACATATTTCCAAAGCACGCCGGGCATCTCCAGAGATAGCTGCAACCTATCATACACAGAAAAGATAAATATAAGCTGTAAAAATGAACTAAAAATTTATGATGGACTCTTCATGCATAAGACATGTATCATTGCACAGTACTAAATCCACGTGAGGTAACTTGCACATAGATCAGACCAAAGTATGCTTTCAGTTACATATTAGTGATCTTTATTTAAGAATCCTGAAAATAAAACACAAAAAACAGAAACATCTCTACTGCCACCGAGTCACCGACTTACCTTCCTTGAAGCAAATTCTACAGCCTGCTTCTCAAATGCATCAATGTCTTTAAGACGACTCAGTATGATTTCCTGTAGTTGTTGGTAATTATAGGGTCCAAAACATAGCCTTTGAATTCCCATACGGCTCGATATCCGGGGAAGTAACTTTTCTGGTAAATCCATTGTATTTGCAATTCCTGCACAAGAATGCATAGGATTTATTAGTTAGTTAAAACAAAAGGGTGGCAAAATGCATAGTAAAGAATATAACACACCTATTACAATCAATTTTGAATGAGGTTTAGTAGGCCAGTCAAGAATATTGTATAGAACCTGTCATAGAACAAATGATTTTTATTTTCATATTTTCCAATAAACCAGTAGACGGTAGTGGAAAAAAGGAGCCCAAGTATAGAGTGGAAAACAATTGCAAAGATTACCGATTGGTTCCTGGTCACAAGAAGATCTAGCTCATCTATGAGGAGAATACAAGGTTGATTTTCTTTCTTATCAACTTTAGGCCCACCTGAGAACCTTTCATTCAGCAAATGAAGGGCCTTTTTCCATCCAACCCTGTGTCCACTTAAAGCTTCGTATATAACCTGCAAATTGCTTCACTCAGATAAAATGTGGATATAAGAGAGAGTAAAAAAGTGTGACAGAGGCTAACATAATTTCTTACCCTATATATAGCCTCTGGAGAGGACAATTTTAAACCATTTATCTCAACAAAGCAACAAGGTCTCATGCTTCCAGCTTCAACTTCGGACCTTAGCTTCTTCATCACCGCAAGCACGCTCATAGTCTATATTTAAGTGAAAATTCAGGGAATGTTGTTTGATGAGTAAATAATGAAACCCGACTATCAATTTCCCTTTACTCTCATAACTGTGACAAATAAATGAAAATTAACATGATGAAGGAATATCTTTGTATAAAGAGAAACTAAATTTACCTTCCCAGTTCCAGGGACACCATGAATATAAAGGCAACGACCTAAACATTGGTCCTCACAAATAGCACCCTTGATAAATGATGTGATCTCTTCCATTTCTCTGACATACAAGCATATGACTTAGTAAACTATACCTTGAACATGAAACTTGTATAACATCACCAAGCATCACTTACTTATTTCTGCAAGGCAATGATTTTGGTAAAGTTGCCAAAAGCAGTGTCGCCTTTGCTTTCTCGAGATCAGTCTGCTTATGGGATCTCACATGTCCTGGGATCTTTTTTGCACCTATTCTTTGAAGACCATACATCCGTCCCTTCCTAGAGTTCTGCGCAAAATAATGGATAGTTATTATTAGATGACTCTAATACTCTGCAGGATAAATGAGTGTGTTCAGTGTGCACAATGTGGATAATTAAGTTGATCGATATTGCCAATCTATAATCCCCGAATCAACATCACTATCCGCAACAAATACAGAATAACTTTCACTCTCAAAGAACACCAATGAATGTACCGCTGCCAATCCTTGATGGTGGTATTTTTGAGCTTTGGCATCCATGTGATCCTCTTCCTCTTCAAACTCTGAATCCTCTTCTGAGTCATTGCCAGGCTCCTTATAAGACTCCCATTCTTCATCACTGCCTGCTTGTCCATCTTTCTGACATTCGAGGTTCCACATAGCAACAAAAAAAATCAGTAACATGAGATAATAAATCTCAGTAAGTTACATCTATATCTTGAAATGCCAAAAATCTCACCTCATCATCATCAATATCCGCAATGCGCTTAAAACTATGCCAACAAACATCATACTCATATTCACAAAGAAAGACATCATCCCCCTCATCGTTGGCTTTAGCAAATTCTTTAGGACTCATAACATAGCAATGTCGAACCACAGATTCCAACTACAAAAGCAGACACTCGGAAGTTAATATTATCTACTGACAAAAAACCCATACATACTTAGGAAATCTGACAAACAACTAGCTGATAAAGGTTCATCTATCGCTTGTTCTTGAGCAAATAGACCCACCCCAAAAGGATTTATGATTGAAACAATGATTTCCACAAGAATTTAAAAAATTTAACAAACTAATCTAAAAGACAATTAGAAAATCTTTAATCAATGGATTCAAGATTTGAAATTTAACCCAAAGAAAAGATTTTCCTTACCTCAATTTCACCACAATCATTCGTGCTATAGACCTCCCTCCGAAGATTATGTGGCTGCCGCCCTGCAGCCGTCTCTTCAGGAATCAAATACCACCTCCCCTTAAACCAATAAGTTCCATCCGATTCTCTCCACAGACTACCCCCAAACAAAAAGGTTTCAATCAAAAAAGACAAACAAACAAACACATCAATTTCAATCAAAGCCCAAGTCTTTTCACTACCTCTCGATCCGCACCGCCCACAACTCACTCGACAGAAGCTTCTCCCTCGCCGTCCTCCTCAACCTCTTCCCTTCCGGAGGCCTCGGCAGCTCCAGTCTCTTACCCGACTTCCGAGGCGGTTCGCAGAACATGCAAACCCAGTCCCCTTCGGGAACCTCCTTCAAGGGGGGTCGGAGGCACCCCAAATGGAACCCATTGAGGCACCTGTCGCATTCGATCATCGTCTCCCTCCCCGACTCGAAGCAGACCCTGCAGTCCTCCAACTCGGGATCATCGTCGTCATCGTCACCGCTCTCCTTCCGCTTCACGTACACATCATCCCCCACCTCGAACTCCGCGCCGTCATAGACCACCTTCTTGTAGTGGATCCGGCGCTTTCTCGAACTCCTCCCCGGGGGGCCTCGGGTTCCGATCGCCTCCTCCTCCTCTTCTTCCCCGAATCGGCGACATCCGGGGTGAGGGGCGCGACCTGCGGCGGCGGCGGCGGTGGCGGCGGGGGGACCGGGGAGGGGTTCTTGGATTCTTGGGTTCTGGTCTTGGGGCGCGATTTCCGAGGCGGAGGGGTCTCGAGATGCGCGGAAACCGATGGGGCGGAGGAGGAGAGGCGGAGGGAGCGGCGGAGAGGGGTTGTGCCGGGGGTTTGGGGGGATCTGGGAGGGGTGGATTTGGGGACCCTGAGGGGGGTCGAAGCCATGGCGGGAGAGAGAGAAGTGGCGGGAAAAGATGGTGACGGCGGCGGATTGTTGTTGGGGGGTTGTTATATAGGGTTGGAATGGATGGGAGAAATGGCGGGAAAATGGAGCCGTTGAGGGGGGGGGGAGTCACGTGGTTTTTGGTTGGACCGCGTGATTGGTGGGGCTTTGCGGGGTGAGGCTGGATCGACGGCTGTAACGGTCGGATCGCAAAGTCGCTTTTTTTTTTCTTGAGCGTTGTTAAGGAAAAGTTATCTTTCGCAATTATAATGATTATAATTCATAATATATATATATATACATAATATATTTAATTGGGTATTATTTTGTTAATACGAGTACAGAGTACCCGAGTCCGAATCCAATCAAAACTGGTTTCGGTTGGTCTGATTAATATTGAATTGCACAATGTATGAATCGAATTACACATTGTATGAATCAAACTGCATAATTAATTGTTGAGCCAATCGATTCATAAATTGTATAGTTTAATTCATAAGTTGAGTAGTTTTATACAGACCGAAGCCAGTCTAAACTCGGTCCGGACTACCTTATGAGATATATTAGATTTAAAATGAAACTGAAGAAAAATTGTATGTAATTGCGCTCTTTACCGTGCATAGGTTTATCATGAAATATTGAATATGACGTTTTTTTTAATACATATTTGTCTAATTAAGCACATATTATTATGAAAGTAAAATATATGTGATCAACACATATTTTCGTGTTAAAAAAAATATATATATAAACTAGCATACACTACACTAGTTGATTATATAATGTATTATAATAGTATATATTTCATTAGTAGAGTGTATAGTTGATTGGGGGACTTCTTCTGGACTACATAAAGTGTTACAAACGAACCTAAGAGTATCAACAATCTTTCAGTTAATAACGTAAAGACAATGAATTGTATCTACGCATTTGTATATTAATTTATTAAAAGTATATTTTATGGATCATGTATAATTTATAAAATAAAGTATTTACCGTAACAAACTATTCTATACGTGTTTCTGGAGAAAAAAAAATAGTGTTTTTATCCAACTAAACTCTTACCTGGTCAAGTTAAATACAAGTCACATGTAACAATTCTTATGGGAGTTGAAAAAGTTACTAGAGAAAAAAAATTGTTAAGATCATGTCTCGTGGATCTAGTGTACCCACCTCGAATAGTCACGATAAAGTCATTTAGAATGAGCATCTAAATGACTGAATTAAATAAGATTTGACTTAACTAATTAGATAAAGTATATCTCAAACAAAATTTGTTTGTAATTATAATTTGTTGAAAATTTATTGAAAAGATTATTAAGATTTGTTTTTATAAATAACCCCATGATTTGATGTTTCATTTGGCATTGGGTATTTTTCGTGGCAATTGATTCTCAAAAGATCTGAGAGATTTAGAAGAGTAAAGAAAAAAAAAAACCAAGAGATGGAAACTATCGTATTTTGTCTTGACATCGAGGTCACTTGCTCTTCTTGTGGTTCTCTTCTTTCTCAACACAACTATACTTCTAACTTAATCGATCGCTTATGTCTAACTGATGATTGCACTTACATAATTGTGTTGAGAAAGAAGTCTCATCGACGCACACTGTGTGTTTTGTTCGGTTCGTGCTCCCGTCATCCACACCACTGTCCAAACCCGAGCATGCATATATATAGCCTTCACATAATCACTGGTAGACTCACCTCTTCGTGATGGTTAAGCATACAAGCATGTATATATAGCATGTCATTCAATCATTTTATGATACGTATTTTTGTAATCGATTCACGTCAGATTGGATCACTAAATTAATTATTATTTTTAAATTATTACATCAATTTTTCAATTCACTACGCTTTAGATTTTGTAATTAGTCATACATGTTTAGGGCTGCAACTCGGACAAGTTAGGTCCGGGTTGACCTCAATCCGAACCCAATCGAATTCTAAACTACTTAATCCTAACCCGACCCAACCCAACCCAAGTTTCAATTTGAATTGGATCAACCCGAACTCAACCCGTAATTAAATAAACCAACCCGACCAAAGCCGAATTGGACTAACCCGACCCCAACCCGATTTTCAACCCGAATTGGACCAACTCGACCCAACTCAAATTTCTAACATGATGTACATATTATATAAATCAATCCGACCCAACTCATAAGATTAACTAGGTTTACCTAAAATTTGTACTACCCATGTTAGAACCTACAGAATGAACAACCATGATTTTTTTTAACTATTTGTTTACGGGTTTGGGTTGGGCCAGGTTGTGAGTGAGGTAAACCGAACTCAACTCGATTTATGAGTTAACCCGAATTGACTACTCAAACTCGATTTGATCAACCCAACCCATGTAAAAATCGAGTTCGGGTTTAACCTGACCCAAGTTGCAGCCTTATACATGTTTATCCAAACAAATCAAATTTAAGCAAATTATATCAATATTTTAAAATTTTAATAATTCAATATTATATACATTCATTGAATCTATTTTAATTGAAATCAATAAAAATTCGGTACATTATTTTTATAGTAGTATAAAAAAATATTATATGACAGAAATTTATTATTTATTTTTTTTAAAAGATAAACGGTAGGCACCCTTCTATTAAAAGGAAAGAGCTCAAAGGAAAATAATAGTCAAAGTTCGTGCAACAAACCTAGTAGAGATGAGTCTAATATATTTCGAAGCACGGACAAAAATAAAAATACATTACATCTCAATAAGAAACCTTTCCTCCCTAAAACACATCTTTGTGTCCCAAGCACAGAAACAACCCCAATCAACAATACAATGAACTGCAGTCTCTCAAATATTATCTCCCCTTAAATAAAGAGAGGTTGCGAGTAAGCCATATTGCCCAAAAAAGAACAGGAATATAAGACTGAGAAATTTTTGTGCACGGGCTCCTATCGCCTGATCTTCGAAGCCTTCTACCAGCCTCCCAAAGCTCCTCCAACGAAGAGAAAAGAACAGTCCAACCCGGAAGTAGAGCCAAGCCATCCCCATACACTCCTCACCATCGGGCACGTAACCATAAGATGCTCCACTGTCTCCTCTTTCGAATGACAAAGAGAACAAAGGATATCTCTATCATTAGCCCAACGAGCTCTGTATGATTTCATTAGGATCCTTCTTAAGTACACGGTCCATGTGAATGCTTTGATTTTTAAAGGAATATTGCAACCCTAAATTTCTTGTATTTGTGGGCCGTAACCAAAGAACCTATTCTAAATCTCCTGTGCCAAGAATAACAACTATGGACATAGAACCCTTCCCGTGGCTTGTCATGTCAAATGACTGTATCCCTTGCTCCATGCACCACCGACACTCCATAGGTAGCTATCTACTTCATCCCCTTGAAGCCTATGACCCACCTGGATATCCCAATAGCCAACTTCCCCTCTCCCCACCTAAAATTGGTTTACGGAGCCCTCTTTGTTCCTCGCAATCTCGAATATGCTAAGGAAACGAAGAAGAAGAGCCACATCACCAACCCACAAATCTTGCCAGAACCTATCCACGTCGCCTGTGCCAACCTCTCACCAAATCCCCTTCTCGAAGTTCGTTTGTAATACAGAAATGTCCTTTCATAATTTAGACATGGAACTAGAAGGGCGAGAGAACCTACTAGGCCGAGGACCGAAGAGATTTCTCCCTGATGACCGAACACCATTCCAGATTTGGGGAAAACAACCACCTCCAAAGTACACAAGAGAGTCACATTCATATCTTCGAGGTTCAAAATCCACCACAAGAGAGCCACATTAAATGATATTTTTTTTGGGTGGACATAAAGTCATAAACATTTTTTTTATGAACATAAAGTCATAAATATGTCACCTATGTTTGTGTTATTCATGGAGCATTTATATCAACGTTCATTTGATTCATATAGAAAACTAAATATTTATTTATTTGTGTATTTACTGTAATAATGTCTCAGCCAATAATCTATATTACTATATAAAAGGCTACTAAACCAAAAATCATCCATTTGACCATTTTACCCCTCTCAATAACTTTAATCCTATTCTAATCCATCCACATAGCCATTTGACCATTTTAACCCTTCCATGATAATCAATTTACACCACCTCTTAAATCAAAATCATCATCAATCCCAAAACCATTTCACACCCAAACATTATTATTATTATTGATTACTATTAAAACCCTTCAAATAAAAAATTCATTACTCATCAAATTTATTTATCTATCTATCTAAATCTATATCTATCTATATTATCTATATTACTATATAAAAGTCTCTTATCACAAAAAAAATTGCCAAATGACCATTTTATCCTTACAAATCCACTCAATCTCGTCACAGTCCATTCACATCACTTTAATCACAATCAAATCACTATTTTACCCCTATTCAATCCCATTAACATATATTAACATGCCATTTATTGGCGTAGAATCCCTAATTTTTTAATGTTAACACCATTTATTGTGTGTATATATATGTGTAAAAATCACTCCTTTTATACACAATCATGTTATATAAAGCAAAAGCATGTTATATAATATGTCCTATTATATTTATACATGAATAATATCAGTATATTTATACATAATTAATATATAATGCTATTTAAATAATAATTTATTAATTATTTAAAAAACTAATTATTGAAAAAGTCATTCTTTTTCAAGCGATGTGTTAACTATTTTATTTACTCTATGTGTCATCTTAGGGGATTTATTTATTTAGACATGGGATGTAAATGTGTCAATTATTAGACATTTAAAAATGACAAACTACATTGAGAACCATTTAAAAAATAATAACAAAATATCATATAGATATAAAACAATAATTCGAATTGTTAACAACTAAATATTATATAGATATAACGCAATAATTTGAATTGTTTAACAACTAAATATCATATAGATATAACGCAATAATTTGAATTGTTTAACAACTAAATATCATATAGATATAACACAATAATTCGAATTGTGTGATGTGAGAATCACAAAATCACCACACAAAATCAACGGACATATGGCTTTTTCATACTCTCAATGCAGCATTACACATAACCCTTCAACTTCCCCCTCATAAACCGCCACCCTCACATAATCACATTCATCCCCTCTCTATTCAATTCCCTCATAAACCGCCACATTTATTCTCGTGACAATGAATACTCATTCATTTTCTTCCCCATTCTTTGGGATAAATGGATCTATCATCACCTCTCTCTTTTTTCATCTCTCCTGCAATTAGATACCTAATTTCAAAGCAAACAATCCATGGTCATTGTTGTTTTAATTGTCTGCCTATTGTGAAAGTTTGGATATCTATTTTAGACAAAGCTTTCCACAACTGATGGTGATGAGTTCCAAATCTCATTTTTATATTCTTGTCTCTTTTTATTTTCACAGGACACACTTTTCAATCCTTATGCTTTGGGTTGTGGTAATCTATTCGATATGTTATGTGCTTGTTCCTCTGCTTCTGTTTTCTTGTTTCGAGGACGACAGCTCTTAAAAGAACCAAATATCCGATATGTAGAATGGTCAAGAGACTCAGCCGATGTCGAACAGGAGGACCACTTCGACTGTGTGTAAGTGCATAAATTCTGTAACATATTTATTGTTTATAATATATTGATAAATATATAGATACTAAATTATTTATATTTTAAAAATTAAAAAATTTCATATACTAAAAGATTTACTATTTATAAAGGATATATAAAGTGTCACATATATTGTATATCCTCATTACATGTAGATTTTTATATTATATCTTAACATATTATATAAATTATTAATAATAACATATTTATATAAAATATCCTCATTACAATTTATATTATATATTTTAATAATTTTTATAATATGTTACACTTTACAACTTGCAACATATAAATTGAATATATATATCATATATTATTTTATTATATATATATATTATAAATCTTTTTTTCCTGTCATGTAATTTACATGATTCATTTATATGATGATATACAATATTTTTTTTCGATTTTTTTCATGTGGGATTTTTAATAGGGCATCAAATGGATGCTCAATTGTCACATCATTTCTTTCTTTCACAATTTCTAAGTGACACGGTGGTCCAACCCAACGAGCAACAAATTAAAAAATTATGAGAATGACTTCACTTATTTGATATCTTTTTATATTTTTATGGTTTATTGTTTCGATTCTATAAGGTTTTGTTTCAAACACATTTTATACTTTTATATTTTTTTTCTTTGTTTTATGTATTAGTAACAAATTTAGTTTAGAAATGATAAATTCCACCAATATCTTAAAAAAATAATTTTTTCAAGTAACTATGATTTATGCCAGTCCAATAAATTCCTAAACCCTAAACCCATGCCTATAGAAAAATTAACAAAATATTAAGTATTACAAATATTTATCAAAAGGGAAACATGTGTATTGTTAAGAAAATAAATAATAAAAATTGAATCAAACCATGTGTTCTAGAAGTGTGAAACACAAATTGTAAAATTAAATGTATAAAATAACATTACGAAGTAAATAATGCTATAAAATTTACACAAATTTGAAAATTGTGAATATACAAAAAAAATATTATTTGGAATCTTAAATATTTTTTAAGTATTTTCTTAAATATATAAAAACTTCATTCTCTATATGTTTTGTTGTGTGTGTGTGTGTATTAAAAAAATGAAGAGGATAGTATATATGAGTTGATCTATATTTGTGTGTTCCATCAAATTTGTATTTGTTCTGTTTTGTATTGTGTATTTTCCAAGTTCAAATGATATATAATATATCCTACATTTTCTCTATCAAAAATAACTTTTAAAAAAAGTTCTTATATACTTGTGTCAATCAAATTCTTATTAGATATGTACTTCTATAATTGTGGTGTATTTTCAACTGTTTGTTATTATCCTTTTTTGTGTGTATTTAAAAATAAATTCAATATATTATCTAAAAAAATATAGTATGTGGATTCTGTCAAAGATGTCAATTTGCAAAAAAAAAGAAAAGAAAAAGTCGTGCATTTTCGTTTGGGCATTAAAAGGAATATGATATTATCATTTATCAAATCTCAGTGTGATTTGAGTTCTACAAATATGTTGTACTTTATAACAAAAATGGTATTTGAAATGATAAATTACACCAAGATCTTAAAAAAAATACTAATTATACAGCATAGCTATGATTGATGCCAATCCAATAAAACTAAAATCTAAATTCTAGACCTATGTTTATAGGAAAATAACACAATAGTAAATCTTATGAATGTTATGGAAAAGACAACATAGGTATTAGTAAGAAAATATAATAAATAAACAAATTGTATCAAACCAACCGAGATCATTCTAGAAGTGTGAAAACATAAATTTTAAAAATCAAATTTAAAAAATAACACTATTTAAGTAAATAATATTTAAAAATTATTACAAATGTGAAAACTATGAAAATCAATTATAGTTGTGCAATATTAATATATCTAAAAAAAATGTGAGGTTATGCATTTTCATTTTAGTATATATCTAAAAGCCAGATGTTATTACTATATGTTATTTCTCAATGTTATTTGAGCTTCACAAATCAAATTTAAATGTCATCATTTTTTATCCAAATATTAAGCTGTTTAATATATTTATAACAAGTCATGTAAAAAATGAATGCCTTTAGAAAGAACTCGAATAATCATGTAAGGGAATGAAAATCGCATATAAACATTCACATATCTTTATCTTAAGACAAAAAATAACATATCATGTACCTGTCAGCTACATAGGAAAAAATCTCATAGAAACCAGATATGATATCATCATATAATAGTTCATAAAAAATTAACATCTTATACAGTAGGAATGATTGCCCATGATGGTCACCGTAATGAATATGAAAGAATTATTTTACAATTCATTTAATTTGAATATAAAGATTGCATTATTTGTTTTTTTTAAATGATCAATTATATATAGATACTAACTTCATTTTGCTTCGATCATGTTTTAGGCCTAATATACTAAAATATGATGGTTTACTATCTGGTTATTTTTTTCTTAATTTTTAAATATTTTTTCGTTCTGTGTATCAGTTTTTTTATTGAAAAAATGCATATGGGATATTGTCTACTGTAATATGTTGTTTTGCATGTTTGGCACCATATTTTAATTTTATAAGGACTTTCGATCTAAGGTTCAATGATATATAGTTTCATCCTAAATATGAGTTAAAACATTATTTATTATTAATCAAGGGTACGTAGTCAATTATATATATATATATATATATATATATATATATATATATATATATATATATATATCACAAAATCTACTCATTTGAGTTTCTATTTAAGTATATATTTCATTACACAATCAAAATTAGAATAATATATTTGGCAACATATAATTAGTTTTATATAACGACATAACATATATTTTGGTTAATGGATGAATGAATAAATATTAAATTTCTAACATTTAGAGTCATATTTATATGTTATTGTAACTAAATTATTGAGATGAATGTTACTCAAAAAATATATTAGATTTTGTTCATGTGCATTTGCACATACACAGCAAACAGTAAAAAAAAAGAAAAACAAACAAAAGAAGCCAATAAAGCAAACCCATCAAATCAAAACCGTCCAATCCAGAGACCCCACACAACATCTGTGCCCACCGATTCCGACGGCTGGGATCAGGAGATCCACAAAAAATCTTTACCCTCCGATCAACTATTTATTTCAATAAATTCTCACGTAATGACATCCAGCTCCGAGGGGCTTTACAGTCTTTTCCACTGAAAGCCGAAACAGAGCTTAAAGAGGGGACACAGAGCGAGAGAGAGAGAGAGAGACTTTCAATCAATTTCTGCAAAAGAGAGATTCTCAATTTGATAATTTAGAGTTTCATAAAAAACGCAATCATGGTGAGCATCTGAACGAACCCTGAATCCCCGATTATATGTGTATATCGTTATTTGGTTTGCAAGTTTGTTTTTATGTGTTGTTTTTTGTTTGATTAATCTTTGTTTGATCTCGAAATCGATGTGTTTTTTTATGGGTGTGTTTTTTTTTTAAATCTTTGGTGCAATAGAATCTGAAAGCGAGCGACTTTTTGTTGGATTCTAGTTAAAATTAGGGTTTACATGGAACTACGGGTGGGGAGCTCCCACCATTTGTCAAAAATGGAAACTTTAGGGTTTAAGTGCAATTGGAAACCTTTTTTTAACTGGGTGTACTTTTGTGCAGCATTTGATTCAAATTTTTTTTTTTGGAATTGTTGAAGTATCACTATGAGCTGGTTTTATGGTGTTTGATGATGTTTGGGGGTTGACTATGGAAAATTGGGTGTGGATTTATTGATTTTAGTTCTTTGTGGGTTAAGTTTTAACTATCATTTTTGACAAAGGAACAAGGAATCATTTTAATGAAAATGGGTTTCAAACTATTTTTGTAGATAGCTATTGGGTGTTCATAATTTATGAAATGGTTTGTCCCTTTTGTTTTTATGGATGATTTATGTATATATTAATTTTTGTTAATAGCTAAAACCATGGTCTGGTTGGCAGCATAAGTTGGGAAGAGGACACCGTGACAAAGTTCAGCAGTTCATGGCCATAACTGGATCAAGGTAAATCTGATTTTGCTGCATACTATGTATCATATGTTTGTTCGTGATTATAGTTATTAGTTAATGTGGGTTTGAATTGTTTGATATCTTGTCTCCATGCCCTCTATACTTATCCGTGGCAAATCTATGGTGGTTTCTTTTTTAAAAAATTTGGTATCAGAGATATGAATTTTTATTAGCTCGAAAAATATACAATTAAATGGGTAATTGTTATTTAATCAAGCTAATTTTTTTTAACCATTTTGAATCAAATCCCACCTAAACTTGTTTTTTAATCAAATGGAATCATGGATTTCAATAATAGATCAAAGGATCTAACAACTCTACATGGAAAAAACATGAATGCCCTCCAATATGTTTGCACGTAAAATTTATGAGAATTAATGGGCTCTATCTTACGATTGTTGATTGTACGGATATTCCACTAAAATGGAGCTTTTATTCATCTGTTGGCACATGATTTCTTAATTACCAGTTATCTTTTCTCTTTTTTTTTTCCAGTTCGTGCAGACTGAATTCCTTTCTTGTTGTGTGTTCAGTGATAAGGTTGCTCTCCAGGCATTAAAGGCCAGTGATTGGCACCTAGAAGCTGCATTTGATATATTTTACAGCCAACCACATAGTAGATCAGTAACTGATTCTAGACACCTTGAGGAGCTCTACAATAGATACAAAGGTAAGTTGTCCTTTTTTTTAATGATCAAGGATGTTGCTTGTTTCATCTTTCTTATCAATGGATTTCTGTGTAGCTATTTTTCAAGGTTCAGGATGCCTAATTTTTCCATATGAATGAGTAGATAATTTATGCTACGTGACACTGTCTATTTACTTATTTTTGGCTGGATTTGGGATACAATCAACATTTATGTCATTCATATTTGTTATCCAATTGATGACATTGCAATTAAGTTACTGTCATGACGATGTGTACATGCAACGTTATAGAAAGTAGAATTTGAACATTACATTCACTGACCAGTAATGTTTGGATCACTTTTTCTTGGTAGATTTTATGTGCATGCTGCTATATATCAGAGGTGTGTAGTGTAAAAGGTGTATTTATCTGTTGCATCAAGTCACATTTACATGTGCAATTCTGTATCCTGAGTGCCTAAATATTCTTGGTGAATGACACTTGGAAGAAAAACTCTTTTTATAGATGACAACCATGCAATTAAAAGTGTATTAGCTGATCCAAGATATCTTCACTGCATTTGTTTTGCAGTGGGTGCATTACTTTAGATGATTGGTTCACGAACTTTGAAAGATATTTTTAACGCATGATAAATACTAATTTTCCGTTAAAATGTATGTTAAAATATATCCTGCGGTACTATCCTATGAGCAATGAGCATTGATTGCAGTCCTGTTTGTTAAGATAAAGAGTCCTCTGTTGCTATCCATATTTTATGTAATTCAGGGCTCTATAATTTAGTGCAGATCCTTATCTGATGAAGTTGTTCTGAGGAACAGTTATATGCTTTGGCAAGATTGAGGATGCTATGTTTACGTTTTTTGCTACTTCAATTGTTATAATTATTACATTTAGAAGATTTTGATGCTACTAAGTTCATTTTACTGGTAGTCTTCTAGAATATAATGTATTTTATTTTATTTAATTTATACAGATCCTTATGTTGATATGATCTTGGTTGATGGAATCACTCTTCTTTGCAATGATTTGCAGGTAATATTTCTAACACTTGTTTCAGTTTGAATATATTTACCCTGCCTCTTCACCCTCTCCCCATACAAGCTTTTGTATCTGTGTAGATATTTTTTTTTTTGGATTATACGTACCTTGTTGAATTATCAACAGATAATCTTCCATTGCTGCATTAATTTTCCCTGTAGTGTTTTCTTGTGGCCCTCTGGAATTTGTCTGTTGATGCACAAGCCCATGTTGCTTTTTATGCTATTTTATTCTTCTTCTTTTTTTTGCCTGTGCCTCCATTGATTATTTTTGACTTCTTGTCCCTGATGTGTGATATTTAATTAAGGTTTCTCTTGTACTTGCAGGTGGATCCTCAAGATATTGTTATGGTATGTGTGTAACTAAACTGAGCGTTAGTTTCAGTAATAATTTGCAGTAACTTTTATGAGCATTCAGAGTACATATGGGGATTATCACTTTTCGATTTGTTAGTGTTGACATTAGATTGATGCATACTGGGGATTCTTTTTTATGTCTGCCATGGCAATAGCACAATGATTACATCATATCCATTTTAATGCATTTGTAAATGTAAGTAACTGCTTACCAAAAATAAAAATAAATGTGTAAGTGACCATGTGAAGTATAACCATCTTGTTTTTTTTTTTTTTTTTTTTGTCTTCTGACATATCAGATTTATAAGTTCTGTCAACTCTCTTTTTTAGAAATTGTCTGATGTTTGGCTAACTTACAAACTCAAAAGTGATATACATGTTCTTATTTTATATCTTGCATTTCTAGTATCTTTTGATAAGATATGTTTGTATTGATTATTTTTGCTTAAGGTTTTTTTAATATATGTAGTTGGTTGTGTCCTGGCACATGAAAGCTGCCACCATGTGTGAATTTTCTCGGCAAGAATTCATGACTGGATTACAGTCGTTGGGGTATGAACTTGGACTTGTTTTTTATATGGCTGTAGTAATGACACTGCTACTTTATTGTGTCAAATCTTTTGTATACTGAATTTGTATCTGAGGCTACAGCAAGGACTTTTGGGTGGGTTTACTGATTATTAAACACTTGAGTGGCAGGGTTGATTCAATAGACAAATTTCGTGAGAAGATACCATTAATGCGTGCGGAGCTTAAAGACGAGCGTAAGTACACTTCTTTCCTACAATGGATTGTATTTATAAAGGAAATGTAGTATGCATTTCCCATTTGGTTGGAATTCTTTTTGTGGTCATCAAATGAAGATGTTTTTCTTGATCCCGGTTATCAGATGGAAGAGAATCTTATGAAAACATATGTAAACTGTACTACAGTGAATTTATGTTGATTCATACAATTATTTTTATCCTTGTCTATCTATTATAAAATTGACATTTCCTGTTTCTTTAAATGTCCAGATAAATTTCGCGAGATTTACAACTTTTCCTTTTCCTGGGCTAAAGAGAAGGTATGCATAATCTATGAGATGGAATTTCTTTTTATGTTACTCATGACTGACTGGCTGGAAGCATTTTGTGCATGAATAAAAGCTGATACTCATGACAAGTGCTTGTATAACTAGTGATTTCTGATGATCTTGTAACTTTATTGAAAGGATGAATGACCGAGAACATTGGCAGTGAATTTTATTTCACATGCATGATGCATATTGATGAACATTGAGTCATTGACATAATGTCTGGAAGCATCCTCATTCTTCAGTGTCTTTAGTTTTCTCTGCCTTTTGTCATCCCTATATTGTGGAAGAAGATACATTTAACCATTGAAACTTATTCTTGTCAGTCTTTGCTCTACTTTATAACATCACATGTTATCTGAACCAAATGCTAGACATCAAATATGTGGTAATATCTTTCATGTGAAATTGTGTTTCACTATCTGCTTCTCATATATAACAATCTGGAATTTCTCCAATTAATTGGATAATATTATTTTTTTGAGTGATTGGGGTTGTATATGGTTAATGAGCATCACATTAGACAGCATTGAGTCTCATGTTGCTAACTGTGCAGTCATCTTGAGGCACACTAGTTATCGTTGAGTTTCTCTAATCAAATCACTTTCTGGTGATGTAAAATGTGTGATATAATATATTGACTAATAACATTAGCTTTATTAGTGCCATTGGATTGCGTCAATTTGAATTTTTTTGTCTGAACTGTGATTGTCCACATAAAGTAGCAAACTAGCAATTAGTCCCGTGTATGGCATCAGATGACCGCTGAATTGCAACTTCTTATGTATTTTTGTGGTTGATGTCTTATCTTCTGATTCGGTCAAAATGATAAATTGAGATGTGATTGCATTGGTTCATTAAGGATTCACCTAGAAATTGTTGCATTGGGCAGTTTAAAAGAGGATAAGATTATGGGAAAACCAGAAATTGTTGCTTTTCATTTTCAAAGAATGAGAGTCGGAGAGAGAATCGACAAAGCGGAAAGTGAGACCCTGGTCAAAGTTCCTCAGAATGGATTTAAAGGATATGAGTAGAAAGGATTTAAAGGATCACAACATATGCCTGGATGGCAGTCAATGCAGAAATGAATCAACAACCCTGACTGGAAATTATTGGGAAGGAGTGTTGCAATATAGATATTACCACAATTATTTGCTATTCTTGTTGTTATTGTTCTGATGATGTTTGTTTTCATGTTATTAATCAGCTCTATAATAGTGTCGACAGATCTGCTACTTTTGATGATGCAATTAGGCAAATGTGATTTTATAGCATCCTATGTACATCACAACATATTTTTATTAACACAAGCATCAGACCTGGTTTACAAGAGCAATGCATGAATACTTCATCGAAAATAACACATGAATGGTGGTTCTTTTTCCTGGCTTACCTTAATTTATTAACATCAGTTTCATGATAACAGGGTCAGAAATCATTGGCTTTGGATACAGCTATTGGCATGTGGCAGCTACTATTTGCTGAGAGACATTGGCCTTTAGTTGACCATTGGTGCCAATTCTTGCAGGTAATATAAACTGTATCAATGCAAATTTCATGACTTTTTTCTTTTGACGTACCAGCTTTGATTGTGATTCAAGTGCACGTGGGTTGTAAATAATTAATTAGAATGTATGTTATACATTCCCTCATGTAGCATGTAAATCACAGTCCTAAAATTTTCCTTACAACTTTCTTGTGGTAAACTGCAGTCACCAGCCAATGTTAGATCAGATTATCCATTTAAAGTCTAATGTTTGATATGAAATTAGCCAATTCAGGAGGTTATCTGCAAGTTGGAGTTGTCCCAATTGATGGGCATTGGACAGCATGGCAATTGGAATGTATACAGTCAATGTTGGAATTACTTGGAAATAAATTTCTTCTGGATAAACTATGATAATGTCCATGCAGATAGATCCTCCTACTCCATAAGCATTAGCTCCAATGAAGTCAGACCATTTATCAAGGACCATAGAATGCCAATTCAAGGTGTTTCGGGGCTTTTAGTGGGACCAGTTCCCACGGGGTATTGGCAGATCATCAAGGATGTGGAGGGATATCATACAGGAGGGTTTATCATGGGCAGTATGTTGGGAGATTGGATCGGGTTCATCAGTGACATTTTGGGATGATGTGTGGCTTGGTGAGGTGCCGCTGAGGGAGAGATTCCCGTTTATCTTTCAGATTTCAAGGGAACCCAGTGGTATGGTGTGCCAATTCTGAAAGATCAGGGGCGAAGGGGGGATATTGGGAGGTCCAGGTGCAAAGAAACCTTAATGATTGTGAGATGGACAGCTGTCTCTCTCTCCTTGAGCTGCTACAAATGGTGGAGGTGAATCTGGGAATGGGGGAATAGTCTGGTGTGGATTCCGGGGGGATCAGCGGGCTTCACAGTCAAAAGTTGCTATGTGTGGGTAAGAAGGAAGAAACAGGTAGTCCAAGCACAAGGAAATTTGGGGATGCAAGGTTCCTTTGAAGGTTAGAGCATTTATGTGGTTGGTTTACCAGCATAAGGTTCTCACCAAGTCTAGTATTGCTCGTTGGTCTCTGGCTGTGGACCCGGCGTGTGCTTTGTGCGGCTTAGAGGAGGAGACGGTTGATCACCTTTTTGTTGGGTGTCCCATGGTCTGGCAGGTGTGGGGCTGGCTGTACTACAGGTTTGGGGGGTGGTTTCGATGATGTGGAGGGGATGTGGGAGGCGGGCAGGAGGTTGCGGACAGCCAGGGATTGGTCTTTGAGAGCCAAGATTTTGCAATCTTATATCCTGGTGGTGTTGTGGGCGGTGTGGTTGTCCTGGAACACGACCGTTTTTAGAGGTCAAACTCCATATGCAGAAAACATTTGGGAGGTTGCATGCGTAAACGTCTCTTCTACTATTGGGGCACTAATTTCTTTGCTCGTCTCCATGTTTTTTTCCTTCTTTTCTGCATATTTTTTAGCTTATCCTTTGTAATTTCTCCATGGGCTTTGGCCTTTTATTAATACAAAGGTGATCGCCTATCGTTTCCGTAAAAAAAATGTGGACTATACAACTGTTTTTTTATGGTGAACCCAACTACAGGCACGTGCTGTCATAAAATCATTGTTGATATTCTTAATCATTTTTTGCACATGAAATATATTTCTTCCCTTTTTCAATATCTCAGTATTTTTATTTGTGGTATTGTTTAATACCATGATATGGGTTCATTTCTTTTGATGCTCTGTTTATATAATAATTACTACCCTTTATCTAAATTCAGGATAGACACAACAAAGCAATCTCAAGGGACACCTGGTCTCAACTGCTAGAATTCGCCAAGGTAAGCCCATGCTCATCGCGCTTTGTATTGTATTCTCACATTTATGCATGCATATACTTAATTCAGACGAAGTTGTGCACCATCCCATGTTTCATTGTAAAGTTTGGCATGCAATGAAATGTCATCTTGCGACAATTTGTTCTGTCATGATTATCCCGGTTTGCTTTTTGTTTTTAAAGTTCCCCATCTCTTCTGTCGAATGCAGACCGTTGATCCTTTGTTGTCGAACTATGATGCGGAGGGTGCTTGGCCCTATCTAATCGATGAATTCGTGGAGTACCTGATCGAGAATGGCGTGATCCAAAAGAGTGGTTGAAAGGGGAACTGAGAATCCTCTGTTGGAGGTGATGTATACTAGCATTCCTCATCCATTCAGGTATGCATAAAAAATGCGTTGTCTGATGGAATCAATTCCTATCGGTGTTTTGTTGGTTATTCACTCCTAAGATTGAACACAAACTCAGGCATGATTGTGTTATGCTCAACTGTGAAGTTTTAGTCAATTAGATTATCAATTTTATATACTTTATTTATGATTATGAAATGTTTTCCAACAATATAATGAGGACATTATAAAATGAAAGCGGTGTGGGGTTTGGAAAATTTTCATGGCATCAACTGGTGGTGAGTCGCATGGCAGCCAAGATATGCCATGATAGACAGACATGTATATTGGGTGAATGGGTTGTTTTCATTATTCATATTCAAATATTGATGCTCATATTCATATTTGTTTTTTAAAAGGAAAAAGTTGCACTCAATTGCACATGTTTTCATTTAATATGATTTTATAAAAAGTGAACTGAAGCATTTATTTCAATGAGTTGAATGGTATTGTTTTTCAAATGTGAAATTTTTTAATGAGGCACTTGTTACTGTGGATAGAGGGGATTTATGAGGTTTCATCAAAGATGACAAATATATTTCAATGAATATGAGATTGTAAATGAGGTTGAAAAAATAACCGTGTAACAACGCAAAAAAAAATAATTTTTTTAAGGGAAGTGATAGGCATTTAGCCTTAATTAATTACACACAGGGAAATACAAGAGTAGGGACTTTGGTGTTGCTTTTATGGATTTAGCAAAAATATCAATATATTTCACTTATATCAATAATTTTTTTGGATGTTCTGATGTGTTGATAGAATCCGATTACCGTATGTCATCCAATTAGTTTATATCTAATCAGTTTACACACCTAATTAATTATTGTTAAGTGAATGATATTTTTTTATTAAAGAAAAAACATTGATTTTTTAATGCAATTTTGCATGTTCTAACGAACTTGTCATGCTAATTTAATTGTTACATAAATGGTGTTTACGTGACAACTTGGTTCATAAAACAATGAACTGTGTTTCCTCAATTTCAGTAGCTTGTTATAGATAATTTATGAGAGAATATAATGGAATGATTGAGATATTAGAGAAATCCAAAATGACTTTAAAAGTTAATTTGAAGATATTTAAAACACAGTATCAATTGACTTTTATTCAACGGAGATGATTGTCAGATAGAAATCCTTTTAATTTTCTTGGTTTTTGTTATGTAAGATTGAGTAGTTATAATATAAATAATTTATATGTAATTTGATTTTTTTAATATTCTGAATATGAATTTGTATAATAGAAAATTTTTAATAACTATTTTATTTCATTTGTTTTTATTAAATATTTTTGACATATCATGTGATTTTATTAATATTATTTTCTTATCACACATAATAAAATATATTCTTAGCCGATCCATAATGAACTCTGCTTCTTTTTATTTTAGACTCATGGAGTAATTGTATATTTATGCAATGCAATTCTTATGATTTAGTTTATTTTTAATTTTGTCCTGTTTTGTTTCTGACTATTCATCAGTTTCTCATACATGATTTTCTTATTGTAGACTTTATTATTGTTTTTGTGGATTTAATAAATTTTGTCTCACTATTTTTTTTATTTACACTTAAAAATTTGTTTCGACCTTCTAACTTGTATTGTGAGCAGCCCATATGTTGCACATATTTTTTAAGTGAATAATATATATATTTTTTTGACAAGGAAAAAGGTTTAAGGTAATTTTTGTATGTTCCTAACTAACTTGTCATGCAAATTTAATTGTTAACTAAATACATTTCATGTGACAACTTGGTTCATAAAACAATACACATTGTTTCAAAATTTCCATTGAAATTTTTTGTAACAAGGAATTAATTGATGGAGAAATTATGATTTATTAAAATGCTTAGCGTTGAAGGAGATATTAGAGGACACCAAAAAAATTTATTAAAATGTTTATGAGAACATTAAATGACAAATTGCAGTTTTCTGTTTTTGATTAATTTTTAGTTTATTAATTTTTAGTTTCAGGTTAAGTTAACATTAATTTCAATTATTTTAAATATATATAATATATTCTCTGATCATCGCTTTCCAAAATAAATTATTTGTACCATGTCACTTTTATGGAAAAAAATTTCATTTTTTTTAATAATACATTTTTTAAATATAGAACAAATCGATGTCCCAATTGGTATAAAGTAAATCAACGTCAACAAAAATTTTTATATTAACATCACTAATATTTAATGAATAGTGAACAAATTATTAGTTAAAGCATTTATTAACATGCTACATCTAATGTTGAGATGGATGGAACAATGAGTGAGATACATCTCTCTAGTAGCATCACAATTATAATGATATTTAGGGACAAAATTATAATTTCACTAATATTTTATCAAACAAATACCAAATATACAACCCACTGTTGCAAAATCTCTTTTTCATTATATATTTGGTATTAGAAATTTAGAAACATCTAGTAATACACGTGAATTGAAGGTTTTGTTTGGAAAATATGTGTTTAATTAGCTAGATAAAAAAAATAAAAAATCTGCTTTACACACAGTTCCTTTGCTCCAATCGCATTCTCATATATCATGTTAGTCATCGAGTGACTAAGAAGTATATACCCTGTTAATTTTTTGACACCGTTAAAAGTGGTTCCATTTTATTCGAAATAAAACCATATACAAGTTTTATCAAAACAATTTTTTAAGGCAAAGTTAGGCCATTATATAACTTAATATCATATGTTTGGATTAGAAAATTTAATAAATTTGTAGATGAAAGCATTGGAGAGTTTTGAAAATTCGAATATGAATTTGAATCAGAAAATGTTTGACTCAGTAATTTTTACAGTATAAAACTTAGACCATACATGTTTATGTTATTTTAAATAGTAAACATCATCTAACGAATTATATGTTTTATGGGGGTAGTCGATACGGACTTTGATGGATTTTTGTGGACATTGTTTAAGTGATGAATTTTTGTAGACTTTGCAGACTTTCACAGACTTTTGCAGATTTTTATAGACTTTTGCAGACTTTCATAGATTGACTCTCATGGACTTTCACAGACTTTTGCAGACTTTCACAGACTCTTGTAGACTTTCACATATTAACTCTCATGGACTTTCACAGACATTTGTAGACTTTCATAAATCACTCTCATATACTTTCACAGACTTTCACAGACAGTTGCAGACTTTCACAAATCACTCTCATGGACTTTCATGGACTTTCACAGACCTTCACAGACATTTGCAGACTTTCACAAATCACTCTCGTGGACTTTTAAAGACTTTCACAGATTTTAGCATTCTTTCACAGATTGACTATTTTCACATATGGATTTCTATTAATAAACACAATAATGTTTTTGGATTTAAATAACAAATAAAGAACTCATCATACCCAACATAAAATATAATTTAATATAGTAAATATCAATCTTCACTTATCTGAAATGCATATTGCTAGAATGCCATGATAAAAAATAAGTAATGAAAATAATTGATTGCAATACAAACAAATCCATAATTCTTACATTCATCAAACATATGAGTCGATATCAATATTTCATACATATTTACATTCATAAAAAATTCTTCTTTATTCGAAACAATTGATCTAAAATAAATAAAAAAAAAAGAAAAAAACCTTATATTGAGAAAAATCCACAATGAGCTAACCTTTTTTTCTGTTATAGAGAGAGAATTTCATAGAGGGGAGGAATGCGTTTTTAATTAAGAAGACAATAAAAAATAAGAAAATATATATATTATATAAAAATCATATATTACATCTCTTCAAATATAATGAAATAAAATCATAAATTATATTACTTAAAATAAAATAAAATAAAAGTGATCATTATATTACTTTAAATAAAAAATGAAATAAAAGCAATCAATATATTTAGTCATATATATTCATATGCCTAAATATATCTTTTTATTTTATATATGTTTGAACATTATAAAAAAATGGATGTATATTATACAAAAATAGAAACATCTTCAAAGCAAGTCAAATAAAACATTTTACATATAATCAAATCTATAATAAATCTATATTTTAGAAAATAATTGTGGATGATTTAGGCATATATTATATAATATATAAATGAAATGATTTATTGCAACACAAACAAATCTACCATTCTCATATATTCATCAAACATTTGAGGTGATAGCAATATTTCATACAAATGGACATTCAGAAAAAAAAAATATAAATAAAGAAAAAAAATGTGAATAAAAATATGAAAGGCATGGAATAAAAATCATAAATGAGTTTTGTTGAAAGAAAAACAAGAAGAAATATTCACAATACTGGAATAAAGTCCATGAGATGGGATTCTGAAATGACTTTTTCTTTTGTATTTCTCTCTCTAAAGTCCACAAAAGTCCACAAAAGTCCACAAAAGTCTTTACAAATCCTGTTTAAATTGAATAACACAAGACAAAATGTCTACTACGAAGAGTCTCAATCGAATAACGCTGGACTTTTTGTCCACGAAATAATGTCTCAATCGAATAACACTGGATTTTATGTCCACGAAATAATGTCTCAATCGAATAACACTGGACTTTTTGTCCACGAAATAATGTCTCAATCGAATAACGCTGGACTTTTTGTCCACGAAATAATGTCTCAATCGAATAACGCTGGACTTTTTGTCCACGAAATAATGTCTCAATCGAATAACGCTGGACTTTTTGTCCATGAAATAATGTCTCAATTGAATAACACTGGACTTTTTGTCCACAAACCAATGTTCTGATTGAAAAATACAAGATTTACAAATCCATGGACATGGATAATTTGTCCATGAAAATCCTAATTGACTACCCCCCTATTAATAAAAAGTATGTCCTTTCATTTTGAGTTTAATAAATCTATTTTTAGTAAGTGTAAGAAAAATTTAATAAGATATGTACATCGTCTAATTATATATATACTTAACTGGATTTCTATTGAGATATATAAGATTTTATTTTGTACTATTAAAAAAAGTTGAATTAGTTATGAAAGAAGTTATGGTTGTGAATTGACATTGGGTTGATCGAATTTTTGTTTTTATTTTTTTGTTTTGTTTATTATGCTTTTGTGAATCAAGGGAAAGACTTGAATGGACAATCAAGAACATTTTTTTACTAGGGTCGCTTAATTGAAATGAAGGTAAAACATTTAATAATGTTAGGTAGTCCTCCGTACAGTCTTGTGTACAGTAGAGGTAGCAAATGTTTTAATTTTTTTTAAATAATAAACGTCATCTAATAATGTATATTTTTTAATGAAAAGTGTATATCGCTCCATTATAAATTGAATGAACTCATTTTTAACAAATATAGAAAAGATTAACGATGTACATATCTCAATTAAGGAGTTATATACCTCGTTGGATGGTTATAGAGGTATATGGAC
This sequence comes from Acorus calamus, assembly GCA_030737845.1. Classification (NCBI taxonomy): domain Eukaryota; kingdom Viridiplantae; phylum Streptophyta; class Magnoliopsida; order Acorales; family Acoraceae; genus Acorus; species Acorus calamus. The sequence goes on along the minus strand of CM060879.1, from coordinate 23,097,336 downwards.
TGTGGTCCGTGCAGATTGTGTGTAATCACACTCTTTTATTTGATTGAATTCCGTGGTTTTTTTATTCATTCACTTTGTAATTTTTTTACTCGTTTCAAGATTAGATAATTTGTGAGGTTGTCATTTCATATTTAACACCGCCTAATTTGTGAGGTTGTCATTTCATATTCAACGCCGCCCGATCCCATGTTTGGTTTGAGAATTAAGTTATGTTGAGGTTAATGACTATTCTAATATAAATAAGAATAAAATAATTTTTTGTTTGGTTGTGTTTTAAATTATTCTTGTTGAGAAATGTAATAATAAAGTTTTTGTTATTTGAATAAGGTGTGTATAAAGATTTATAAAATGGAAAAAAATGATGACAATTGATTTGAAAGTTGATTTGTAAGAGGAGATGACAGTTGATTTAAAATAAGTCCACATAATCTTTTGATTTGAATGATCTGGAATAACTTAATTACAGGTGTTAGCTAGAATCTATATATCATTTCATACCAGTTAATTCTGACATACAAATTCTTATTTATTCCAGTCTTCCAAACATCCATAATGAGATTATTTTGACTAATTCTAACTTATTCAGACTAATTTTGTTTAATTTGTTTTTCTATGGCTGTAGAAGTAGAAACCGATGTCCAAAAAGAAGTTAGAGGGAAGAGAAAGGCGTAGAGGAGACAAGAGAGTTCTAGTAACCATGTTAGTAAGCATTTCCCTGGTTCATATTTTGCTCCAAAGACTGGCTTTTGTTGCATTTAGGATTCTAATGAATGGAACACGAAAAGTGTCATGAACTCCCTCTTTTTTTTTTTTCTTTTTTTTCTTTTTAGAAACGGTGAACAATTGCTACTCTGAATATATATATTGATTGTCGAAGTTTACAAGAGCCAGAATGAGCTATCAAAAAGAAGATAAGGGGGAGGGAAAGAGGAAAAAAAAGTTAAAACACAAGCCGTGAAACAGGATACAGGAGCATTGAATAGAAGAGAATTCTATATCACCCCAAAATCCCCACGCCATGTCGGTCGCCCTCGAATTCCATATCGATAAGCATTGACTTGATATTACGTCCCCACAATTTGGAATTTTGATAGAGCGTGTTGTTTCTTGAAGGCAAGTCAAGCTCAAGAAACATGATAAGACTTGTGATGGCGACATGACGGCTAGTAAAACTCAAGAAAATCAAAGACTAGCTACTTGGTCAAAGGTGGAGTTCACATGATACACTTTGCTTACATGATCTTACTTTGAATATGGGTAGTGGACTCATGACGGTGATTATTGAATGAATCATGTCTCAGATTGGTAGGCACCTAATTGACTAGATTATTTAAGATATGATCTTAACTAATTAATTAGATAGAATATATAAATATCGTCAATATATGGTTGAATGGATGACATGTGTTCATGAGTATTTATGTGATTTTTGTATATAATTTTTAATTAATGAAATTATGAAATGTTATTGTTAGGATCCAAGTGCAGACAGCTGGTCGCTCCAATGTTCGTCAACTATGCACAAGTGACAAAGTGTGCATTTTCTTTGGAGAATCCAAAAAAGTATATAACATAAAAAGTCAGTCAATTAAATGGTATAATTATTTATCCACTTGGAGCGGATGTTGACTTTTAAATTAACTGTATATTATAAATGTTCGGTCAATGACTCATATTATAAGTTTCTAATTTTAGAAGATAAAATACAATAATTTTGTTCTTATTCGAATTTTTTTAAAATTGAAATAAAAAGTCAAAATAAATGTTTCAACTTTTAAATTGAATAAAATAACTATATTTTTATTTTAAAATTAAGACAATTATATACACTTTATCCGAATTATTTTTTATATCAAATGAGATAAGTTGTACTCCTTTACTAATCTCTACAATTATTATTTATTCTACCATTTATTCTTCTACCAAACAAAAGTGAAGTTGGGCGGGGCAAACCAAAGCTCCATTTTTTTAGGTGAAATTGTGAGCATATCCATTAATTTAAACTAGATCATGCATGTATGAATGATGATAAAAAAAAAACGGAAAAATAAAACATAGAGAAAAAAGAAAAGAAAAATAGAGTGTGAAAATGTTTCTACCACACCACCCTCTGGCATTCCCCCACCCACTAGTCCCCAAAGCAAAGACGATCTTCTTCAAAGTGAATGCGGGTTAGTACTCCCTAAAGGTGAGATCCCCAATCAATTATCGATTCACGAGTCAATTCCTAAAGATTTTTAAAATAGAACCGCGTTCCTCGAAAGACCCCATTATATATATGCCACTCACTCACTTGTTTGCAAAACCAACTTAGGGCAAAAAAAAAAAAAAAATGGATGTGGTACTGGAAGGAAACAAAGGAGTTCAATTTCTTAATATCGTGATAGACGAGGAAGTGAAGGCATGGGCGGCTCCCTTCCAGAGCTCACTTGATGAGTCCTCGGTTGCAGTCCGGCGCGAAGAGCCGTGCTCCATCTTCAGGGTGCCCCCTACCTTCCACATGCAGGACAACCAAGCCTACCAGCCGACGGTCATCTCCCTCGGTCCATACCATTCCACGAACAATCGCGATCGCAAGCAACGAATGACGAGCCGCCTCTTCTCCAAAGCCACTTACCAGAGGGACATGGTGGCTAAGTGTCTTCAGAAGGTAATGTTGGGATTATATGTCTCTGAATGACCATGATGAAATCATATTAGAGTCTCCTCATTAATAAGTGTTTAATGGTAAGACTTGACATGATATGCAGAGATCCAATGAGAGGTTGAGAGGCTCTAAGAGAGGGAAACTCTATGAGTCTCTTAATGTTTTTTTATTCATCCTGTAGATATAGGCTTAGGCCAAACCACATGTGGTCTCGAGCTTGTTGATGGCTTCCGTGATGTCATTTCCCAACAGGTGAGGGAGCAGGAGAACCGCGCACGGAGTTGCTACGCAGACGCAATTCGAATGGAAAGCCAGGATTTCGTGGAAATGATGGTCTTAGACGGGTGCTTCATCATCGGCTTTCTCCTGTTCATGAGGGGGTACAGTTGGGTGTGGGTGGGGCAAGATCACGGAGATCCAGAATTGTTTTTCATGCCAGAAGTCACATTCATTATTGAGGACCTGATAAAACTTGAGAATCAGATCCCTTTCTTCATTGTCGAGACCCTCTACGACATGCTCGTGCTCCAAAATCCTGAACATACTGATATCAACTTCTCCCTCTCCGATCTCGCCGTCTTTCTCTTCAAAAAGTTGGACCCAGGCAGTTATCACTACAATGACATGAATGACTGCAGGCCCCATCACCTGCTCCATTTGTTCCACCAGTTTTTATTACCAGGTGATCCCCATGAATCTCTCATCTATCCAAATAATGAGGCTGTCCATTTCAGGCTCGGGTATCCTCCTCCATTTCCGCCGGCTCCAGAATCAGCCCCATCATCTGCTCCATCTATTCCATCATTTATTCCACCGTTTCCGCCTCCGTTTCCGCCTGCTCCAGAATCAGCTTCATCATCTGCTTCATTTATTCCACCGTTTCCGCCGCCGTTTCCGCCTGCTCCAGAATCAGTTTCATCATCTGCTCCATTTATTCCACCATTTATTCCACCGTTTCCTCCTCCGCCGAGTAATGAGGATGCCCATTTCGGGTATCCACCTCCGCCTAGGCCTTATACAAAGATATACAAGAGGTGATTCTCCCATTTTTGTTTTTTTGGGAAAATGTTAGACTTGGTATTTATCACGGTTCAAAAACGCATACCACACATATTTTTATTTTTTTTAATATTAAACATTGTCTAATGAGATATATGCATTAATAACAAATGATTAATATAATTTCGGTATCTTATGCGTTTAGATAGATTATGTGTTTGAAAAACTAAAAATTATCAAATGCAGATTTACACATTTTCAACTTTTAGCTTTTCAAACCACCATTTTTTTTTTAGATAAATTTTTTTTTTGCGATTAAAAAACTAATAAAACATTTTTTTTAAAAAAAATTGAATTTAAAATGCAAGATTCCAAATAATCTTAATAATCTCAGTATTTTAAACGCACATCCAAATGCAACCTTAGTATCCTCAACAATCTTAATAGAATTTCAGTATTTGGCAATTAGGCCATACTATACCAGATATTAAATCACAAGAGCCTGCTGTAATATATATGTTGCTTTTTCGATTTCTTAAGCATTACTTGATGATAAATATATTCTTAGAAAAATACCTAAAAATCTTGTAAAACTTGAAAATATTCAAATAACTCATTTTATTTATAAATCTCAGTACTTAAATTAGTGACACACGAATGAATGAAAATAGTGAAACCATGCACCATGCGATCCTCCTTTAATTTATGTGTGTGTATATCTTTGATATATATATATATATATATATAGATTTTCGATAATATGCGGTCGGTGCGGTCGTGCGGATTCGACGTGCGTCGTCCGATCGCGGGTCCATCGCATCCAACGGTCGACGTGAATCGCACCCGACCATCCGATGCGATGGACCCGTGATCGACGGCCCGTGAATCGCGACCGCACGACCGCACGACCGTATAATATCACGACTCTATATATATATATATATATTCCCGCATTCCCGCACTGAATCACTCGACTATATGGGAAGTGATTCGGTGCGGGAATGCGGTCGTGCGGGAAGCGATCACGGGCCGTCGATCACGGGTCCATCACATCGGACGGTCGGGTGCGATTCACATCGACCGTTGGATGCGATGGACCCGCGATCGAACGATCGACGTCGTTTCCCGCATTCCCGCACTGAATCACTCGATATATATATATATATATATATATATATATATATATATATATAAAGTTTGATCATCCACGTTTCTTTCCAAATCTTATATATAATATGAACTTTATTTTCATAATAGGTTTAATTCTATGGTGACGATCGAACCCAACGATTCAAATAGGAGACGCAGCCTAACCAAGCTACAAGAGGCTGGGGTCAAGTTCAAGAGGCAGCCTTATCGCAGCTTCCTCGACGTGTCTTTCAAAAATGGAGAGATGCAAATCCCAGAACTCCACATCTCTGAACGCACCATTCCCATCTTGAGGAACCTCATCGCTTTCGAGCAATGTTATCCTTTCACAGACAATCACATCACCTTCTTCGCAGAACTGATGGGTGGTCTGATAAACACTTCAAGGGATGTCAATGTTCTACAGGAAGCAGAGATCCTGAAGATCAGTCTGAACAACGAAGAGGAGATGACACACCTCTTTAAACGTCTGTGTACGCATGTCTACTGCAACAACAAGAAGAACTACCTCGAGAACTTGTACAATGAAATGAATTGCTACTGTCGCTCCAGGAGACACAGGTGGAAGGCGGTGTTGATGCGTGACTACTTCAGTAACCCGTGGACGATCATCTCTGTGGTGGCCGCCATCACTCTCTTGGTCCTCACATTTTTGCAGACGTTATACAGCATGGTCGCCTACTACAATTAACCCTTCATCACATTGAAATCTAATGTGACAATGCAACATTAGGTTTGTGTGGTAAGATTTGTGATGGAATTTTATTTGTGATTTGTAATAAAACAATAAATATATAGAAAATTTATGATTGGGTTCTTTTTACGGTTTAAAACGGAGATCATACATGTTTTTATTTATTTGTAAATAGTAAATGTGGTCAGCAAGATATATGATACGATGAAAAGTGTGTATCGCTTCATTTCGAGTTGAATGAATCTATTTTTAGTATGTAAAAAAAGATTAATGAAGTATATATTTAATTGGATTTTTAATAATGTCAATAACACTTCATTTTAGTTGGTGTGGTAAGATTTACAATGGTGTGTTGAATTTTATTTCATTGTGTGATGTTGAATTCATGTATGGTTTGTAATAAAACAATAAATAAATGTATGTGTGTTTCTATTTGCAATTTTGCACAATTTTGCACTCTGGGACGGATCATATTGTTTTTTCTTTCTTTCCTTTTTCATGAAAATGTGTTTATTACTATTTCAAAAAGAATAATGTCTGGAATGAATGATGAAATAGATATTTAAATAAAAAATACAAAAACTAATAAAATAAAGACAAACAAGAGAGCAACCAGAGCCCAGCCCCGTTGGAAGGAGAAGGGGGTTGGCTGCGCTTGGCTATAGCCCATCTGATGCAGCGTGAAGGGTCACACTCTTCTGCTGACTCGATCGACCTTCAGGGATGCGAGATCTACAGGCTAACAAGGCTGTTGATTCTTCAATAGAAGGATACCAGGGATGTTGGGCTTCAAATATCTGTTGATTTCCTAAGAAATGCAAGAAATTTGATATTTCTATGTAAATGTTAGTACTCCTAACAAAATACAATAGATAAAATAACTAAACTTCAAATATTCAATAATCTCTGAATTGTCAATTGGTTTACATGCTTATTTATAGAAGAGAATCCTAACAAACGAGGATCTCAACTAATTATCTAAATCTCTAAACTAACAAACAAATCTAACAAATCTTTATCTAATCCTAACTAAAATTCAAATTTGAATTCAAATAATGATTTAAAATTCAAATCTAAATATAGTAACTAAAACAAATAAAAATAAATGCTAATAAATAAAACTAAAATACTAAAAATACAAATCATCCAGAATGCTCCATATGGTGGTCCATGATCGTGCTGCATCACCATCCAAGATTTTGTCCAAAGGGGGCGGATCATATTGTTGGCTGGGCTGAGCTATAGACCGTCCAAGATTTTGGAAAACTTATTATATTATTACAATATATATATTTTATGAATATTTGTTTTTCATATTATTTAGCTAAGTTATCATTTAAATAATTAAATAACGAAAATCATTTTACATATATAAAACAATACATCTAACCTATTTGAGATGTGCAGTGTTGAGCTGTGTGTTGAGCTGTTGTAATAAAGCACTTGACTCATGCAATGTTGAGGCCTTTATCCAAATTGTAATGAATTTTTTGTTTTAGATTCATGATTTTTTATTAGGGAAATAAATTTTAAATTTTTTTTTAGGTCCAAAACACCCCAAAGTTAGCGGTTGTATTTATTCCAGTTCGTTCAATCCAAATGCCTTCCATTTGTGTAGGTTACATAACAACGTTAAAAAATGGATAACAATGTATGAGATTTAACAATGTATATAGATATATAATAGTGTACATGATTAACATAACAATATACATGAGGATGGATAACAATGTATGATTATCAGCGTGCACAAAGTGTATAACAATATACAAAAAGAATTCAAATGGGTAAGCTACGGAAAAAAGATGGACTGACCTAAAAAAAATATATATTTAACTTGGTGGTATTTTGATATTTTTTAAAAGTCCGGACATAAAAAAAAAAAAGAGGGTTGAAAATTTTACTTGAAAAAAAAAGTCCACTTTGATTGAGCTTTCTCTGTTATATTGCACCCAATTCTAATTTTCCCTTGTTCTCTGTCCAATTATTCAGTTTCTTTATACTCTTTTTAATGTCATTTACATTGTTGAGTTTTAATGTCGTTGTTTTTATGGACTTAGCGGTATTTGTTGTTGTTGTTGTGTGTGTGTGTGTGTGTGGGGGGGGGGGGGGGGGGGGGTAAATTCATATATTACCATGTGAATTTTAATTGGTTTGTGCATGTACAAGTAGTTTTATTAGTTATCTATTAGTTTTTTTTTAGTATAGAATAATGTTTGACTCAATTCACCCACAATATACATGTACGTAATAATTCTTTTTAGCATAGAATATTTTTCATGATATAGTAGTTTATCAACACTATAATGATAATTATTATGGAACTCTTCGATAAAAATCCATTAAACTCTTATAAGTGTGTTTTTATCAAACTTTTTATAGAATTAAATTGTCCAATGAATTGTTTCGATAATCAATTTGTTGAATTTTTTAAAAATTTATTTAACTTGTAGTTTTCAGGAATCTAAAATATGCACGCAGCTAATTAAATTTTTAATCCAACTGACTTAAATCTTTCTTAATTTGATTCCAAATTTGTCTCATGTAATAATATTTGATTTTATAGTTTTATTTTTCTCTCCATCTTTCCTCTCCTGTGCATGGTAATAAGGAAAGCCTTGTAGAAGATGTAATTAGCTTCTTTGTTTGTTATTTTTTATTTTTATGCATCTCAAAAAAAAAATTTTAATCAATTTTGTGTTTAATAAAAACAAATATTGATTTTAAAAAAATTCATTTGATTATTGTCGATTAGGAAAAAAATTAAAAGTTGTAGTTAATATCGTCCCCACTTAACTAAATTTCTGACTCTGTCACTGCCTTCACATGCTAAATGCTAAGTGCATGTACATTATAATTCATTTATCTGAGATTATTCTCCATCATCCAAAAATCATTGCTAATCCAATAATACAAAGTTTGAATGAGGAACAAAGTTTTGCAGTATTTTTGTATGTCCCCAACTAATCTGTCATGCAAATTTAATTGTTACATGATTAGATTTCAGGTGACAACTTGTTTCAAAATGCCGTCTCTGCACAATTTCTATTTATTTGAAAGGAGTTTGTAAAAAAAAAAAAAAATTAACAGATAATTGAAGATAATAAATTAAAGTGAGAGGTTTTAGTTGATGATTTGAGATATGGGAGTGATCCAAAAAAAATGTTATACGGTAAATGATTATATCAAAGAAGTCGAATGAGCATATTTTGAAGTGGTTATTTGTTTTTGTAAATATTAAATTGAAGTCTAAACTTTTTATTACAAAGTTATACATGAATATATACTATGAGGACTCCAGATTCCATGTATATCTATGATAATGAAAGAGTAGTATAAGTTTCATCATATTTATAATAATTCTAATGCCACTTTTTGAATAAAACCCTCCAGACTGAAAAAAAAACTGGTTAAAACTTAACGTTTAGATTAATTAAAATCTAAAATGAAAACTTATATGGGTTTATGGTTCATAAATGAAAATAAATTGGTGAAATAAGAGATCGGAATGAAATGAATAATGAATTTGAATGTATTGATTTGGTTCGATATTTCCATTTGATTGATTACATATATATCATAAATGATAAATTCAGCTATTATATGAGAATCAATATATTTTAAAATACATATTACATAAGTTAAATCATGTTTGATAATTGATATAATCATTAACCTTCGTATTATCTGTTAATAAGAAAAATGAGATTAGCTGGAAATATTTTTTGAGTTTTCTAATTGTTTGATATAATAAAAAAGAAGAAGTTATGAGGTGTTTATTGACCCAACCCAAAAATTATGTGATTTTTTTATATTTATGATCCAAGCTATCATTCATAATCTAACCTATCATTTATAACTAAATATCGAATAATCATTTAAAATTTTAAACATTTGAAGTATTTTTATAATTTTTTAACTTCATGTAAAAGCAGAATAATCCAAATCGTAATCCAAATATTCTTTCATACAACATTAAATATTCAAAATAACTATTTTTAATAGATTGTACTCTTATTTATTCAAACTCATCATATAAAAATATGAATGAAAAAAATTCTAACCCAGGAAAGCGTGGTCTCTACCACTCCAATATGCAGTGCTCTCTAAACCAAAACCCTCATTAGTCATTACATTCTTCTCCTCCTTTCCCTTTCATTTCTCAAATCTTTTATTTTCTTTCTCAAAAAAAAAAGGGTAAAAAAAAAAAAATTATGTCCTTAAGAAATTTTTAACCTCTTCAAGTCTGACCTCTCCTAATCTGACATATACAATTTAGTGGATTAATCCGATCCGAGACCCGATATAAACATACAATCAAAATGGATTAGATCCGGGTCTAACCCAACCCGACAATACAGGCCCAGCGGTGAGCTGTCAGCCACGAGTGGGATGGGGTGGCGAGATAGGGTGAAGAGAGATCGGTTTAGAGAGACAGCTTCAATCTAATTATCTAAACAGGGGATACGACTTTAAATACAAGGGTGTATGCTGTAGGATTTTGGCATCCAAGTAGGATTTTGGCATCCAAGTAGAGAAGGCAAACATGGAGGCGGTGCAAATAGATTGCAGGGGTGCAAAACGTGCAAATAAAGGCACCCCAGTGGATAAACCCACAAAACATATCCGTTCTGAACTGCAACGTCTCTCTCTCTCAAAAATGGCAGCTTTGAAGCTCCACTCGCCTCCCCTTCTGAACTCACACACATATCCAGGGTTTCTTCGATACCCATTAGGGTTTCCGACCTCTCTTTCTTTAAAGCCCCCTCCTTTCCCCTCAACCTCTCCTTTTCGCCCCAACCCACCCCTGCGAAGCCGGGGACTCCCTGTCCCCGATGCGCGTCTCGGGATCTGGAATCTGGGTATGTTGAATTCGAGGCGGAAGAGCCCATAGAAGATGGAGACAATGCCGAGGCGGCCGAAGATGTGCACGAATCGGACGGCCTGGAACCAACAGATCTCGAGCTGCTCGAGGCGGAAGCGAGGGACGCCGCGAGGGAGTACTCGAAGTCCTTGTCCCGTGAATTGACATTGGGTTTGTTCCATCGGATTTCTTTCTACTCTGTTTCAAGATTAGACAAATTGTGAATTTGTCATTTCATTTTTTATGCCTCCCGCGACTCGTAAAGTTTGGTTAAGTTGGCTAATTTTGTTTCATTTTTTTTTATGGTTGTAGAAGTAGAAACCGATGCCCAAAAAGACGGTAGAGGGAAGATAAAGGCTCAGAGGAGTCTGAATAGTTCAAGTAAACATGTTCGTAAGCATTTCCCTGATTCATATATTGCTCCAAAGACACAGCTTTTGTTGCTTTTAGATTCTAATGAATGGAATTTGACACATTGAGCACTTTCATTTTTTATATATCATCTAGTACAAGTTTGAGAATTTTAATGAAGACGATAACTTAATAGTTCAATCAGCTAGCACGAAGCAAGTTCTCCAATGTTAGAACTTGATTCAACCATAGGATCAGTCTAAGCTGTTAGTTATATCTTTGTTTCTTTTTTTCTTGTATCAAGAGTGGTTACATGATTTTTTCTCAAGTGAATATGTAATGTTTCTTTGCATCATTCCTTAGAAAGAGTTCTTGTGCCAAGCTAACCTTGACCTTCAATTTACAGATACCAGATGCTCTTCTTCCTAGGGTGACTATTGTTGGAAGGCCAAATGTTGGTAAATCAGCTTTATTCAATCGTCTTGTTGGGGTATATCCAGATTCTTTTTTTTTCTTTTTTTGTTTAATTTGCTCATTGCTTTCATACTGTTGTTTGAAGAGCAACCGACATTCTTGCATGCAAATTCCTCACATTTGTTTTGCATCTGCTGTATTCATTGGATATTTTTTGCAGGGTAACAAGGCAATAGTGGTTGATGAACCTGGTGTCACTCGAGATCGTTTGTATGGTAGAGCCTTTTGGGGAGGGCATGAGTTCATGGTAGTTGATACTGGCGGAGTTCTTACTCTATCAAAATCACAAGCTGGTGTGATGGAAGAGCTTGCAATTACAACAACCATAGGCATGGATGGGATTCCACTTGCTACAAGGGAGGCGGCTATTGCAAGGATGCCATCAATGATCGAAAGACAAGCCACTGCAGCCGTAGAAGAAGCGTCTGTTATCATTTTTCTCGTGGATGGCCAGGTAACTTTGCGAACATATATGATTGATGTGACATTTGTTCTGCATTTGTGTTTCCTTTTTTTCATATACCTTGTCATTTTGATCATCTAATCATTGTTTCCTAAACTTTTTGTTCAATAGTTTTTGCACAGTAAAAGTAAAAATTTCATCTGTACTGGATACTTCGGGAGGTTAAATATCTTGAGAATAAATAATTGAATATTTATGACCTATCTAAAACCAGAAACCAAGGGTTTCCTTGGGTAACTTAAGAAGACCCACTGTATTGTTTTGTTTGAGAAGTCTTGAGTTAATAAATTTAGCTTTACTCCACTGACATTTGTAACTCATTTGAGGAGAATGAGTGAGATCCTAGACCTCTTTGAACTGATGGACTGATACTAAATGAATAGACTCATGACTTGATTATGAAATCGGTATCTTTTTCTTCAAATAAGAAGCTTCATGATTCTTCATCGTTGGTGAGAGCATTAGACAGTGAACCCAATTCCCAATTCTAGCAATCCAGGCCCACACTTTGGCCTTGTTACTATCCATTATTCTTTCATCCATTTTAAACAAATAATGTAATGCAGACTGGATTTTTTTTTCTTCTAATCTCGGAGCATCTGCACGCAAGATTCTTGATATGTGAACCATCTCTTTGAATGTGGTTTCTCATTTTCAGTTGCCTAAATGAAATTCAGTTTATGTTTTATATTGTGGTTCTCTGAGGGGCTTTGACATAGCTTATTTAAACTCATTGAGAATAGTTTTCATTCTATAAATGAGTTTCTTAGTACCAAAAGCCTCCATATTAAAAAAAAGATGATCGTATTCAATTTTGAACCATATGAAGAGAAAAAAATTGACCCATTCTACTGCTATTGTTTGTCAGCCTAATATCATGGTGCTTAGCAGGCACATATTTTGTCAAAAAAATTAACATGCTGAACAGACAGGTTTAGTGGCAGCTGATATCGAAATAGCAGAGTGGCTCCGCAGATACTACTCAGACAAGAAAATCATTCTTGCTGTGAACAAATGCGAGTCACCACGCAAGGGACTCATGCAAGCATCAGAATTTTGGTCATTAGGGTGAGATACGTCACATTTAATGATGCTCAGTTTATGTCCATGTGTGCATGCATCTTCATGTTTATGCATGTAAATAACATGTACATACACAAACATAGTTTTTTGTGTTGATATGAAACTTCTATAATATAATATTGTAATACCAGTACTTAAACTGTTTAGAAATTTTATTGAGTACAAACATGACAATTTACCTGTAAATCTTATTATAAAATCAATCACGTTGTTATTTTTTTAGATGTGTGAACTTTATTGCTCGATACAAATTTTTTTTTTTTTTTTGCAACGGGGAATATCAATAGTTATATTCTGGTGAGTGAGTACACGTGTAATCAATGTTAATCTAAAGCAGGTTTACTCCTCATCCAATATCTGCTGTTTCTGGAACTGGAACGGGGGAGCTCCTTGATATGGCTTGCGCTGAACTGAAAGCTGTGGAGGTATGTCAATCTGAACAAGTGCATCATTTTTATTGTGACTGTTAATAACTTTTGTCGTTTCTGTTTTAATATGTGAACTACAAAATGATCAATTGATGTGAACAACTATGATCATGTAAGGCTAAAGAGATAATGTATTTATGGCAATCAGCTTTATTCATCCGTTTATCGTGTATTTGTTTATATTTACATAGTTGTTCTTGGTTGTCAATATCATTCTTTTTGTTTAGATGAATATAGATGTTAGGTATTGGAATTGCTACTGCTTGAAAACTAATGCATGAGAGGAATCAGCCCTATGCCCTAACTGGTTTGGACGAGCACAAGAATAACGTGGATGCATATGGTTGTATGTATAAGTACACCAGATCTGATGGCATAGTGTCTAGGTGACAACTAAATGTTGATGGAAAACATTCAATTATTCTTACATATCTACATAAATACATGGCTGCATGAGTGCTAAAGGGGGGAAATAAAGCTGAAAAGACCGCAGTTCAACATAGTGCACGGAAGCTTAGGACACTGTTCCATTAATATCTGGAATATTTTTCTTATGAAATTTAAAATGATTGCTTTCAATTATATTCTGCATTATTTAGATCTTTAGATCAGATGACTTGCATACGGTTATACCTTACTAACTGGTAAACTTTAATCATTGGAATATGAACATGTTATATGGCCAAAATTTTCTTATTTAAACTGATATATGGAAATAGCTCATTATTTTGTAGCTTTATTTCTCGAACCTTGTCCATTCTCATGGATGGGAAGCCTAATGCTATAGGGAGTATTGTGTCCTAAACAATCATTTTTCACTTCCATTGAAACTTCCTCCTTTGTGAGATACATGAAACAGTTAGGTGGATGGCCTTCTTTGTGCTGTTCTTACATTACTGTTCATAATTTGAATTACCTTTTCAAGCCTCGGTATATGTATGACAAGAGTTGGATCATGTTATTGGATACATTATTAGTTGGATAAGAATGAAACAAAATTGTATGCAGTATTTTTTTCTGATCACTTTATTTTCAGTTTTAATTGTTCGCATCACCGGCTTTTCAACTTCTCTGACTCATCTATTTTCATGTAGGCTTTGGAGGATTCTGAAGAGCAAGAAAATTATATTCCTTCCATTTCTATTGTTGGCAGACCTAATGTTGGGAAAAGCAGCATATTAAATGCACTAGTTGGAGAGGATCGAACAATTGTCAGTCCAGTTAGTGGGACTACTCGTGATGCTATTGATACTGAATTTACATGTCCAGATGGGCAGGTCTGTTTGCTAAAGTATTATACATAATTACATTTAAAACAAATAAGTATTGAATGCTACTGAATCTTTATTATTTGTTTTATACGAAATTGGTATTACTCATGACATGCTGTGATGCCCATATGAAACTATATAACCTTAGTGCATAACTTCATACAAAATTCACTTTATTCATTCTTATCTGTGTGGTGCCTGATTTTATTGTATTTTTACAGTCTCAAATATAATAGTTTGGTTATTCCCCTGATCAATGTTTAAGCACATTCATTTTTGTTGATCAGTCAGTAACTGATTCTACGAAAGCTCCTGGGAGTGATTCTTCTTTTGAACAATTCCAACCTCAGCCACCACTAATTTGAAAATTCTTTCTTAATGATCATAAAATTGCATTTCTATTACTTGACCGGTTTATAATCTGTTCAGATATGATCATCTTAGCTTTTGGACACAATTGGATATCAACTGTGGGAAAGGGGGCACGTAACCATTATAACATCCATAGTTAAATCTATGATTTTTATATACATTTTTGGCTGGTCTATATTCAACAGAAGGTTGTCTTGGACCTATAGAAACAGTTTCTTCTCTGCATGTTTTGGCAGTAACTGGTTGCTAATCTCAGAAACAAGTACAGATATTGAGGCTGGAGCTTCTTCATCTGACAACATCTTCAATGGTGCTACACTAAACTCTCCTGCTTGTTCTAAGCGGTGGAAAATTTGTAATTGAGTCGTAATTTCGGTGGGCGATTTCTAAGTAGGATTCTATACTGCTTTGGTATGTAGTTTGTGTTTCCTGTTTTGGGCACCTATTTTAATGAATGGAATGCCTACCATCTTCTTCTTCAAAAAACAAAAAAGAAGGTGCCACATTAAATTCAACATAAAAAATTACAGCAAAAAGAATTCTGTGATTGTTTTAGCCTACAAAAAATTTCTAGCTAGCCCCCCCTTGAAAATCATCTCCTTTGAGTCGTTTACCTAATCTTTTCATAAAAAGAAATTGTAAAGTAAAATATTTCGGCTACTTTTATATGAAGAATACTTATTTTTTGTATGATCTCTTATTTTAATAGTTAAATATAGAATCTCTATACAAGAAGAATCATTGGACTTATTTTATTTTATTTTGTGTCAAAATGTAGTGCATGATACCAGCACATTGAGCTTCACAACTGTCACTAGAATCAGGAGTCCTTGAGATTGGCTTGTTGATTTTCCATATTATTGCGACGGGTTGATTTTTCTTATTAAATTATGTGGCAGAAGTATCGTCTAATTGATACTGCTGGAATTCGAAGAAGAGCAGTGGTAGCTTCAACAGGCAGCACAACTGAGTCTTTATCAGTAAATAGAGCATTTCGTGCGATACGACGTTCTGATGTGGTGGCACTTGTCATTGAAGCCATGTCTTGTATAACAGAGCAGGTAAACCACTATGAATGTTTAATTGGTTTGGAACAAAAATTTCAGCTATGTTTTGTTGCAAAAATATCAGCTTCTGCATCTTTTATTTATAACATTTTTACAATGCACAATCATGCTGATTGAAATATAAAAATATTACAACTGTTATCGAACATCACAATTTAAGATCAGTGGTGTCAGGTTGTGAGTTTCATGCATACCTGTGAAAACGTGAAAATACTGGGTAAAGAAATATTCAAATGGTGCATAATTTTGATATGATTTTTACTATCTCTTGGCTGCAGCAGTTAATGGTATGCTCAAGTTCAATTAAGGACTAGGCGTGTGACTGTTTCAAATCAGGTTTAAATGATGAGGCAGACTAATTAAAATAATTGAGATGTTAGAGCACCCTGGGTGACTAGCTGATCAAGGAAGGGAAAGTGTTGGTTGTGTTTGCATGAATGTAGGTCATCTAATTAGGCCACATGCTTGGTTTACTATGATGATGGTATGAATCAGTTTATCCACAAGTTTGTGGCTGATTGTATTTTCAAGACACTGAAGATGAATATATTTGTTTGAAAAATAAATAATTTTCTGACTTGAATTTTACATAGCACCAATAACTCAGGTTGCACTATCAGGTGGGCAATTTTTTGAAAGTCCTTGTTGCATGGAGAACTTTCTGGCATTTTTTTTCCTTTTTTCCATAATTAATTGCATTTTGGCTTTGAATTGCTTAGTTGGTCCCTACAAAGGAGGTATTGGTTTCAAATCCTATCCCTACTGCTTTGGGAGTGGGTGGAGGGTGACACCTAAGACAAAAAGAAATGAAAAAGGATAAAAATTCTTGAATGAATCATGGGTCCAAAGTGACAGAACCAATGCTCTTGGTTTTTTTTTTTGCTTTTTGCTGAAGTAAATTCTGTTGGTGTGATTTAGGATTACAAAATTGCGGAGAGAATAGAGAAAGAAGGAAAAGGGTGTGTAATCGTTGTAAATAAATGGGATACAATACCAAATAAAAACCAAGAGACAGCAACAATATATGAGGAAGATGTCCGAGAGAAGCTTCGAAATCTACATTGGGCACCAATTGTTTATTCAACAGCAACTACAGGTCATAGTGTTGACAGGTTGGTACATATTCTGTTTTCATATTAAACCATGAGACAGACTTTCTTGTTGTAAATTATTCTTATTCAACTGCAACAACATGGTATGTTATGGTTCATCTTAGTGGTCCACTAATTCCAAAACGATGCTTGATAGTCCCTGTATATATAATACCGTTGGCTTGCTAGAGTTTGGTAAACTAAAGTTGCTCTGTCGCTTCTGATTCTTTAGTATATGTTTCATGGGCTAAGCATAATTATGTGTACATGAATGTGTTTCTACTTGTCATCCAACTGTTTTCTGGGAGTGTGTATCTTCATTATGTTCTCACATGATCCATAACCCCTTATATCCTGCCTGAATGTCAGTGTTTTGTGCTTTCAGGATTATTGCTGCTGCTGGTATGGTCGAGAAAGAGAGATCAAGAAGGTTAACCACATCTATAATGAACCAGGTAGTGCGGGAAGCTATTGCTTTTAAACCACCTCCAAAAACAAGAGGTGGCAAGAGGGGTCGAGTTTATTATACCACTCAGGTGAACTCAATCCTTCAATATTAAATCGTATTATGAAGTCTACTATTAACAAGTAACCTTCTCTTTTTAGAGAACAGCATGAATATTGAATTTGTCCAGTTGACTAATGTGTGTGATGTTTAATTGAGATGCAGAACTAGGTTGCTTAACTGTGCAACTAGATTTTTCATATTAAATACATCTTCATAAAGATTACGAATATACACAATCTAATTTAATGTAATTGTGAAATGTCATCTTAACCTGAATCCATGGGTTTTCTTTTGTCTTCCCTTTATGTTTATGTACTGCTTGGGTTTTCCCTTTTATTATTAGTATGAGGGTGAGGGGTTTACCCCTTTATTATTAGTATGAGGGTGATTGTCCACTGTTTACTTAAAAAAAGAGAGCAAAAACTGAATCCATGGTATCTTGTTGCACACTCGATGGAAGTATTCATTAATCTTTAAGGAACTTCTTCTAGCGGTAAGATTCAAGAAGTTGAATACATTTCATCATCAACTAGGACTTTGGTAATGATAAGATAGTACCATTCATCTTCTTTTTGGGAAAAGCAGCATTCATTCTTATACATCAAATCCAAAAATTACCATTTCAATGCATGAGATGCGTATAGGTGTGCACCTACAGTGGTATGCTTACCCCTCTCATTAACAAAAGTTTCAGCTTACTAAGTGAAAAAAAAAAAACCACATACAAAACTTGATCTTTGTGTGCAGGCAGCTATTCGGCCACCCACATTTGTCTTCTTTGTAAATGATCCAAAGCTTTTTCCGGAGACGTATAGACGTTACATGGAAAAGCAGTTGAGATCAGATGCAGGGTTTCCAGGTACACCGATCCGTCTTCTATGGCGGAGCAGAAGGAAAACAGAAAAAGGTCTGACAGCAAGGATTTTCTCTCTATATACATTGTTCCATCTTCACTATCTGGATTTTCTTGTTCTGTTTCCATGTTCTTGATTTATGATATCCGTACAAAGTGTTTGTATACATGCTTGCTTCAATACAACCTTAAATTTATCTCCCATGTTTCATACCCAGATTTTTCCCTTGGATTGGATTTGTGTCAGGTGAGTCAGGTATTCATTTAAATAATCCCAATCATGAAGCAAGAAACCCTCACCAAGTGTGGCTATGCCTCTTATTGGGTGAAAACACTTTGTATTATTGTCATCCTACATACTCTGCCATTCATATAAGACAATCTATGTAAATTGGACGGGAGACTATATAATTCTCATCTGTCCAAGATGCATAAGAGAGTTATAACGCATCTCAGAATATTACTTTTTCATTGAGAATGTGCTATATGTTAATAGAAAAAACTTTCTCATTTATTTATTGCAGGAAAGTCTCTTGAAGCACCTAGTACGCAAGCTTCAGAGGAGCGCTACAATGAGAAACTAGCAGTAGCAAAATGATTTTGCAGTGTTTGGATTGGCAGCATGGATAAAGCTAGGCCTCTGAAACAACTTCCAACTGATCTTCATCCGCGTAAGATTTCCTGTAAATAACAGTTTCTGTCATAACACACCATAATTTTGACCCTGCCTAATCTCACGCGTATGTATATGATGTATGTACTTTCTACACTTTGAGCTTTGAGTAATGAAGAATAGTTGGTCTCTGTTTTCATAGAACAAACAGAAAACAATGAACACATGCCCACATACACAGATGGCTAGTAAAACCATCTTAGTGTTCGTATAATAATTGGAACTTGTTAATCGATATACCGTGTATGTGCAAGTCATTTGAAATTTTCGTACTCTCTGATCATCCATAGCAAAATTTATTTTTAGACATCATCGGGTAGATATAGTTTTTACTCTCTAATGTAGTGTCACCTTGAGACTTTGAGTTGTAGTTTCACAATTTTCTCTTGATGCATGAAAAATCTTATGTTGCCTTTGAATTGAATCAATGCAGCTTGATAGGTTGGAATGCATAAATTATAGATAGCTCATAAATTTCATTATAAGATGCTTATGAATATTAATGCTTGAGTGAGAGAGATGAACATCTCATATGAGCAGATTACAAAAAGATTAAACCAATTTTGGGGTTCCTTGAAAAAAAATGTAGAGAAATATCAGTTGCAAGATTCAGTTTGTAGTCTTTTCAATTTTATGGGAGACTGCATTTGAGGTTGACTTTGGCTTTTTGGTGAGATAAGGAACAATTGTTTGATTTTTTTAAGATGTAATTTTAATGTAACAAGGCATAAGATATATATACTTCAATATATGAACTTACTTATAATAGAACTGAAAATTTAATTTTTTTTTTTTTTTGAGTTACATTCCTCGTAATAATGTGTAATAATGTGCTACATCATCAGTAAGAGGTGTTAAAGTGATCCTGTTAAATGATTTTTTTTATATTGTTGATTTTTTTTATTGGTTTCGAAACATGCCCATAAAACAAATTGTGTAATATCTTACAATCTCAGGCGTTGATTTAATCGGTCTAATTTGCAGTATGTTTGCGTTCATTATGTCATTAATGCGTATATAAAATCGTCCAATATAGATACACTTTTGTATCTATTATCTCAGTATATATTCTATTATGTAAAATATAAAATTATATGCTTTCTTTGCATGAGTATATATTTTATTTTTAAAAAATATATATGTATTTTAGCAATAAAGTATGTACTAAAAATAATCAAAACATATGAACCGCCAATATGATTATACCTAACATTTTCTAAATTCCCTATAAAATGCGCTTCTAATTCAACATATGAAATTCTAATAAGAGCATATACTTTTAATCGTGTGAGTATATACTCTATGACAAAAGACCTAAAAAATTTATGTATTGAATTTATTTAATAAGGTTAATCATTTTTTTTTGTAAAAGTATGCATTTTGTAATATGTGTGACTAAAGAATAAAAATATGTTGGGACAGCAAAATTTGCTTCATACCACCTTTCTAAAATGATGATGCACCTGATAGATTAAAATTGGACTTAAAAATAAGACTAAATCTATATTTGTTCACCTTGGAAAACATGATAATAGGAATGCATGTCCAACCAAAGTTGGTGGAAAGTCACAGGATTATCTTCCACGTGCATGGATATGCATGGGCACTGTACACGCACAGAGAGAGAGAGAGAGAGAGAGAGGGCATGGGAAAATAGTGAAGGTTTGCCCTGTGAAGAAGGTCATGGAATGGCAAATAAGAACATGTGAACTGGAGAGCTCGTGAAAGTGAAAAATGTTTGTGAGGTGGCCTTCATAAAAGCTTCAAGAGACAGAGACTGGAATATTATATCTCTCTCCATCTCTATCACTCAGGATTTATTTATTATAAACACATGCAGTGGAACAGGAGTGAAACACTATGAACCTATCAAAAAAACAGCTGTGCTTGAGACCAGCAAAAAGGAGTTCATGAGACACCACAAACTTCTAATAAATTCTGTTTTGACTACAAAATTTGAATCCGTTCAATGGGCTGGAAAAAAAAACAGGGTTCTAGGGGTTCTATTTCATTCAAACATTAATAGTGAAAGTGAGATGCATGGGTTGATCATTTTGTCCATCAAAGGTATCCTATGCGATTCAAAAGAAGAGAAATTTTGTATTGATCAATTAGAAGTCATCACGTAGATGACACAAAAAGAATTAAAATATGCATGTATTGATTTTTATAGTAAATAACGTAAAAAATGAGAGTGTGCTCCCATTTAGAATTAATTTTCAGAAACAGTTCATAGTTGACTCAAAAAGTTAATTTTTTTCCTAAAAGATGTTTTATTAACATGTAAAAAATAAAATATTGAAAACTCAAATTTTAAAAACACCTAGTGGAACCAACCATCTAAAATTGATTTCGAATAAATAGAATCATTTTTAACAATTGGCTGCAAGCCTGCAAACGTTGAATCACCTGGGTGTGTAGCCTCTAATAAAGTGCAAATTACTTGCATATGATTGACAACTTTATTACTTGCATATGTGTTCCTAGGGGTGGTAAATGAGTTGAACGAGCCGAGCTTTGATATGTTCAAGCTCGGCTCGTTTATAAACAAGTCGAGCCAAGCTGAGCCGAGCTCACGAGCCTCAACGAGTCTAGCGTTCTTCTTCATTTTAAAGTTTTTAACGGTTGAAAATAAAATTTTAGCCTAAATAGCTAAATTTATGAGCCTAAACGAGCATAATTTTGTATTGATTTAATGTTCTGATTTTACAAATGAGTTTAGCCAAGCTTTAATTAAATTTTTTATAACACAAATGAGTCAAGTTTGAATACAAAATGAAGTTCGATCCAGGTCCCGAGCCTAACCGAGCTTTAAAAATTGTTCAAGCTTGTTCATTTGTCTAATTGAACGAGCCTGAACGAGTTTAAACCGAGCCGAGCCCGAGCGGCTTGGTTCATTTACCATCCTATGTGTTCCTTTGCGGTGATATGCAAACTTATATATATGCAGTACTCATTGGATTTTTTTTTAAAAAAAAACATGCATTCGTCCATTAAAATACATACTATTATAAAAAATGAAATATATATATTGAAATAATTGAGTTATGAAGGGTATAAAGATAAATTGGTGTTTATAATACACATGGATATAAGAATTTTTTTTCCAGAGGGTGAAAAAAATATAAAATAGAAGATTAATGGACTGAGTGTATATCTAATTCCTTTTTTTTATTTCTTCTTCTAACTTAGTATGCCTCTAATGTATTAAGATTTTATTTTATTTTTTTTATTTACATAAAAAATCTTACTAGATTAATTCTTTTTTCATTTACAGTTTATTTTTCTTCGAACACGTATTATTCATGATTTTTGTCTTTTTTTTATTATTATATGGGAATCCTTCTTCAGTCGGGGTCAATTATGTAAAAATTTAAAAAATCAAATTTCAATAATAGTAGTAATCAACTATTCTTTTGAATTCAAGAGCCCATTATCAAAGTTTACCAAGGACTGAATAATGATGATTACAGGGCCGGCCTTGTGTAACTTTTCCTCTTTACATTTTCAATTATAATCCGCATTATAATTTTTTTTTCCACGAAATGAAATATATATTAAGATACAATAATGGCGGGTGTGAGGGGTGCACCTCGATAACAGGCGTTTGAGGATCATGGTTTAACGGGGTGAATCTCTCAGTGTTAAACATAGTTAAATATCTCTAACCGGCTTTTCACCGTCGAGGATTACATCTTCTTTCCTTCTCCTTATATTCCTAGCTAGCTTTCTGACTTGTTTAAGATTTTTCTTTATTTTTTCTCACCTCCTTCAGTGTTTTACTTCGAAATCTTCACCAAAATTGTGGTAGCAACATCTATGTACTTATTTTTCAAAAATATTAAGATATAATATAGTGTATTCGGTTTTTTAAAAAAAAAAAACATAAAACTTATTTATTCCATAAACTATGATAAAATCTTATACACGGTAAAATAATCTATAATGTACTGCAAGTGTATTAACAGTCTTTTCCATTTCAAATAAAACTCAATCTCATGCACACAAACACACCCACACCCACACACACACACAACGGTCACATGCATTCAAAATCCCCACAATACAAAAACACAAAAAACCCCTCCAAAGCGTGACAACATTTAAAACCCCCCTTCCCCTTCCCCTCCATATATAACTCCCGCGCCATCTCTCACTCTCTCACTCACTCACTCTCTCATGGACACCTTCCGCAAACCCCCATCTCGGCCATGGAAGAAAGGCCCAACCCGGGGCAAGGGCGGCCCACAGAACTCCACCTGCGAGTACCGCGGCGTCCGGCAGCGGACCTGGGGCAAATGGGTGGCGGAGATCCGCGAGCCCAAGAAGCGCACCCGCCTCTGGCTCGGCTCCTTCGCCACCGCCGAAGAGGCCGCTTTAGCCTACGACGACGCCGCCCGCCGCCTCTACGGCCCCGACGCCTACCTCAACCTCCCCCACCTCCAATCCACCATCACCTCCTCCTCCTCCAAGTCCCCCCACAAGTACTTCAAGTGGTTCCCTTCCAAGGGAGGAGGGTTGGTCTCCTCCATGTTCCCCTCTTGTGGGTTGCTCAATTTGAGCGCCCAACACAATGTTCATGTCATTCACCAGAGGCTTCAACAGCTTAAAAGTCTTTCTAGTACTAGTACTGGTTGTGGTGGTGGTGCTAACTTAATCAGCACTGCTGCGACTACTACTACTACTGATAGTACTACTACTACTATCACTAGTAGTAGTAGTTGCGATGTCAGTGTTAAGGCCTTCAGTTCAATTCGAGTTTCGATCGAGACCCAGTTGGATAATCCGATAGCTATAGACGACGATGTCGCGGCGGCACCCGAGAATGTGAGTTTGGGGAGTTTGGAGAAGCCGCAGATCGATTTGAATGAGTTCCTTCAGCAGCTCGGGGTGCTCAAGGAGGGGGAGGAGGAGAAGGTGGCGCCGCCGGAGGCATCGCGAGTGGAGGAGGAGGGATTGAAGGACGGTGGCGGTGGTGGTGGCGGCGGGGGGTTTGAGGAGTTGGGGTTCAATTGGGAGAGTTTGATAGGATGAGGGGGCTTGAGGAGGAGGTGATGGTGGAGGCGATGATGGAGGACGTGCATGAGGGGCTGCTGAGCGTGCATGGTTCCATATGGGATCACTGAATTAATGTTGTATGTCAGTTGTTTGTTCACAGTGTTGTCTTTGGTAGGGTTTGGTGGGGGCTGTTTTTTTTTTTTTGGGGGGGGGGTGTTTCAACTGAGGGTGAAGATGTAAGTGAAAGGTGAAAGCATAAATTTAAATTAAAGGCATTAAATGTAAGAGCGTTTTCTACTTGTTACACTGGATTCTTTTCACACTCATGTGTGTAGTCATGTATGTCTTATTGTAACAAAATACATGCGTTAAAAATTTCACATTTTTTATAATGATACTGTATATTCAATTTATTAGAATATATATATCAATTTTTATAAAAATATATATCTTTTAAAAAAATAAAAACATAAGTGCATTATATTTTAATAGGGTTTGGTGGGGTTTTTTTATTTTTGGGTTTCTACTTAGGGTGAAGATGTAAGTTAAAGGTGAAGGCATAAATTTAAATTAAAGGCATTAAATGTAATAGCCTTGTTACTTATTACACTCATTCTTTTTACGGACTCCAACTCGTTAGTTTTCTTAACTCGCTGTGACAAGGTGCATGTCTTGTTCAAAAATTTTCAAAATTTTTATAATGATATTAAATATATTTTATAAAAAAATGAAAATATGAACACACTGTATTTTAATATGTAAGATTGACTGAATGTAGTATTACAAACGGTAAAGAAGATGTGTCTTTTTGACCAACAATTGACCTTGTCAAAGACCAAAATTACTAAAAATCTTAAAACTCACGACCAAAAATACTAATTACTTTTGGAAAAGGTTAGATATAAAAATTGCCATTTAAGGAATTTTGTGAACTCTGAATATAGTATAGTGGTAGAAAAAAAATTATTTAACAAACTCCAAGAATCATATGATTCATAACTTTTATTTTCTATGATCTTTCTAAAGAGCCTTTTCGAGATCCCAGACTATACACTCCAATGGCTATCCTAATACAGTATATACTCCACTAGTATAATTATAATATATGTTTAATTAAATTTTTTAAATAAAAAATAAAAGTATATACTAATTCATCCAATTATATGTTTCATATCCATAATAATATGTACTTCATTAAACGAACATATACTTTAAAAATATCTAAACAGTTTTTTTGGTAGAAAAATATTAAAACAGTTGGGGACTCAAGACAAAGCAGGAAGGACATAATCAATTTCCAAAATATATCCAAACAAGTTATTCACATTTCAGCTGGATCCTTCAAAGCATACAGAATCAGATAAGGTGAAAATCATTCCAGAAAAAGTTTTGTCCATTCAACAATCGCAATTACTGTCATTCCTTCAATTACAACACTATCTAAAATCTAGAGATGGGTTGAGATTGGTGTTATAAAATGCAGATTACATGGAATTTGAAAAGCAATGCCGTGATACACATCCATAGAATTTATTAACAACCATACTCTGATGCGCTCAAGTACTCGGCATGCTCCTCGAAATATTCAACTAGACGCTTCAAGAATTTGTCACTACTTACTGTTTCTGTGTCGCACACGAGACAACATTGTCTGCGAGCACGGGTCACTGCCACGTTCATTCTCCTCTTGTCGCTCAGAAATCCCACCTATATATGAAAATGGAAAATCAGATGATGAACCAGAACTGCATTGGAATATTCTATAGATCCGTAGTTACCTCCTTTTTCGAGTTGGAGCGGACCATAGAAATGATGATGGCTTCCTTCTCTCGGCCTTGGAAGCCATCCACTGTAGAGATCTCAATCTCCTTTAGTTTGTCATCCTTGCTTCTCATAATCCTTAGCAAGACCACCTGCACCGGATAGCCTGTTTATAAATGTCTCCAGATAGACTAAAGCAACATTTGAAAACGAGTTTAGGCAGCATTTGGATATTTTTCTTTTGCAGGAGTCATACTTAATTTAATCCTGTTTCCAATCGTTCCCAATGATCCCAAGCTTGAAGTAAAAAAAAAAAAAAAATCTTTCCACAAATCTAGTTATCTAACCAAATATGTTTCCTGGAAAACTATGTTGAAAAGATGGTTCAAGTGAAAAGTTGTTTTTCAAACGCTACCTAAAGATGAAGAATAAATTTAAAAATAAATAAATAAACTAGAAAACCTGTGCGGCGTAAGGGGTGATAATCCCTATATCAGATGGGCGCACACCACCTTCAACAAGTCTCTTTGCATGAGCTATGGCAACTGCAGCCTCTCCCTCATTCATTGTGCTTTCTTCTTCATCCTTTTTTTCTTCCATGTCGCATCTGAAACGGAGATAAAATAAGTTATTGGCATCTGAAGTTCTTTGGTTCAATACTCTAGTGATTCTGAACAAGAGATTCACTTTTACAAGCCCAATGCATACCCTGCTATGTCGATGAGTACAAGGGTTGGTTCCGTTGAAGAAGACTTCTGTACACCCTCGATGTCATGGAGCATGTGACCAGCAACACTAGCATGGGCTTCAATCTGTCAGACTCAAGAACATATGTCAATTTCAATTTCATTGGGTCACTCATATAGCCAATTGTCTATATAAGGAAGCATTTTTATGCAAACCTTGCTATCATATAGCTCTGTTGAGGACCAGTTCATGATGAGCTCATGCATGCGGTACTGAACAGTGAGCATTTCCATTACTTTGTTTTCATACAAGTCTGCCAATCGCTCAAAGAGGGTTTTGCCTAATCCTTTCTTCTCGGCTTCGACACTTTGTATTGTAGGGGGAAGCTGAAGATGGTCTCCTGCAAGTATACACCTTGATCCCTGCAAACAATACATGAAGATAAATAACACTACTAAAAATGTAATACTATAATGTTAACCAATAAAGACATATGAGCCATACAATTGACAATAAAGACATAACATGTACTACTAGGTATTTTAAGAAATAAACGAGTCAAATGACAAATATAAATGTGGAAGTCCACAGCTTCTGCAATCTATATACTTGTATGATATTTAACTCCACCTTTTGATGTTATAGAGTTATTAAAGAAAAGGATATAGAAATATTCTATCAGAAAACTTTATCCAATTTAATACCTTTTCAGTTTTCAGAACTTCTCAATCAATCTAAAATTGTAGACTGCAAGATGTCAAGCCCCTTGAATTCTGATACAAGTTTTGTCTGTATGCAAATTCATACACGAGTTTTGATGTTCTATGTTTTACCTTTCACTTTTTTTATACCAATACATCTTCTAAAAGGATGCTGAGTCAAATTGGTTTAGCGAGAAGAATATCAACCATCAAGACAATCTTATAAATTGGACAATAAATATAGATTTGGGATGTTTAGCAAGTAGGGAGGACAATAAACAATGGTTTTCATCAACTTGAAAATGGTCGGTTATAGAGTTCAAAAACAGAAACAATGAGCTTTATCACATCAAAATAGGATGGAACACATCACAAAGATATCAGAAAAGGCTCATGAAGTGTCACTGTGGATGGGATATAGACAGAATCTCATTATCAAAATGCAAAAGCTAACAAAGCAGAAGAACTCTCAACATGGGATAAACAATGGACCTTTAATAAAGCTATCCAACATGCAACCTCAAGTGCCTGAGCAGCTTCATCAATAATAACTAAGTCAAATGTAGTGTCATCCAATTTCTTAGAAGATGCACCAGTCAGTGTTGTCAGGACTACATCTGCATTTTTTATGACGTCTTTAACTGCCAATTGCTGCCTTTTTCGCTCCTCTTTGGCAAGGGTCCTGAGCTCCTTCCTTATCTCTCTTTTAGTATTCTTGTCCTTCGCTTTCAGGAGCTTCCCATTCAGAACCTGAACAGATGATAAACAACAAATTTAGAAAACTGAGAATCATTTCACGTCATGAATAGTCCTCATTATATACACATCATATAAAAATATATTAGGATTTAATATGAAATTTAATACAAATATAATAAATAAACATCATCAACTGTTGTTTGGGGTGCTCAGAATTCTCTACTCTCAACAAAAAAAATCCAAACAATTATGTATAAAATAGACCACCATGCACGTGACACAATCTGCCAAAGCTTAACAGGACATAATAACATGAAAGTCATTATAAAATACATTGACAGAAAAAACTCAACGAGTAAATAATTTCCAATTCTATGAAAGGGAAGCGACTAAGTAAAACATAAGGCCAGTTTCACAAAAGAAGGAAAAAAGGTGATCATAGCAACAAGGCAAAATTTCAAAGCCTCGTTCTTCATGCGGTGTGTTAGGCTCTTTGGATTGCACGAAATGCATATACTAGGAAAATATATGGGCAGCAATCATGGCCTGGCTTCTGGCATGGGATATGGTGATTCTTGCTGAGGAATTGCCGTCCACAATTATGGGAGCTAATTGGTGAGAGATTATTATGTATTTGATTGGGTGAAAGGTGTATCTTTAGCTTGTACTTTATTATAATTTGACTTTATTTTTGAAGAATCCTCATCTTTTGTCCACAGGGCAACATTTAAAAAAAATAAAGGCTCCAACCCTTTCAAAACACACACACACACACACACACATGAGGCACAACCAAATAAAATATAGCACGAAGAAGTAAAAGTATAGTAAACTGATCATGGTTATACAATATGATAATAACAACCATAACAAAACCTTTAAACAATTTCGTTCCTCCTGATGCATCCATTGTTTCCATTGTACATGTCCAACCATGTCATGTCAACAATTTTATCTATCTTATCCTCTATTGGTGCAACCTTTAACTTTCCAGTTTCCACAATTACATTCATATATTATTCAGTAACAGAAATGGATAGTCCAACTCCAAACTATGATTAATATGGTAAGTATGTCACAACATAAGAGACAAGATGTATGCAACTCCAAATAAGTGAAACAGAAAAAAAAAATTAAATCCATAGCAAGTCCAAGAGATATTTATTATTAGATTTCTACGAAGAATTCAACTAAAAACATACCACAGCACAAAATTTATAAAATGTACCTTCATTTCCTTGCGAATGTCATTCGCAAGACCACTGTTGTCCCCTCGTAAAACCTAATAATAAAACAATCAGACAGAGACTGTGAGACAGACAGACACACGGGCGGGGATGATGATCATCAACATTATGAAAACACCTTACAGCTTCAAGGAGATATATCACAATATAATAAGAAATAAACAACTGGCTGCGCACGCTCACACCAAAAATCTAGAAAGCTGAGTAATCTAATAAAGAATAGATTGAAAAAAAATGTAATTTCATAGACCAAACAGGGCAGGATAAGGGTCATCTAGTCCAGGTCAATAATGTAGACCCAGCACCAAGTCTCCCGATTTATGCAGGACTGTATATCATATTACAACGAGTTTATGCAGGTTGGCACAATCTCAAGTTGATTTATCCCATTTAAAACTCAATGATATTTTAATTATATAATTGGGAGGTTGACTAGGGCTCGCATTCAGATAATGAGGCCAAGTTCACCATATAATGGTATGGACAAAAAGAGACATAATTGCTGAGACTCCACCACACAATGAGTTTCTTTCACAAATCATTAGGAAAAACCCTGACAGAATGATGGGTTCAAATAAATACAAAGGAATGTCATAAAGCGGGCAAACAGAGCAGCCTTTTTTTTATGAAAATATACAGTAATCCTTTTCCTCGATTCTTTTATTATTTGCTTCTCCATAAATGTTTCTACCTTAAACACATGAAGTGAAAAAGAGAATGCACAATAAACAGTAGGGTGACAACATCCGTGTAATAGACAACCAGTGAATCAAATGTGCACGAGAGACATTTTTGTGGCTCAATAGGCTAGGAAACAATATGAATTCTTCATTGGTGACAACTAGAGAACATAGGAAAAAACTGTAAATTAATTATATATGTCGATCAGATTTACCGATATAGTGTGACTATTAATATTGTAGAATTGATATCAATGTGACATTGGATTTGCATATTTGAGCATCTGACAGGCTTTTTAAAGATCATTCAGACATTCATATACCTTCTATTGAACCTATATAAGTTTCTCGTGCATTGATGTTTTTTCTACCTGAAATTCAAATTTTGTTATGCAAATTTCAATCAACAGACTGAATACCTGTGCATCAAGTGCGCTGTCCAATATTTGTGGTAGTAGACGTGCAGGATGACCCACTCTCACCAACTTTACCCTGGTTTAATAGCGGTTAGGCCATTTAAAAATAATCTAAATTACTCTTGCTTGGCACAATTAAGGAATCACATAATCAAGGCTTGATATCTGAATGATCAAGAGTAAACAATATTTCCACTCAAGAGTGAGGGGATCAAAAATCCCATTCAGCATATATATTTCTTCCAAGTTCCAACACACACACGTGCACACACAGAGAGAGGAGAATTTTTCATTTAGGGGGACCAAAATAATGGCCTTAGCTGTGATAATGATAGAAGAAACTTAAAAAAGGAACCAGCATTAACTTACTCATATCACTCGTCCATTGAATCATCTTACTTTGAAAAATATCACTTTCATCGTGTATTAATTTGACAGTTTGATTGATTTCTCAGTATTGAAGCCCAATGCATTGTGCGATAGTGCAGAGATTTAATTCCTAACTAATTGTGGAGTCACAAAAATATGTGACAACAGAGGATTTCTAAATAGAATTTGATGCCCAACAACAAATGCAGTCTCCACTATATTTCTGCCAATCAATAAAGAATCTCCAACATACAGTTTCACTTCCCTGGAAATTAACCAATCACAAAAAAAAAGTCACCTTTAATTCATGATCAGTAAGTGAAGAATATAATATAATGATGTTATGAATAATCTATTGTCTTAAAATAAATTGTTCAATGTCATAATAAAGTAATGTTGAAATGGGCTAGCAGTCAATGGTGTCACCATATCACATATATTGTGCAAAATGAAACATAGAGCAGAAGATTAGAGTATCAGAATGAAACTTTTGATTTTCACACGTTTATACAGTAGGCATCACAGCACTGTGATTTATGAAATAGCAACGAAGAATAAAGGTAGCTTGAAAGTTTTCAAAGAAATTGAACTCGTCATAATTGATAGACATATTGGTATTACATAACAAAATCAGACCCAAAAAAAAACAAATAACCCAAACATATAGAATATGATAGACTAGACAGCTCTTGCAAGGGGAATTTTTAAATTCACATAGAAACAGTGGTACCTGAAAGGAAAAAGTCGTTCCACAATGTTGTCAACAGCAATATTAGAAGCAGCACAAGCAAGAATTTTTGACCCACGTTTGACTTCCTGTAAAATAATTTCCACAACAGTGGTCGTTTTTCCTGTCCCGGGTGGTCCATGCAGCAAAAATACATCTTGAGATGCAAGGGCCTTTGAGATTGCACTTCTCTACAGAATATGGAATCAGAAACAGTTCTGAACTTAATGAACTGATGAATATAACTGTCCACCTTGTGGATCAAGTCAACAAACAACCCACATTGTGAAAGAGCTGTAAATTGGAGGTTACCTGAGAATGGTCAAGGTTTTTGTTATATGGGATAAAAGGAGAATTTTTCTTTGATGCCGTAGGTGATTTATCACCAAATAATACAGGAATCAAGTCCGCAGAAGGTCCTCTTTGCACACCTTTGCTAAGTTGTATTAAGGCATCCTTCATCCTACGATAGGTTACCTGCAAAAAAAAAATGCAATGTGAAAACCATAACTAAGTATTGACAAACTCAACTCTCAGCAGCTAATTATTCTTAAATATAAGCAAATCACATAAGCTACATAAGGAAAGCGTTCAGATATTTCTTTCACATAGTATAGCTCATATTCTGCAAACTTCCATTTACTATTCCAAGATATCATTGTTTAATTTCTTGTTCTGAACTCTTGTATTAGAGAATTGAATGAAGGTTAACCTATCCACATGCACATTATCCAAGTTTTATTTTAACCAGTACCATTTGACAGCCGATGGGAAGAGATTTCCAATTGTACTTCTTACACGTTCAGTATCAAAGGATGTCAATGGAATTTGTAAATGGCTCTCCCTTGGATACAAGGTAACAATTCTTTGTTTAGCTTGTTTTTCAATAGATCTCCTTCTCAGTCCTGAGAGACCTCTGAATAAAGGTTCATTCGTTTTATTTCTTAGATTGCTATAGATGCTTGAAATTGAACAATTATCGCAAATATGATTTAATCGTTGCAGTTCTGCTTGATCTAGAGCTATGATATGCCGGTGGAATCCTTATTGCATGCATCTGAGAAAAAACATATCGGTATACTTGATTGCCAGAGAGAAGGCTATGCACACAACCGATGCCAGAAATCAATTGGAGTAAATGCTCTGAGGTAAGTTGGTGCAATCGTACAAGAGGACAACAAGTACAAGAATAAAATTGAAAAGGGCATTGTTACACTCAGTCCTTTTTACAGTCCAAAATGCAGTCCCATATACATCGTTAGAAATCGAGTGAAACATATGCAACGTTAGACGATGTATATACATCGTTAAACTTTTTTTACATTTATAAAAATGGGTTTATTGAACTTGAAATGCGCTATATACACTTTTCATCAAAACATATATCTCGTTAGATGATGTTTACTATTTTTTAAAAAATAAAAGCATATGTGGTTTGCGATTTGGACTGTAAAAAGAAATGAGTCTAACATTTTCCAATTGAAAATGGATTGGATGTTGTACTGAAATTTAATAGGATCCACATCTGAATGCAGTTTTGGTAACCATGATTAAAATTCACTGCATTTAACTTGGATGCTGCAACACCAGGAAGTTTCACAGGTGGTGGGTTAAGACGGAATCCAAGTCAAGTCAGATGTTCTTAAGAATGTGGACTCTGTTTTGAAAGAATTTGTACTTGTTCTACAAGATAAAATTAAATCGGAATCCAACCAAGTCTGAGAATCCAGCTAAAATTTGGCGGATTCAGAGGTGATCCAGATAGATCTGATCCACAC